>JASVEL010012352.1:0-132753 GCA_032618575.1 Nicotiana noctiflora
GAGGGAGTATGAAACAGCCAGTAAAAATGATACAACTTACTGGGAAGAAAACTTTTAAAAATTTTGTTATTTCATTTTCCCCTCTATTCTCTTTTTAGTGAAAAAATGTGTTGCTTACCCATTCATAAAAACGAATGCAAACACCCAAATCAAGGGAAGCGCCCTAATCATCCACAACGCCCAACTCGTTTCTCTCTCTAAAATCTCGATGTTCTCTTTCGCTTAACCTTTTTATGAAACGATCGGTCTCTACTATCACAGTTCCGTCGGCCCTCCCCCTCCCGCTCTCACAATGGTCTTGCAACTCTCGAGGTAAGCTCGACTATGTTAGAGCTTTTGTGTTGTTGATTTATAAACATTCAAAGCATTTGTTCTGTATTTTGAAATATAAAATTTCAAATCCTTAAATTTAAATTAATTGTTGTACTTCAATTTTTCCAAAATTTAATTGGAACCCCTTTGTTTCTCTAGATATATTGGTTTAAATGAATGTTTATATTCTCTTGATTTTTTATTCATAATGCGCCTCAAGTTGTTATGTTTTTCTTCTTTTTTGTCTTACAAGATGTATTTGAAGGAATTTAAAGTTCACTTTTCTCTGATTTTGTTGCTTAGCCTTATATGGAGCATCATAAACTAGCAAAGTATATTGCGATCGAGAGTAAAGTATGCATTTACGGGTTTTTTCTTAATATTAAGACTGTTTTTAGTTCAATTGGTAGTTATTAGAATACATAATATTGCAGTTTGACTAGTTTTGATACTATTTTATTTTGTTCTTTAACCAAATTGTGGAATGTTAAGTGCACATTATGATCAAAGTGAGGACGGGGAGATTCTGTCGGGAACAAGTTCAGAATGTCATTGGGTTTACCGGTGGCGGCTACAGTCAACTACGCCGATAACACCGGAGCTAAGAACCTTTACATAATCTCAGTAAAGGGTATAAAGGGTAGGTTGAATAGGTTGCCATCAGCTTGTGTAAGTGATATGGTGATGGCCACTATAAAGAAAGGGAAGCCTGATTTAAGGAAAAAAGTTATGCCTGCTGTTATTGTTAGACAGCGCAAACCTTGGCGACAAAAGGATGGTGTTTTCATGTACTTTGAAGGTAAAAAATTTCTTTTGGGAACTTTGATTTTTTATGCTGTTGTTTTGCTCTTTGGTTGTGTTATTCTATTTGAGTGTATCGGGTGGTTATGCTTTCTTTGCTTGTGTTTGAGTTTACTACCATATACTAGTAATGAACTTGAATTAACTATGCTTTAGTTCCTAGTTGGCGTATTAAGTGGACCCATTGTTCTTTGTAGTTAGTTATTGTTCTTAAATGGCCATCGGGTATTGCTTGAATTCAGCATCGTTTTATTTTATATTAGTTTGAAGTAAATTGGTGATATGTTTTGTTATAAAATGTTAACAATTTGAAAAGATTGGCCCTGATTGAAGAACAAATTGATGTTCTGTGGACATGAACTAACAAGTTGCTCTTGGTTGTTGGGACTTCATTGTTAGTATAGATATACATGCATACATACAAAAATATATATGTGCACACCGCTTCACATACTTTTTAGGCAGTATCGGATGAATGGTTAATTTTTGCACACTCTAGTCAGTCTATAATTAGTGGAATGATCCTGCAATATGGTTTGGAAGTTGGTAATCTTTCTTCTTTTTACAGAAGTGATGTACCAATGTGTGCTGATTTAGTAGTATCAGCATCCAATTTTTCTTGTACATACGTGATAAGAATTTTTCCAGCTAATAGATGAGAGTCAGTCATGAGATGAGTAGGTGTTTAGTCGTTTTGGACCTTGCTCTGCTCTGTCAAGGCTGACACAGTTCATGCTCCATTTCTATCACTTTTGATTCTCCATTGCGTTTTTCTCTCATTTTGTTGGGCTGCTTTGCTGGTAATGTAGTGTTGAGAATTGGACTTGAGTTTCTCTGCACTTCCCATGACCAGCTAGAGTATAACCAACCTTCCCCTACCTCGGATGGTAACCTCGTTTACTCTCCCTGTCAAGGTTGGGAAACTTACATGTCATTAATTACTTTTGTTTGTTTCGTTTCCTACCTTATCTACACTTAAATCACATTGTTTTGTTGAGTATTACGGTTGTAGGCTAGCAAGTAGTTGAGTCTTAGATTCCATCATCTTTTAATAGCCAAAGTGTTACATCTACTAGTCTTCTCATCCCAATGCCTCCCTCATCTTTACTCTTGCATAAATTATTTCATGAACTCCAGTAATACTTGCTCTTTTCACTATCCAATCCCCAAAAGAACCTAGCAAAATGTTTTTCAATGAGATTGAAAGTTCCTTTAGGAGGGCACATGGCTGCAAGGGTATATGTAGGTATAGCCTGTAGAACATGATTAATTAAGGTCATTATACCCCCATAAGATAATATCTTTCCTTGCCAGCCACTTAATCTTTTAAGCCCAGTCATACATACAGTTTTTAATATGAGTTTTCTTGTGCTAGATCTGAAGATCCATGAAGAAGCTTTGATCACATGGAACCATATTGCTATGCCATAGTTTTGTAATGACCTCCAAGTTAGGTTGTGACTCCCTTTCATTTAATTTCATGGTGTGTACCTACTTCTACTTGACATCAGTTACATGTCTTGACATCTAAAAGTGTATATTCTATTAAAATGGTTTAATTTCATATTTGAATGTGTTTCTAATCAGTTACTTTTAATTTCCTTATTATATTTGAACCATTGAGATTTTCAACCACAAAATCTCTCACATAATATGTTGTCAATTTTCCTGGCTCATTCAATTAATATTGTGCAGTGGCATGCTGACCATTTGATGATGTAATTGAAACTACACAGGTTTGATATTCCAGCCACGGACTTGTTCAAGATGCGTCCGTCGGCTATGAGATGAGAGAGTCCGTAAGATGGAATATTTTTTTGGTTGCAAAATATTACTATTGCAGCCCACCATCTCCTGAAATTACCGAGCATTTATTTTACTCAAGAACCTTTGTGAAAATAGTATGGTCTAACTTATGTGCACCTTTAATATGCTCCTAATGCATCTATGCCTCAAAGTAGCAATGGCACCTTAGGTGAACAGGTAACTCCATTTCATAAACATTAGATATTTTAAACGAAATTCTAATTATATAAAAGTATTGTTATCTAACATATTAATATTTATTAGATCCTCGATGCCAATAGTGGACAGAAACGTGTACCACAAACATCAAGAATGTCTAGTGTTGCTGAAAATGCTCAACTTTCTTATGGTACTGCTCATCTTTGTCCTTCGTCGCTACTGTTTGAGTTTTCCTCCTCTGATTTTTATTTATTTGTTGTTGTATTTGGGATTACCTTGGATTCTTCTTGCTTTATATATTTACTTTTATCACTGTTGTTAATGTCGCAAGGGTTGTGATAAGTTTTAGAAGTACAAGACGCACTAGCATGTGTTTTAACATTTCTATTACAGCTTGCCTAGGCGTTTCCTTCTTGTAAACGAGGAAAGAAAGTAGCAAACAGATTTTAATATATTAGCTTTATACTTTATGTCATAAGTGCCGGGTTCAGTTACTTCTACACTCCATCTGCCTCTGCCTATTGGCACTTTGATAGTGAAGCATCTTATCAGTTGCTCCTATTAGCGTTTTAATAGTTCTATTTTCTCTCTTCCTGTAATTTTCTCACATAAGCCTTTTCTCCATCCAGTCTCATTGTAAAATTCTTTTGAAAGGAAAATAAAGGGATACCAGAGAAACTGAACTTCTTTCATTTTTTTTTGCTTTGTTTACCTACTCCATCAGTCTTTAGATGTGAATTTCTTTCAAAATTATTTTTTAAGAAGCATATTCGTGGGGTTTGAAAGAATTCTTTCTAAGACATTTCTTCCATGAAATTATATGTTTTGTCTCTTTTGTTCAATTCAAGATTCATTAAGCATTGGACCTGTATTTGATCTAGATTATATTGTCCATCTCCATGTTAATTTTTTCCTGTGTTGCTTCCAGTCATGCTTTTCGTGCAAAGGTGATAGTATTGGTTTGTAGAGTTGGATTTCAAACTTTTCTTTTCCAAATCTCAAAAATTTATACTTGACTGCTATTTGTGTATTCAGGTTCAAGTATTGATGCCTTGTATAAGGCTCTTAGCTTACTGTTAGGCATTTTTCTTTCTCACTAGCTTTACCTTCCCTTGCTATATATGTTATAAAAGTATGGATACGTTTTAGCTTAAGCTAAACATCAGAGTGGTTGAAGAAGTTTAGATTCATCTAAGTGACTGTGTTTATTGTGCATAACAGTTACTTTATAATTTCAGGTCGTATAGTCTGACGCTCGATAATTTAGCGGTTAGAAGATTTCAAATTGATGAAAAGCTGCAGAAATTATTTGAAGGCCATCATTCTGGATTATTACTATGATGACATTAGTTATTTAGTCCAAACAATATATTTTAATGTTTTAAGTTACCGTGATATTAATATTTTTTAATTAGTACTTTTTTTGTTTGTTTGTTAACGTTTAATGAGATATATTATATTTCTTTGAATTAATATTAATATATTTTATTATTTGTGTCATATTCTATACAAATGTAGTAACTATATTTTAATTGTGATCAAATTATTGCAATTATCGCTTGTGACTTTTAAAGATTTTGTTTTTAGCGACAATTTAGTTAAACATATTAGCCTTTAAAATGGACACCAAATAATTTCCGTTAAAGATGCAAACTTTTAGCGATGATTATTTTGAATTTAGCGGCTATAAAAACGGATGGTAAAAAAGTATAATTAGCCGTTTGGATTGGATTTAGTAGCCATTATAATTATCACAAACAATTGCCGTTAGAGATGCGAACTTTTAGCGGCAATTAGTTTGAATTTAGCGGCTATAAAAATGGATGCTAAAGAAGTATAGTTGGATGTGTTGGAATGGATTTAGTAGCCATTATAATTGCCATTAAAGATAATATGTTTTAGCAGCAATAAAATATACCTTTTACCAGCTTTTTGCGAGAAAAGCCGCTAAAGGCTTTGCCGACCCCAACATCAGCGGCAAAATACTATTGGCTCGTAAAAGATATAGCGGCTATTATTATTGCCGCTAAAGCCATTTTGTATTGCTGTTAAAGTTTATTTTTGTTGTTGCCCGTTGATGAGAGTTGCCCGTTGCTGAGGGCAGTACCTGATAAAATGACCTGGGTCACCACAACCGTAGCAACTCTTAGACTGAGCTGCTGGCCCTGACGACCTGAATGGCCTCCACAAACACTCTCAAGAGGCTGATCATTAATAGGAGGCTGATCTGAATAATGCCCACGAAACCCACGATCACCTGGTCCACCCTGTGAAGCCTGAAGGGCGGAATGGAAAGGCCTGGAAGACTGGCCTCTGTCAAAGGATTCTCTGCCACCAGAAGAAGAACCACTAAACCTGCCTGAATGACGAGGCCTCTTGTCTGAAGAATAACCGCCTCCCCGAGCAAGAGCCATCTCAACTCTGCGTGATGCATTAGCTGCCTCCTGAAATGATATGTCACTCCCCACGCCCATAGCCATCTGGAGTCTAATTGGCTGATTAAGCCCATCTATAAACCTGCGGACCCTCTCCCGCTCTGTGGGAAGTATCACCACTGCATGACGAGCCAAATTGACAAATCTCGTCTCATACTGAGTGACCGTCATAGTGCCCTGATGGAGGCGCTCAAACTGCCTCCGAAGTACATCCCGCTGAGTAGCAGGGAGAAACTTCTCCAGAAATAGCTCTGCAAACTGATCCCATGATAAAGCTGGGGACCCTGCTGGTCGAGTCAAGCAATAATCTCTCCACCAAGTCTTGGCGGATCCTGAAAGCCTGAAAGTACAGAAGTCAACTCCATTTGTCTCCACGATTCCCATAGTCTTGAGAATCTCATGGCAACTGAATAAGAAGTCCTGAGGATCTTCTGATGTGGCACCGCTGAATGTAGTGGTAAACAACTTGGAAAACCGATCAAGTCTCCATAAAGAATCAGAAGTCATGGCCGCTCCATCTCCGGCATGAGCCGTGGTACTTGACTGAGTGGCCACAGCTGGCTGAACCACTGGTGCCTGAGGCTGAGGAGCTACTGGCTCCAGAATACGAGCAATAGGAGTCTGGGCCCCTCCTCCAGCCTGAGAAGCGGCCGGTGCAACTGATAATAAGCCCGCTCTGGCAATGCTGTCCATAAATCCCGCTATCCTGACCAAATCCTCCCGAAGATCCGTGGTAAATAAAGCCTCTCCTGGGACCTGAGCCATGGCCGCTCCATCGCCGGCATGAGCTGTGGTACCAGACTGAGTGGCCACAGCTGGCTGGATTACTGGTGCCTGAGCTCTACCCCTACCACGGCCTCTGATACGGCCTCGACCCCTGCCCCTCACAGTAGCTGTCTGGGGCTCAGGCTGCTGGTCAGTGGACGAAGAAGTGCGTGTCCTTACCATCTGCGAAAGGACAGAATAGAAATTCAATCAATAATTGAGGAACAAGTCGCACGACAAGAAAGAACAAATGAGAGACTCTTTCCTAACTCAATAGACTCTGGAGGACAAGTACAGACGTCTCCGTACCTACCTCTCAAACTCTACTAAGCTTGTTCGTGAGTGGTGAGATCTATGTAACCTAGGGCTATGATACCAACTTGTCACGACCCGGATTTTCCCCCAACATCAGGATCGTTATGGCACCTACTCGTGGTAGCTAGGCAAGCCACTATATTCATACTATCCTGTTTTTAATAAAAATTCATAATTAATTTATCAACAAACCGTAATTTTAATTAAATAAGTGCGGAAGACTTTATCGAAATAGAAATAACCAGTTACAAGGCAAAATCATACTGAAAATCCTCTACCCAAGACGTGGAGTCACTAACTCACGAACTACTACTGAATACTACACATAAAAGTCTGAAAGAAATATAACATAATCTGTTTGTCTCGGAATAAAGAGACTACAGCTAGTAACATAAGTAAGGAGAGAGACGCCGGGCCTGCGAACGTCCGCAAGCTACCTCGGTCTCAAATATGATCAACTCCCACGCAAAAGATTTACTGCTGCTGCTGCCTGATCGTAACCTGGACCTGTGCAAAAACGCACAGAAGTGTTGTATCAGCACAACCGACCCCATGTGCTGGTAAGTGCCTGGCCTATCCCGGCAAAGTAGTGACAAGAAATAACCAAGTAATAACACAATAAGGAATATCTCAAAAGAACTCAACAATTAACAATAGTTAATAAGTTCACAAGGAAAACAAAGTATAATGGAAACACAAGTAATATCAAGTCAAGGAATAGCAAATAGTTGCACGGCATCACCCTTCGCGCTTTTACTCTCATCCTCACCAAATAAGCAAATAAAGAACACGGCATCACCCTTCGTGCTTTTACTCTCATCCTCACATCCATAGTACGGCATGATCCTTCGTACATGGTCCAATAACAAGGCACGGCATGATCATTCGTGCATAATCAATAAAACATGGCACGGCATTAACCTTCGTGCATAATAAATAACAAGGCACGACATTAACCTTCGTGCATAAATAATAAATCAAGGCACGACATTAACATTCGTGCATAAATAATAAATCAAGGCACGGCATCACCCTTCGTGCATTATCACTCTTCCTCACCCAAATAACAATCACAATTAAGGGCAAAGAATGAAACAGTAATTCATAAACCGTCCCAACAAGGGCAATCAATAATCATCTTCACAACAAGTCTCGACAAAAGAGAACAATAACATTTCTACAACCCAACAAGGGTTCGACAATTTATATTCAAATATGTCCCACAACAAGTATTAATAACGACTCACGGTCATGCTAGACGCCAGAGTATGGATGCTCGTCACCACGGCCCATACACCGCACTCGATCACATAACACATAACACATAATCCTATTCCCTCAAGCTCGGATAGAACAAACACTTACCTCGAATGTTTATGAACAATTCAATCCATGGAAATGTCTTTTTCTTTCAAATTTGGCTCCAATCCAATCGTATCTATACACAATTGATTTAATATCATCAATACTACTCAACAAACTAATTCCTAAGGCCAATTACAACTTTTACAACATTCTGCCCGGAATAGTGAATTTCGACCCGGGCCCACATGGTCGGAACTCGGGGTTCGGACCAAAATCCGGTTACCCATCCCCCACGAGTTCAAGTATATGATTTGTTTCAAAATCGGACCTCAATTCGAGGTCCAATTTCCCAATTTATGAAAAACCCTATATTCTATCAAAAATAAGAAATTCTACCATGAAAACCTTTGATTTCTATTGAAAAACATGTATAATGATGTTAGGAATTGAAAGAATTAAGTAAAAAGTGACTTACAATTGTTTTGAAGAAGAAGGAGTCCGTGAAGAATCGCAAATGGGTGTTTATGGGGTGTGAAATGTGAAGAATGAAGCTGGAAATCGTGATTTACAGGTCTCTGTGTTCGCACTTGCGAACATGGGTTCGCAATTGCGAACCCTGACAAACTTATGGAGTTTGAAAAATAAGCTAAGGCTGGGAAGTTCGCATTTGCGAACTTTTGTTCGCATTTGCGAAGCCAAGGAAAAACTGGGAAGTTTGCATTTGCGAACTATTGTTCGCATTTGCGAACCCAGGCAGGACACTGGATTGTTCGCATTTGCGAACTATTGTTCGCATTTGCGAACACAGGCGGGATATTGGGATGTTCGCATTTGCGAACTATTGTTCGCATTTGCGAATAAGGCTAGGCATGAAGGGACTTCGCATTTGCGATCAATGGTTCGCATTTGCGAACCATGCATTGATCTGCCACCTTCGCAATTGCAAGAAATGCTTCGCAATTGCAAAGCCAACAGCTGGGTGAAAAACCAACAGTGCAAAAATTTAGAATTTAATCCAACGGCCTATCAAATCTCTACCCGAGCCCCCCGGGCTCCAAACCAAACATGTACACAATACCAAAAACACATTATGAACTTGTTCGTGCGATCACATCGCCAATAACACATCGTTTTCATCAAATCGAGCCTCAAGTTCATGATTTTCATACTTTTGGTTTTCAAAACTTTCAAACTTGGAACTCAAGGTCCAAAACATATCAAACGACATCCGAATATCACCAAACTTTGCAGAAAGCACATATATAATATTTAAGACTTGTACCGGGCGTCGGAACCAAAATACGAGCCCGATACCAAGGTCAATTAATTCATTTTCCTTTAACAATTACATCAAAAACAATTTCACAGAAAAATTCATAACTTGGGCTCTAGGCCTCCGAATTCGACTCCGGACGCATGTCCAAGTCCCATATTTTCCTACGGACCTTTCGGGACCAAAAATTCTCGGGTCCGGATCCGTTTACCAAAAATGTTGACCGAAGTCAACCATATCAATATTAATATCATTTTTATCCACCTTTCTCATAGAATTCATATTTTCTATCACAAAATCTTTCCGGCTACATGCTCGGATTGTGCACGTAAATCAAGGCAACATAGAATGAGGTTCTCAAGGCCTCAGAAGCTCGAAATGATTAATAAAATAAGTGATGACTCTTTGGGTCGTCACACATATTGACTGTGAAAGGGGCACATATTGAACCAGTTGTTATCAAGACGGTCGTTCAGATGCTGATTGTGAACATCAAAGCTGTACCTTGGAATTATGACAAGGTAACTATCATGTACAAAGGGAAAGAAGTCAA
Organism: Nicotiana noctiflora; assembly: GCA_032618575.1. Classification (NCBI taxonomy): domain Eukaryota; kingdom Viridiplantae; phylum Streptophyta; class Magnoliopsida; order Solanales; family Solanaceae; genus Nicotiana; species Nicotiana noctiflora. Next base: position 9,725 of record JASVEL010012352.1, read on the forward strand.
GGGCAAAATCTGCGAAACCCATGGTTTGACCCGGTCTGGGCGATGTTATGCTCCGGACAATTTGAGGAAGGCGAAAGTTGTGAATGAAAATCCAGCCCAAGTGAAGAAAGCGGTAACTGAGGAAGAAGCTAAGGAGTTCCTAAAGAAAATGAAAACAAAAGATTACTTCATAGTTGAGCAACTGAGAAAGACACCAGCTCAAATATCTTTGCTATCTCTGATGATTCATTCCGATGAACACCGAAGGGTGTTAATGAAGATCCTAAATGAATCTCATGTACCAGAAAAGATCACGGTGTGTCATTTGGAGAAGATTACAAACAAATGTTTTTAGGCAAATAGGATAACAATCTCCGACGATGAACTACTACTAGAAGGGACAGAGCACAATAAGGCGTTGTACCTTATAGTGAAGTGTGAGGAGTCAGTGGTGACTCGTTTATTGGTCGATAATGGTTCGAGTGCTAATATTTGTCCTTTGTCTACTCTGGGAAAATTGAAGATTGATCACGATAGGATCAACATAAACAACATATGTGTGAGGGGGTTCGACAGAGGTGGAAAGAACACCGTTGGATATATCATATTAGAACTCACCATCGGACCGGTGGAATTCACCATAGAGTTTCAAGTGTTGGATGTTGTTGTGTCTTATAACCTCTTGATAGGACGTACATGGATCCACACTGCGAAAGCGATGACTTCTTCACTACATCAAATGGTGAAGTCTGAATGGAATCAGTAAGAGATAGTAGTCCACGGTGAGGATAGTGTTTGCAATGCCATCATGCCATTCAAAGAAATCGAAGGAGACAAAGGTCCTTGGGTGTACCAAGTGATGGATACTATGATTGTGAACAAGATATCTTAAGGAAAACGCATCCCAGTACCCAAAGTAACCCCTGCAGCGGTCATGGTTGCTAAGGAAAGGATAAAGAACAGGTTCTCTCCGGGAAGAGGTCTAGGAGTTGCTTTGCAGGGTATAACACAACCAGTTCACCTTCTGGGTAGCACTAATACTTTCAGCCTGGGTTTCAAGCCAACGATCGCCGATATACAGAGAGCCAAAAGATTGAAAAATAAAGGGTGTACCCTCCCTAAACCTATCCCAAAACTGTCCTACTCCTTCGTCAAGCCTGGTACACAAAGACGTCTGGCGACTGTCATGCCGGGCCATGTAGAGATAATGCCAGATGAAGAACTATTAGCAAGGTTCGAGAGGTTTTTTGAAGGCGTGAATATGATAGATGCAGCCGAGGGAACAAGCAAGATGGATGTTCAGTTTGTTGGACCCCAGATCAGGCTAAATAACTGGGAAGCTACTCCTCTTCCAATCAAGAGGGAGTTGTGGTAGTTAGCTTTTAATGTTCCATTCCTAAAAACTGTCTTGTTTCAAAAATTGTAATCCTATGTTCCATCTAGTCAAAATTTATCCAAACCTTGTTACCTTTCAAAGTTTAATGAATTGCAATTTCTTTCTTCCTCTATTTTTGTAGCCTTATTTTATTTTTCTTTTCTTTTCTTGTACAATCCAGTTTTTGCTGATTTCAGTGATGTGTCATGCATGAGGGATTCCCGGTCCAGTCTTCATAATCAGATAGTTATATATGATAATGAAGTGGAATATGAGGATGAGGAAGTTTTTGAGGAAATTAGTAAAGATTTGAGCCACTATGAAGAGAAACCCAAACCAAACTTAAATGAGACGGAGTCTATTAATTTGGGAAATGAGAAGAATATTCGGGAAACAAAGATTAGTGTGCACTTAGAGGCTTCACTCAGAGAAAACTTGATCAGGTTATTACATGATTACAAAGATATATTTGTTTGGTCTTATGATGACATTCTAGGGCTCAGTACTGACTTGGTGGTACATAAGTTGCCCACTTATCCAGAATACCGGCCTGTTAAGCTAAAGTTAAGAAAGTTCAAAACGGATATTAGTGTGAAAATAAAAGAAGAAGTCAATAAGCAGTTTGAGGCAAAGGTCATACGGGTGACCAAGTATCCCACATGGTTAGCCAATGTTGTGCCTGTTCCAAAGAAAGACGGGAAAACTAGAGTATGTGTTGATAATCGAGACATCAATAAAGCTAGTCTGAAGGATGATTTTCCATTGCCAAACATCCACATATTGATTGAAAATTATGCCAAACATGAGATTGGTTCTTTTGTGGATTGTTATGCGGGTTATCATCAAATCTTGATGGACGAAGAAGATGCATAAAAGACGGCCTTTATCACACCTTGGGGAACATATTGCTGCAGAGTAATGCCGTTTGGGTTAAAGAATGCTGGAGCTACATATATGAGAGCAATGACCACTATGTTTCATGACATGATACATCAAGATATTGAGGTGTATGTGGATGATGTTATTATCAAATCCAAAAAGCAGCGTGATCATGTCAAAGACTTGAGGAAATTCTTCCAGCGGCTTCGAAGATACAATATCAACCTCAATCCAACACTGCTTTTGGAGTACCATCAGGAAAGTTACTAGGGTTCGTGGTAAGCCGACATGGTATTGAACTAGACCCGTCAAAAATAAAGGTAATTCAGAACTTGCCTCCGCCACAGAGCAAGAAAGAGGTGATGATTTTGTTGGGCAGGTTGAATTATATTAGTAGATTTATTGTTCAGCTGACATTGACCTGTGAGCCCATTTTAAAACTATTGAAGAACGATGTTGCGGTGAATTGGACTGAGGAATGTCAAGATGCATTTGACAAAATCAAGGAATATCTGGCCAATCCTCCTGTGTTGGTTCCTCCAGAACCTGGAAGGCCCTTGATCCTTTATCTGACTGTATTGGATAATTCTTTTGGTTGTGTACTGGGGCAGCATGATGAAATGGGAAAGAAAGAGCAAGCAATATATTATCTTAGTAAGAAATTTACATCTTAGGAGGTAAAATACACTCAGCTGGAAAGAACATGTTGTGCTTTAACATGGGTTGCATAGAAGTTGAAACATTACTTGTCGGCTTATACCACTTATCTTATATCTCGTTTGGATCCACTGAAGTACATCTTCTAGAAGCCTATGCTCATAGGAAGGCTCGCTAAATGGCAAATTCTGCTTACCGAGTTTGATATTGTTTATGTAACTCGCACTGCAATGAAGGCACAAGCAGTCGCTGATCATTTGGCAGAAAATCCAGTTGATGATGAGTATGAACCACTGAAGACATATTTTCCTGACGAGATGACAATGAATATTGAAGAATTGAAACAAGACGAAAAGCCGGGCTGAAAATTATACTTTGATGGGACTGTCAATAGCAAAGGAGTCGGAATTAGAACAGTGCTCATCTCAGAAACGGGTCAGCATTATCCTGTTACTACTCAGCTTCAATTTTTCTATACTAATAACATGGCTGAGTACAAAGCGTGTATACTGGGATTAAAAATGGCAATAGACATAGGTGTTCAAGAGATTTTGGTCATGGGTGACTCGGATCTCTTGATACATCAAATTCAGGAAGAATTGGAGACAAGGGATTTGAAACTTATACCATACTGGCAGTGTCTACATGAACTATCTCAAAGGTTTCAGTCCATAGAGTTCAAGCATATCCCAAGAATGCACAATGAAGTTGCAGATGCTCTGGCCACATTGTCATCCATGTTGCACCACACAGACAAAGCTTATATAAATCCATTACAAGTACAAGTTCGTGATCAAAATGCTTATTACTTCACTGTAGAAAAGGAACTTGATTATGAACCATGGTTCCATGATATTAAAGAATATTTGAGGATGGGGGTGTACCCAATGCAAGCTATAGGAGACCAGAAAAGGGCTATAAGGCGACTAGCGAGTGGAGTTTACTTCAGTGGAGGGATCGTATACATAAGAACCCCAGATTTGGGTTTACTGAGATGTATAGATGCACATCAAGCCGCTACAATCATGTCTGAAATACATGCAGGAACTTGTGGACCTCATATGAGTGGATATGTTTTGGCCAAGAAGATACTAAGGGCTGGATATTATTGGCTCACTATGGAGCGAGATTGCATTAGATATGTACGGAAATGACATCAATGCTAGATACACGGGGACTTGATTCATTCCCCGTCATACGAGTTGCATACAATGTCAGTACCATGGCCTTTTATTGCCTGGGACATGGATGTCATCGGTCCAATAGAACCCACAACATCTAACAGGCACAGGTTTATCCTGGTAGCCATTGATTATTTCACTAAATGGGTGGAGACGAAGACATTTAAAGCAGTAACAAAGAAAGCAGTAGTGGATTTCGTACATACAAACATCATATGCCGCTTCGAAATTCCCAAAGTGATTATCACGGATAATGGAGCCAATCTTAACAGTCATCACATGGTAGAGGCATGTCAGAAGTTTAAAATCTTGCACCGTAATTCTACACCTTATCGGCCAAAAGTAAATGGAGCAGTTGAAGCTGCAAATAAGAATATTATGAAGATTCTTCGAAAAATGGTAGAGGAGTCGAGGCAGTGGCATGAAAAATTACCATTTGCCCTAATGGGTTATCTTACTACTGTGCGTACTTCAATTGGTGCAACCCCTTACTCATTGGTATACGGAACGGAGGTAGTGATACTAGTAGAAATTGAAATACATTCCCTCTGGATTATAGCTGAGGCTAAAATTGATGATGATGAATGGGTAAAGGCCTGGTTAGAACAATTGAGCATGATCGATGAGGAAAGATGTCACGACCCAAACCGATGGGCCGCGACGGGCACCCGGTACCTTACTTAACCGAGTACCAACGTAACATATCTTTCTTATTATACTATTATGAGTAAATAAGCCAGAAAACCCGCTATGAGATAACAAGAATAAAACATAAGGGAATACTCAACATATGATGACCCAACATAATATACAAACTTATACATATGACACACGGGCCTATAAGGCCGACATGACCATTTGTAAACTCAAAATATAGGCCGACAAGGCCATACAAGTATCCATACACCTGACATCTGTCTAAAGGCCTCTAAGAGTACATAAAATCATAAAGGTCGGGGCAGGGCCCCACTATACCAACCAATACATATCTTAAGCATACTGACCAAATAGGCAACTTTGGAGCAAGTGAAGTGCGCCAACACCTTCGCTGAGCTGATAGCCTAATAGGAGGACAATCAACCTATCAATCGGGACCTGCGGGCATGAAACACAGCATCCCCAGGCAAAAGGGATGTTAGTATGAATAATGTAACGAGTATGTAAGGCAAGAAAACATAAACAAGAATAGTAATGTAAAGAGAGATGGAGGAAGTACAACCTGGAACATCTGAGTGCCTCTGGGGGCTACTGACATTAAATACATAATACATATATATACATATACCTTTAAAAATATTTGCCTCTGGGGGCATCATCATCATCATATCGTACCCGGCCTCAAAGAGGACTCGGTAAAAACATACCCGGCCACATGGAGCTCGGTAAACCCAACTGATCAGTGGTTGCACAATAGGTGCCGTACCCGGCCGACTATAGCACGACTCGGTGGAGTAAAATAGATACATATATAGAATGCATGCTCGACTCATAGAATCATGTTCTAAACCTTTCTGAGTGATATAAGAACATTATGGACATACAATATAAACTTCACTAGGACTTATGGATCATACATATTTTCTTAGAATAACTTTGTATGGAAAGAACAACATGGACGACCTTAGTTGCTAGGAGTAGATTCATTATGAAGTAGCATATTTATTTCATATTAGATCATGCCAAAAGAAAGAAGGAAATGCCTTAACATACCTTAACCATGGTGAGTCCTTAATACCTCTCAAGAAACTCTTCAAACAACTCAACTCAATCTACCATGGCATAAAGAGATTCAAAATCAGTGTTGAGCAAAGGCTAAGTCTGAAACTTAAGCTAGTAGCTCGTCTACGTAAATCCGGGCAGCATCTCCCTTGTAACAAGGGCCTCCTCCAATACCATATACCAACAACAACAGCCATGGAAGTCCAGCAACCTATCAATATCAATAACAAGACACCATATAACAACAACAAGTCACAACTACTTCACGACGAGCGGCAAGCTCCGGTTGGAATCCGTATAACCCATATCACCCCTTATAGACTTCTTACATTAATTTAAACTATCATTAACGTGATTATGAAGTCATTCATCAATGATTCCATCCTTATACCAAATATTTATAACAAAGGAAACAATCCTCAACTCCAACTATCTTCAATTAGTAGCTTTATTCACTAGTTCATGTCCACTCTATCCATTTAACTTAATCAACATCAAGATAACCTTAAGCACATGAAAGAACACAATACACATACTTGCTAAAGCAACTTCAAGTCGAAATCCAAGTTATAAACAGCTTACAATAACCCTCAATGGCAATACAACACCATAGAAGTGACTTAAGCTATCCAAGTATTATCTTGTAATTTAACATCCTAAAAACTTAACCAACATACAAGAAAGCTTAAGCACAATTAGTAGGCTGATATAATCACCTTATACAGCAGAAACAACTTGGAACTTCATCCAAATACAGCCCATAACAATCCTCAATGACAACATAACCTCAAAGAGGTGTTGTTCTTCACTAGAACTATGTTTTGATGTTGAAATATGGTGTAATCACTTTGGAATCACTTAAAACCCTCGTGGAATCTGTTTATAAGGTTAGGAGAAGGTTGGAGACGAAGTTGAGTTGAAAATAAGTGAAAAATAGGCGTCCAAATCGTTTAGTAATTGAAGTAGGTCAACCACCGCCTAATTGGGTCCCATTGGGAGCTGCTTGCGCGGTCTCGCGAAAACATGAATATCTTTCTACTCCGATGTCGTATTGATGAACGGTTTAATGCGTTGAAAACTAGACTCGTAGATCCCCAATTTGATATGTATATAATCCATTTATTCAAAGTATATTTGGAGAAAAGTGCATCTACATTTGGCCTAAATTTCAGCATATTATGAATGCAACTTGTGATGGCCTATGCTAACTTTTGTTCCATAACTCGTTTGACTTAAAAATAATAACACATGACTATCATACGACTACAATAACTCATAACTTAACCTCCTCATCATGTTAATCACCCTAGTCTCACACCAAAAGAATATGTTATAACATTCAAAACTTGTCGATTTTCGACGGAACTTATTTTCTTCAATTTAGCGACTAAGCTTTCTAACCCTTTTGGTTCTTGTTATTCATGATCTTAAGTATTTGTAACCTCCAAAGTAACATGATTAACTTACTTTATTTGCTTTCAAATATAATCTCATTTATGAGCTTACATCAATTGACTTACGACGACATACTCTCATGTATGAAAACTTGGGGTGTAACATCATTCCCCCTTTGGAACATTCGTCCTTGAATGTTGACTAATGCATTTATCAATATCATAACCTTTAGCTCTGATGAATACTTGAATATTTTCCTTGACATATAGGAAACTATTTTTTAAGTAATTCCAAAGGCCAGGGTATTCCCCCCTTTAGGCCTCTTTCTCACACCACAATCTGTGGTCGGAATTCTTTTAATCTTATAAATGCTTCTGTCATGCATCATGTATAACCGTGTATTTGTATGTGTATCTATGCAACTCTTCTCTCCTTTTTCCTCTTGGTTTTTAGCCAATCTCTAGACCTCACTTTGTGGACATATACAGAACTATGACAAGTTGTCACTCTAGGCATCTATAGTTGTACTAAAGTTCTTCGCTTGGTACTTTGTCGAACTTACGACTATTGCTATACCTTGCTTCATATCCTCCGGTTTTTATGCTTATGGTTTTACTATATCTAGGTAGGTCATACTATATCCTAACTCTTACTTCGGTTTATTATTAACGAGGTCTGCCACTCGGCTCCGGGTTATTCATTCGCTGCTTGTCCTATATGTATAAATCTAAGTCCTTTAATGCATCCTTATTACTGTAAATCTTAATAATGACAGTCTAATCTCATCTCCTACTTTGTGAATTTTCTCCATCCATTGTTGATTCATATCAATTTTGATCGATAATCCACCCCTGATAACTTAACCTTTTTATGTAATATAGGTGCTAGGATTCATGTTTTATTAGGGGATATCTTAATGATCAGATTGATCTATCTGAGGCGATACCCTGCTTTCATAACCGTATCTCACGGTATCCCAATGTGATTTACCTTGCGTGGATATTTTAATTCTGTCCAATTCATGAGACCCATTTCTTTTATTTGTCAGATCATTACTCAATCGAAGGCTCATGGTACCAGTTATCACCTTAGCCTTTCATGGGCATTATGAAATATCCAAGATACAATCTTCTAACAGTTTAATCCTTTGTTTATGCCCTGGGTTCAATTCTTTATTTCAACTTATACCGAAGTCTTCTATGGCTGTATGATTGTTAATAGATATGTTGCCTGGATAATGTTCCAAAATCTTGAGTGTAATAATTCTTTCTTTCCATATTAGCTTTCTTTCAATGTAAGCTATTTCGTTTCCATGTTTTTCTGCCTCCTTGTTGCGTCCATACTTAGCTTATATTAGTTCCCACAGTTGCCAAAGTTTTTATACTACTCATGATTTTGAATATTACTTTTAACTCTTATTTCCCGTTCATTAGCCATGGTAGGTGCCACTTTCCTTTGGAATTCTTACAATGTTATTGCGAGATTATTGTTACACGACTATTGCATCTTTAGGTCGTTGTGCTTAGGTTGGAGCCTTCTTTCTTATCTCCTCGGCTAGTCTTTCATTATAGTACTTAGGGATAACCTTTGACTCTCGTAAAGTTGTGACCTTATTACGGACATTTTTGATGTCCTTACTTTCCTATAATCATCTGTAGTTGCTTGCTTTCATGCCCCTGTGCTTGTATGGTTGCTTTTGAACTGATATTTTGATTGCCTTTCCAGTGGCTCTTTCTTTTATCCCCAAAACACTCATACGGTACCTTTAACTACCTCGACTTTTTTTTGAATATATATCTCAAAATGATATTCTCCAAAACTGAATTCTCCATGTTGGGTTCTACTATGTTTATCTTACACGATCTGATGATTCGTCTATAACCTCCTATTTTGCCATAACTGAGATCTTCCTGACCAATTACTATCTACTCGTTAGCCCATTCTCATATCAATATTCCTCGTAATATTTGTTAGGTTAATTACTTTGTTTTAACTTATGTCTCGCACTGGCTCCTTATTTATTAATAACAGCTCGAGCAAGAACCTTTACTTCCTCTCCTTGATGTCGTGCTTGCAGAATATTCTTGAATGGTAGCGTATCTATATGATTTGGATAAGTGCCATCTCATTCCACTTTTATTTATCTCATTCTTCCTTTACCATTTCATAGTTACTAGAACTATTTAATTCTGACTTAATGCCATATCACTCCATATTCCCCCCTTTATGGGTATGCTAAAAGTTGAAGCCACGAGGATCTACCTATAGATGTTTTACCTCTTCATCTTTGGCGTTGTTTCTCATCAATGATCCTTACTTGCCTTGCGGCAATTCTGCTATACCAAGGATGAAAAATTCCCTACTCGCGAGGTTGACACTTAGCGTAACTGGAACATACAGTCTCTTAAGGTTAACTTTGCTCACATTGCTTATTCTAGGGAAGCGTCTCCATAATGACTATTCTCTGCATTCATCGTGAATCTTCTCCTGTGGTCCATTTTATTACCGCTGGAATGAAATCTGAAATTCCCATGATGTCGAGTACTTTCCAATCATTCAGTCCCTAATTCATATTTAGATTAACGTATTTAATAGTCCACACTGATTTTTGTTACTCTAGGGATTAACTCTCCCCTCTGGTAGTCGCATTGGCGTCACGAACTTATTTCTCAAAATGAGGATATAACCTTATGGCCTATACTCTTTTGTTGTCTCAAGGCTTGTCACGTCTTGTATTTCCTTTCACTTGACTATAAACTCTATAATATTGTCATTTTTTTCTACTCTGTTGTCATTCATGTATTAGCTCTTACTCATAATGCTTCATTAACTCTCTTCTTATTTTCTTGCTAACATTTCTGTCAATCACTTTATTTTGAACACTCGAACAAAACATTCTTTTGCCTTTAGCTTCCATTTGCTCCATCCACTGGCTCTTCAGGTTGCTTAATGCTCTCGCTTTAATAGGAACACGAGCCACACTAAGGTAATATGTATCAATTCAAGACTTATGGTGCATGTCTTTGTCGTACTCAAATCTGGCTACACTATTTTAAAGTGTACCATCTGGGTGTCTCACAAGGAGATCTGTTAGCACATTTGCAATATCCTTCAGAAATGTCAACTAACACAAACAATTCCGCCATCCTTTCTTCTTATACTACTTATATTAACCCCCATAGGGCATAACTTGAATGGGTGCGAGCAATTGTATATACCTCTGCTACTATTGAATATAACTCAAAAAGCTTATGTTCCTCTGCCTCAATTATAAACACTGTTAACCATCATTAATTGGGCGCCTCGTACCCTTCTTTATCTTGCTTCTTTTGCTTGTTAAAACTTGTAGTTTTTAATCTCTCATTGTCTTTCACCATAAAGGTGGGTAGGCATTCTTGGCTTAAGGCTCCTTATCAAGAGGCATATACCTTTCACTACACCCATGATCTGCTGAAGACCTCAAATTTACTTATCGTAGGCATTATACAAAATCCAGTTCCTTTGATTCAGCTCTTCCACAACTATATTTCTTTCCAATCCTTCTTTCAGGATGTACGTATTGTCTTATTACGAATAACAACAAAAATTTGGATTTGAATTCTTATGAGTGTGCTCTACCACACGATCTAGAGTAAGAAGAAATAGTGACAATCCTAAATGCCCTGTAGCCTCCTGCTTATAAATGTGGTGCACGACACACCCATAAACAAGACTCTACTAGACACGGCTTGTAGACCCCCTAGGACAGAACTGCTCTGATACCACTTTTGTCACGACCCAAACAGATGGGCCGCGACGGGCACCCGGTGCCTTACTTAACCGAGTACCAACGTAACATATCTTTCTTATTATACTATTATGAGTAAATAAGCCAGAAAACCCGCCATGAGATAACAAGAATAAAACATAAAGGAATACTCAACATATGATGACCCAACATAATATACAAACTTATACATATGACACACGGGCCTATAAGGCCGACATGACCATTTGTAAACTCAAAATATAGGCCGACAAGGCCATACAAGTATCCATACACCTGACATCTGTCTACAAGCCTCTAAGAGTACATAAAATCATAAAGGTCGGGGCAGGGCCCCACTATACCAACCAATACATATCTTAAGCATACTGACCAAATAGGCAACTCCGGAGCAAGTGGAGTGCGCCAACACCTTCGCCGAGCTGATAGCCTAATAGGAGGATAATCAATCTATCAATCGGGACCTGGGACATGAAACGCAGTGTCCCCAGGCAAAAGGGACGTCAGTACTAATAATGTACCGAGTATGTAAGGCAAGAAAGCATAAACAAGAATAGTAATGTAAAGAGAGATGGAGGAAATACAACCTGGAACATCTGAGTGCCTCTGGGGGCTACTGACATTAAATACATAATACATATATATACATATACCTTTAAAAATATTTGCCTCTGGGGGCATCATCATCATCATATCGTACCCGGCCTCAAAGAGGACTCGATAAAAACATACCCGACCACGTGGAGCTCGGTAAACCCAACTGATCAGTGGTTGCACAATAGGTGCCGTACCCGGCCGACTATAGCGCGGCTCGGTAGAGTAAAATAGATACATATATAGAATGCATGCTCGACTCATAGAATCACGTTCTAAACCTTTCTGAGTGATACAAGAACATTATGGACATACAATATGAACTTCACTAGGACTTATGGATCATACATACTTTCTTAGAATAACTTTGTATGGAAAGAACAATATGGACGACCTTAGTTGCTAGGAGTAGATTCATTATGAAATAGCATATTTATTTCATATTAGATCATGCCAAAAGAAAGAAGGAGATGCCTTAACATACCTTAACCATGGTGAGTCCTTAATACCTCTCAAGCAACTCTTCAAACAACTCAACTCAATCTACCATGGCATAAAGAGATTCAAAATCAGTGTTGAGCAAAGGCTAAGTCTGAAACTTAAGCTAGTAGCTCGTCTACGTAAATCCGGGCAGCATCTCCCTTGTAACAATGGCCTCCTCCAATACCATATACCAACAACAACAACAGCCATGGAAGTCCATCAACCTATAAATATCAATAACAAGACACCATATAACAACAACAAGTCACAACTACTTCACGACGAGCGGCAAGCTCCGGTTGGAATCTGTATAACCCATATCACCCCTTATAGACTTCTTACATTAATTTAAAACTATCATTAACGTGATTATGAAGTCATTCATCAACGATTCCATCCTTATACCAAATATTTATAACAAAGGAAACAATCCTCAACTCCAACTATCTTCAATTAGTAGCTTTATTCACTAGTTCATGTCCACTCTATCCATTTAACTTAATCAACATCAAGATAACCTTAAGCACATGAAAGAACACAATACACATACTTGCTAAAGCAACTTCAAGTCGAAATCCAAGTTATAAACAGCTTACAACAACCCTCAATGGCAATACAACACTATAGAAGTGACTTAAGCTAATCCAAGTATTATCTTGTAATTTAACATCCTAAAAACTTAACCAACATACAAGAAAGCTTAAGCACAATTAGTAGGCTGATATACTCACCTTATACAGCAGCAACAACTTGGAATTTCATTCAAATACAGCCCATAACAATCCTCAATGACAACATAACCTCAAAGAGTTGTTGTTCTTCACTAGAACTATGTTTTGATGTTGAAATATGTTGTAATCACTTTGGAATCACTTCAAACCCTTGTGGAATCTGTTTATAAGGGTTAGGAGAAGGTTGGAGACAAATTTGAGTTGAAAATAAGTGAAAAATAGGCGTCCAAATCGTTTAATAATTGAAGTAGGTCAACCACCGCCTAAGTGGGTCCCATTGGGAGCTGCTTGCGCGGTCTCGCGAAAACATGAATATCGTTCTACTCCGATGTCGTATTGACGAACGGTTTAATGCGTTGAAAATTAGACTCGTAGATATTCAATTTGATATGTAGATCATCCATTTATTCAAATATATTTGGAGAAAAGTGCATCTACATTTGGCCCAAATTTCAGCATATTATGAATGCAACTTGTGATGTCCTTTGCTAACTTTTGTTCCATAACTCGTTTGACTTAAAAAAATAACACACGACTATCATACGACTACAATAACTCATAACTTAACCTCCTCATCATGTTAATCACCCTAGTCTCACACCAAAAGAATATGTTATAACATTCAAAACTTGTCGATTTTCGACGGAACTTATTTTCTTCAATTTGTTTAGCGACTAAGCTTTCCAACCCTTTTGGTACTTGTCATTCATGATCTTAAGTATTTGTAACCTCCAAAGTAACATGATTAACTTACTTTATTTGCTTTCAAATATAATCTCATTTATGAGCTTACATCAATTGACTTACGACATACTCTCACGTATGAAAACTTGGGGTGTAACAAAAGATTTGCAGCAGTATGTCACGGACAGCTGTACCAACGAAGGATGGCTAGAGCATATAACAAGATATTACATCCACGGAAATTCGAGGTTTGACAATTGGTGTTAAGATGTATTTTACCACACTGGGACGAAACAAAAGTAAAGGTTGCGCCTAATTGGCAAGGGCCATTTATGGTATCCCGGGTATTGTCCAACGAAGCTTTATATCTAACAGATGTGGAAGGAAAATATGTAGAGACTACCATCAACTCTGATGCGGTCAAGAGATATTATGTATGATTCCTTTCATGTATACAATTGTATTTGTCATAAATTTGAGATTGAATGATGAAGGCATTTTATTTCTCTATCCAAACACTTTACCAATTGCTACCCCTTTTGAGCTTTATTATATTATTCTTTCATACACCTCTCTCGGATGATGAAATCAAAATGAATGATGGAATGAAAAGAAAAGAAGACAAGAAAAAAATTTTGAAAAAAAAGAAAAAAAAAAGAAAAAAGGAGAGAAAAAGAAAAGAAATAAAAAAAATACAAAAGAAGAAAATCGGGAAAAAGTCAAATGTTGAAGAAACCCTAGGGTATGAACTACGTCTGACTTGATCCCGAAAGGGTACGTAGGTAGCCTCAATGAGGTTCAGTCATGATAGAAATAAAACCCAAGTTTCCCCAAAATTTAAAGTGGGGCAGAAATTATGTTTTTATGATTCCGAGAGTTGTAATTATTTTTTAACCCACGTTTTAAATTTGAGCCTTTTTACCTTTCTTTCTAAACCCATCTAAAAGCCACATTACGGTCCAACGAAAGACCTTCTGATTAATTTCAAGAAAATGACAATGCAACAGAAATAAAGGAAAACATATCACGGAAAGTACCCGGGAGTTTGGAGACAGAAAAAATATTAAAAAATAAAAAATAATAAAATAAAAATGAGAGAGTCTTATTGGTGAAAACCCTCACGGGCACCATAAGGCGAATGTGGGTTGAGAGAAAAATTAAAATGAGAGAGTCTTATTGGTGAAACCCTCACGGGCACCATAAGGCGATTGTGAGTTGAGAGAAAATAAAAATGAGAGAGTCTTATTAGTGAAAACCCTCACGGGCACCATAAGGCGAATGTGAGATGAGAGAAAAAGTAAAAAATAAGAGAGTCTTATTGGTGAAAATCCTCACGGGCACCATAAGGCGAAAGTGAGGAATGACCTGATGAAAGGAAAATGACAAGTCAAGAAAGGTTTAGGTTGATCAAAGGAGAAATTAAGTCAACAATGATTTGATTGGATAGACTGCGTCGGATATTCAAATGCATGGCATGGTTAAAGGAATCAGCCTTCCTACCCAGATAAGTTTTTTCTTTTTCTTCAAGAAATATCCTCACCCCAAATTCAGGGTCATTGCATTTCATTTTATTTGTTCTAAATCCGTTGCCAATTAAAAGCTAACTACCAGCTTCTCATGTTGGATGGCACAATAATATTGGGTCCTTCAAAGGACGAAAGAAAATAAAATAACACATGGCGATCCTATAGCCAAAGGGAATAAAAGAGAAAAATAAACAAAAGAGAAAAATAAAAGGGGATTACAAGGAAGAATTGGAAGGACGATCAAGAAAGAACAGCAAAGCAGTACGAAGCAAGACGAGGCAGACGGTGGAAGCAAGGTCAACAAGAATTCCAGTTGCTGACCATCGTTTTATAACTAATAAATAATTCACTGATTAAGACAGGGACAAAAGATTCAATTTCTTACTAGTCACTTTAAAGTGAATGTGGCCAATGTGGGAGAAGCAATCAAGATGAAGCATCAATAAAAGAAAAGAATCCATGATGGAAAAATCAATAATCAGGAACCTACCCGAACAACGAGGGAGGTATTACCCAGTTATCAAACTGAGGGAATACTTTTCTGCATTTTTAATTTCTGCATCAGGCGCCCAACTGGATAACAAGGAAATATTTTTTGCATTTTAATTTCTGCATCAGGCGCCCACCTGGATAACAAGGGATCATTTTCTGCATTTTTAAATTTCTGCATCAGGTGCCCACCTAGATAACAAGGGAATACTTTTATGCATTTTTAATTTCTGCATCAGGTGCCCACCTGGATAACAAGGGAATACTTTTTTGCATTTTTTATTTTTGCATCAGGCGCCCACCTGGATAACAAGGGAATACTTTTCTGCATTTTTAATTTCTGAATCAGGCATATTTTCAGCATTATAATTTCTGCATCAGGCGCCCACCTGGATAACAAGGGAATATCTTCTACATTTTTAAATTTCTGCATCAGGCGCCCATCTGGATAACAAGGGAATACTTTTCTGTATCTTTAATTTCTGCATCAGGCGCCCACCTGGATAACAAGGGAATATTTTATGCATTTTAATTTTTGCATTTTAATTTCTGCATTAGGCACCCACCTGGATAACAATGGAATACTTTTCTGCATTTCTAATTTCTGCATCAGATGCCCACCTGAATAACAAGGGAATATTTTCTGTATTTTAATTTCTGCATCAGGCGCCCACATGGATAACGAGGGAATATTTTCTGCATTTTTAAATTTTCGCTCATGCGCCACCTGGATAACAACGGAATATTTTCTGCATTTTTAAATTTCTGCATCAGGTGCCCACCTGGACAAACAAGGGAATACTTTTCTGCATTTTTAATTTCTGCATCAGGCGCTTACATGGATAACAAGGGAATACTTTTCTGCATTTTAATTTCTACATTTTAATTTCTGCATCAGGTGCCCACTTGAATAGCAAGGGAATATTTTCTGCATTTTTAATTTATGCATCAGGCGCCCACCTGGATAACAAGGGAATATTTTTGCATTTTAATTTCTGCATCAGGCGCCAACCTGGATAACAAAGGAATATTTTCTGAATTTTTAGATTTCTTCATCAGGCGCCCACCTGGATAACAAGGGAATATTTTCTACATTTTTAATTTCTGCATCAGGCGCCCACCTAGATAACAAGGGAATATTTTCTGCATTTTAATTTCTGCATCAGGCGCCCACCCGGATAATAAGGGAATACGTTCTGCCAAATAATATTTTTCTTTTCTAACAAGTAACATCATAATAGATTGAAAAGCCCCATAATGGGGCAGAAAAAAGTTTTCTTTATTTTTGTAATAAGCAGGTACCAACTCGGAGAACGGAGAAACACATTTTTGAAGTCATACAAGCAGAATGGAGCAATATGTTTGAAGCACATTACAAGCAAAAGATTTATCGAAGAATGAAATATGCGAATAAAGAGCAAGATGCAAGATGAATGATCAAGGCAATACAAGACGCAAGACATAGATAGGATTTTTGTAATTCATAGACCATAGCTTAGGCTAGCTTCTTTATTTTTCTTACCACGGTGTAATAAGGAGTCAGTCAGCAGTAACAGCAATAACAATAGCAACAATAGTGAAATCACAGCTTTCCTAGTAGTTTCAAACTACCACACATTCCCGAACTACACTAACCTAATTCCTATATAGCCCAGGATATGTAGGCAACCTCTGAAGCAAGGTGCGGTCAAAACTTTTCAAAAATGCTTCATACGGAATATGCGGGTGGGAAAAAATCTCTCATTACTGCTCACTTGTCTTTGCACTGAAACTCTTCGTGTTCCCGAGCAAAGAGGGGCAGCAATGAGCACGTGATTTTTGCCCCAAGCAATAAATTCCAAAATAAAAATATAAATATGATTTTTGATTGCAATTGTTTTGATTAATGTACAAAATACCAGTGTTTGTTTTTAATTAATTAAAAGAAATTTAAAATTAAATAAAAAAATTTAATTAGAAAATATCACAAAAAATTATGTAGAAAAATAAAGGAAATTAGAAAATCAAAGCAAAAATACAAAAAATCGGAAAAATCAAGGAAAAATGCAAAAATTGGAAAATAAAGGAAATACATCAGTATAAATACAAAGGAATATAAGTATGAAATACAAAGGAAAATACAAGAAATTATAGTAAATACAATTCAAAAATAACCAAAAAAAATACAAAAATACAATGTATAATATCAATTTGGTCTAAATACACATAATATATTCAACCCAATTACACAAATACGGGCCATGCCCAAACATTTAAACCGTTCAGTCTCCTACTAACACTAAACGGCACTGTATAACATCAAATGATCTGGGTCGTTGATGATTTAAATCATACGGACCAAGTAAGGCGGTGACTATATAAATAAAATGATGTCGCCTAAGCGAATCAATCACAACCGTCCATCTCACTTAATCAAATGGACGAGGCTTTTAACCAAACGACGTAGTCTAAGGAATTAAATCATGACTGTTCAAATATTTAATCTAACAGACTAAGGGAAAGACCTCATTAAACCAAATGATGTCGTTTTAAGGGCCAAATGATCTTGGCCGTTCATCTGATTGAATCTAACGGTTGAGAAGCAACATTACAACTTCAGTATATATCTTACCTCCCTCGTTCATTCTCCATTATGCACACCTCCCCTCATTAAACAAAACCCTAGCCGCCCTTAGGTTCCTCTTCTTCTCCCCCCTTCTATCATAGAGACCACCGGAACCCTACCGGTGGTTAGTCTCTTACCATCTTCCCCAGCTCAGGCCAATCCTCCAAACACTCCTCTCTTCTTCTTCTAACACTTCTACACCATTAACCCCGTTCAAAACCTACCAGTCTCCAATTTCTTGAAATTTTGGTCGCTGGAACCCTAGCCGGCAACCACCAAAGTATGAACCAGACCTCCATTTTAACACCATATGACCGTCTTGAGATGATCTATCACCCCACCATAACCATATATCTATAATATTACCCCAACCCTTCGAATATTAGAAAAAGTCTCGCGGGAACCCTACTCCAGCGAGCACCCAAAAATGAAAAAAACTCAAATCCTTACCCTAAGTCCCCAGACACCACTCTCCTACTCAAATCAAACTTCCAAGAGGCTTGTGTCACGACTCGGATTTTCCCCCAACATCGGGATCGTGATGGCGCCTACTCGTGGTAGCTAGGCAAGCCACTACATTCAACATTAACCTGTTTTTATCATTATTTCATACTCCTTTTTATCAACAAGAACAATAACATTAGTTAAATAAGTGCGGAAGACTTTCTAAAAATGGAAGTAAGCTGTACCAAGGTAAAACACTACTGAAATCCTCTACCCAAGACGTGGAGTCATCAGCTCACGAACTACTACTGAATACTACACATAAAGGTCTGAGGGAAAAATAACATAAATCTATTTGTCTCGGAACAATGAGTCTACATCAAATAATATAAATAAGTGGAAGAGACGCCGGGCCTGCGGACGCCTGCAAGCAACCTCGGTCTCGAAATGCTCAACTCCCACGTAAGGCTCTACTGCTGTTGCTCCTGATCAAAACCTGGACCTGTGCAAAAATGCACAGAAGTGCAGTATCAGCACAATCGGACCCCATGTGCTGGTAAGTGCCTGGCCTATCCCGGCGAAGTAGTGACAAGCCTAGGACCAGACACCCACATAAACCTGTGCAGTTCTATATATATATATATATATGTACACCACAAGATAACGAGAAATAATCAAGTAACAAACTCAACAAGAAGTATCGTAAGAGGGAAGCTCAACAGTTAACATCAATTATTAAGTCAACAATGGAAAACAGAGTATAATGGGAACAGTTAATATCAAACAAGGAGTAGCAAATAGTTGCATGGCATCACCCTTCGTGCTTTTACTCTCATCCTCACCAAATAAGCAAATAAAAGTGCACGGCATCACCCTTCGTGCTTTTACTCTCATCCTCACATCCATGGCACGGCATGATCCTTCGTGCATGGTTCAATAACAAGGCACGAGCATTATCCTTCGTGCATAATCAATATCACAAGGCACGACATAATCCTTCGTGCATAATCAATAACAAGGCACAGCATTAACCTTCGTGCATAATCAATAATAAGGCACGTCATTAACCTTCGTGCAATAACAATAAAACAAGGCACGGCATCACCCTTCGTGCATTATCACTCTTCCTCACCCAAATAACAATCACAGTAAAGGGCAAAGAATGAAAACAATAATCATGAACCGTCCCGACAAGGGACACAATAATCATCACAACAAAGTCCCGGCAAGGGAAAACAATGTATAATTCCACAACCCGGCAAGGGTTCAACAATTCATCTTTAAAATACCTCACAACAAGTATCAATAACGACTCACGGTCATGCTAGATGCCAGTGTATGGATGCTCGTCACCACAGCCCATACACCGCACTCGATCATATAGCACATAGCACATAATCCTATTCCCTCCAGCTAGGATAGAACAAACACTTACCTCTAGCCTTGAAGCCCAAATTATCCTTCAACCATAGCTTTACCTCGAATTTCCGCTTTCAACTTGCTCGAATCTAGTCACAATTGATTCCATTACATTAATAAATACTAAATAACTTAGTTTGAATGCTTAAAAATGGTTTTTTTAAAGTTTACCCCCAAAATTTCCCAAAACGCCGCTAGCCCCACGTGGTCGGAACTCGGGGTTTGGACCAAAATCCGGTTACCCATTCCCCCACGAGTCCCAATAAATGATTTGTTTCAAAATCGGACCTCAATTCGAGGTCTAATTACCCAATTCATGAAAACCCTATGTTCTACCCAAAAACAAGATTTTCTACCATGAAAACCTTTGATTTCTATTGCAAAACATGTTTAATGTTGTTAGGAATTGAAAGAATTAAGTAAAAAGTGACTTACAATTGCTTTGGAGTGAATTTACTCTTAAGGGTTCGTGTGTGGTGTGTGGGTTTTTGAAAGAATGAAGAAAGAACTGAAAAATTCGTTTAAGTATAAAATTGCACAGCTGCGGATATCGCAATTGCGAACATTTGTTTGCAATTGCAAACACTACAGGTTTTGGGGTCTGTGGCTCTCGCATTTGCGAGACTGGCTTCGCATTTGCAAACTTGGCTGGGTCAAGGAAGCCTTCGCATTTGCGACAATAGCTTCGCATTTGCGAAGCCAGGCGAATTATTCAAGGCCTCGAATTTGCGAGGTTAAGTTCGCATTTGCGAACCCAAGCATTCCTGGACATTCTTCGCAATTGCGATCAAGGCTTCGCATTTGCGAACACAGCCTTGGTATGCCCCCTTCGCAATTGTGACACTTTTCTTCGCATTTGCGAAGACACTAGCTGGGTGAAAAACCAGCTGTGTAAAATTTCAGAATTTGAACCAACAGCCTATCAAATCTTTACCCGAGCCCCCCGGGCTCCAAACCAAACATGTACACAACATCAAAAACACATTACAAACTTGCTCGTGCGATCACATCGCCAATATAACATCATTTTCATCAAATCAAGCCTCAAGTTCATGATTATCATCCTTTTTAGTTTCATAACTTTCAAATTTGGAACTCAAGGTTCAAAACACATCAAACGACATCCAAATGTCGCCAAACTTTGCAGAAAGCACATATATAATATTTAAGACTTGTGCCGGGCGTCGGAACCAAAATACGAGCCCGATACAAAGGTCATTTAATTCATTTTCCTTTAATAATTACAGCAAAAATAATTTAACAGAAAAATCCATAACTTAGGCTCTAGGCCTCAGAATTCGACTCCGGACACATGCCCGAGTCCCATATTTTCCTACGGACCTTCCGGGACCGTCCGATCTCGGGTCCGGGTCCGTTTACCAAAAATATTGACCGAAGTCAACTATATCAATATTAATATCATTTTTCTTCAATTTTCTCATAGAATTCACATATTCTATCACAAAAACTTTCCGGCTACATGCCCGGATCATGCACATAAATCGAGGCAACATAGAATGAGGTTTTCAAGGCCTCAGAAGTGCGGAACAAGTGAGGAAAATAGGTGATGACCCTTTGGGTCATCCCATCCTCCACCTCTAAAACAACCGTTCGTCCTCGAACGGACAAGAGAAGGAAGTACCTGAGTCGGGGAACAAATGTGGGTAGTGGCTCCGCATATCAGACTCGGACTCCCAGGTCGATGCCTCAGGAGGCTGACCTCTCCACTGAACACGCACAGAAGGAAAACTCTTCGACCTCAACTGTCGAACCCGCCGGTCTAGAATGGCCACCGGCTCCTCCTCGTAGGATAAATCATTGTCCAATTGGACAGTACTGAAGTCTAACACATGTGTGGGATCGCCGTGGTATCTTCGAAGCATAGATACATGGAAAACTGGATGCACGGCTGATAAGCTAGGCGGCAGAGCTAGTCTGTAAGCCACCCCTCCCACTCGGTCCAAAATCTCAAATGGACCAATGTACCTAGGGCTAAGTTTGCCCTTCTTCCCGAACCTCATCACGCCCTTTATAGGCGACACTCGGAGCAATACCCGCTCACCAACCATGAAATCTACATCTCGAACCTTACGATACGCATAAGTCTTCACGTCTGGACTGAGCTGAATGCAATCTCTCCTGGATAGTCTTGACCTTATCCAAGGCCTCCTGAACTAAGTCTGTACCCCAACAACCGAGCCTCTCCCGGCTCAAACCATCCGACTGGAGATCGACATCGTCTACCATACAACGCCTTATACGGAGCCATCTCAATGCTAGACTGGTAGCTGTTATTGTAGGCGAACTCTGCTAATGGCAGAAACTGGTCCCACGAGCCTCCAAAATCAATGACACAGGCTCGGAGCATGTCCTCTAGAATCTGAATAGTCTTCTCGGAATGGCCATCCATCTGAGGATGAAAAGTTGTACTCAACTGAACCTAGGTGCCTAACTCCTGCTGGACCGCTCTCTAGAACCGCGAGGTAAACTGCATACCCCGATCTGAGATAATAGACACCGGCACCCATGAAGACGAACAATCTCCCTGATGTAAATCTCTTCTAACCTCTCCGATGAGTAGGAGACAGATACTAGAATTAAGTGTGCTGACTTGGTCAGCCTATCCACAATGACCCAAATAGCATTAAATTTCCTTCGAGTCAAAGGAAGTCCAGTAATGAAGTCTATAGTTATCCGCTCCCATTTCCACTCGGGAATTTTGATTCTCTGGAATACACCACCAGGCCCCTGGTGCTCATATTTCACCTGCTGACAATTCAAACACTGAACGACATACGCAACGATATCTTTCTTCATCCTGCACCACCAATAGTGTTGCCGTAAATCCTGATACATCTTCACGGCGCCCGAGTGAATTGAATACCGCGAACTGTGGGCCTCCGCTAAAATCAACTCTCGAATCCCCTCAACATTAGGCACACAAACTCGACCCTACAATCTCAATACCCCGTCATCATCTAGAGTTGCCTTCGTGGCACCTCCCCGCTGTACAGTATCTCTCAAGTCACGCAAATGTGAATCATCAAATTGCCCCTCACGGATTCGCTATAATAGAGATAAACGAGCGACCGTGCAGGCTAACACATTGCTAGGCTCAGAAATGTCTAGTCTCACGAACTGGTTGGCTAAAGCCTGGACATATAGAGCAAATGGTCTCTGACTGACCGGAATGAATGCGAGACTACCCATGCTGGCAGACTTTCTACTCAATGCATCGGCCACCATGTTGGCCTTACTTGGGTGATATAGGATAGTGACATCATAGTCCTTCAGCAACTCTAACCATCTCCGCTATCGTAAATTCAACTCCTTTTGCTTGAACAAGTACTATAGGCTTTTGTGATCAGTGTATACCTCACATGTCACACTATATAGATAATGCCTCCAGATCTTTAAGGCATGAACCACTGCTGCCAACTCAAGATCATGAACTGGATAATTCTTCTCATGTATTTTCATCTGCCTCGAAGCATAAGCAATAACCTTTCCATCCTGCATCAATACCGCTCCAAACCCTGTACGAGACGCATCACAGTAAACTGTATAAGGCCCTGCACCCATAAGTAGTATCAGCACTGGTGATGTAGTCAAGGCTGTCTTGAGCTTCTGAAAGCTCGCCTCGCACTCATCTGAACACTGGAACTGGGCACCCTTCTGGGTCAACCTGGTCATCGGGGCTGCAAAAGAAGAAAACCCATCTACAAATCGACGGTAGCAACCTGTTAATCCCAAGAAACTCTGAATCTTAGTCACTGAAGCTGGTCGAGGCCGATTCTGGACTGCCTCAATCTTCTTTGGGTCCACCTGAATACCTTCCACTAATACAATATGACCCAGAAATGCCACCGAACTCAACCAAAACTCACTTTTCAAAAATTTGGCATATAGCTGATTATGCTTCAGAGTCTGAAGAACCACTCTGATATGCTGCTCGTGCTCTTCCTGGCTGTGAGAGTATACCAGGATGTCATCTATAAAGACTATCGCGAACAAATCTAAATAAGGCCTGAATACCTGATTCATCAACTCCATGAATGCTGCTGGGGCATTGGTCAGCCCAAAGAACATGACCAAGAATTCATAATGCTCGTATCTAGTGCGAAAGGCTGTCTTAGGAATGTCAGCCGCCCTGATCTTCAGCTGATGGTAGCCTGACCTCTAGTCTATTTTTTAGTACACCCTCGCTCCCTGGAGCTGGTCAAACAAATCATCAATCCTCGGCAGTAGACACTTGTTCTTTATTGTCACTTTGTTCAATTACCAGTAATCAATACAGATCTGCATCAAGACATCCTTCGTCTTCACAAACAACACAGGTGCTCCCCAGGGGGAAACACTGGGCCTAATAAAGCCTTTTTCTAGAAGGTCTTGCAACTAATCTTTTAACTCCTTTAACTCCAGCGGGGCCATACGATAAGGTGGAATAGAGATGGGCTGAGTGCCCCGTGCCAGATCAATACAGAAATCAATGTCCCTGTCGGGTGGCATGCCCGACAGGTCTGAAGGGAAAACCTCAGGAAACTCCCGTACAATAGGGACTGAATCAATAGAAGGAACCTCTGCACTGGAATCACGAACGTAATCTAGATAAGCTAGATACCCCTTCTCGACCATATGTCGAGACTTAACATAGGAAATGACAATGCGAACGGAGTGGCTGGAGGTACCTTTCTACTCTAGTCGGGGTGACTCTGGCAAGGCCAAGGTCACGGTCTTGGCATGACAATCTAAGATAGCATGGTATGGGGACAACCAGTCCATCCCCAATATGACATCAAAATCCACCATGTCTAATACAAACATATCAACACGAGTCTCAAGACCCCCAAATATGACTACGCATGAATGATGGACCCGGTCGACTACTGTAGAGTCACCCACTAGTGTAGACACACAAACTGGAATATCCCGAGCATAGCTAGGCACAACCAAATATGGTGCAAAGTAGGAAGACACGTATGAATATGTAGATCCAGGGTCAAATAATACTGAAGCACCTCTGTCACAAACAAGAATGGTACATGTAATCACGGCATCTGATGCCTCTGCCTCTGGCCTGGAGGGTAGGGCATAAAATCGGGGATCAGCACCTCCCTTCTGAGCTACATCTCTGGGACGGTCATCCACTGGCTGACCTCTACCTCTGGTAAGATGGTCTCCACCTCTACGGTCTCGACCTCCACCTCTGTGATCTCTACCCCCGCCTCTGGCTGGCTTGGCAGGTTGAGGGTCAGCTGGGGCCTGAATCACGAGACGAGGGCCCCGTTGCTGAGTGTTGCCCATCTTTCGAGGGCAAAACCTAACAAAAGGACCTGGGTCACCACAACCGTAGCAAATTTTAGGCTGATGGGGCTGCTGGCCCTGACGACCTGAATGGCCTCCACGAACACTCTGAAGAGGCTGAGCACTAATAGGAGGCTGATCTGAATACTTCTCACGAAACCCACGATCACCTGGTCCACCCTGTGAAGCCTGGAGGGCTGACTGAAAAGGTCTGGAAGACTGGCCCCTATCAAAAGATTCCCTGCCTCCAAAAGAAGAACCACTAAATCTGCCGGAATGACGAGGCCTCTTGTCCGAAGGATAACCACCTCCCCGAGCAAGAGCCATCTCAACTCTACGAGCTGCATTAGCTGCCTCCTGAAAAGATATATCACTCCCCACTCCCATAGCCATCTAAAGTCTAATCGGCTGATTAAGCCCATCTATGAACCTGCGGACCCTCTCCCGCTCTGTGGGGAGTATCACCACTGCATGACGTGCCAGATCAACAAATCTCATCTCATATTGAGTGACAATCATAGTACCCTGCTGGAGGTGCTCAAACTGCCTCTGAAGTGCATCCCGCTATATTAACAGGGAGAAACTTCTCCAGAAATAACTCTGAAAACTGATCCCATGATAGATTCGGGGACCCTGCTGGTCGAGTCAAACAATAATCTCTCCACCAAATATTGGCGGATCCTGAAAGCCTGAATGTACAGAAGTCAACTCCATTGGACTCCACGATCCCCATAGTCTTGAGAATCTCACGGCAACTGAATAAGAAATCCTGAGGATCCTCTAATGTGGCACCGCTGAAAGTAGTGGTAAATAGCTTGGAGAACCGATCAAGTCTCCATAGAGAACCAGAAGTCATGGCCGCTCCATCTCCGGCCTAGGCTGTGGTGCCTGACTGAGTAGCCACAGCTGACTGAACCACTGGTGCCTGAGGCTGGGGAGCTACTGGCTCTGGAGTGCGTGCAACAAGAGTCTGGACCCCTCCTCCAGCCTGAGAAGCGGCTGGTGCAGCTAGTAATAAGCCTGCTCTGGCAACGCTGTCCATAAATCCCGCTATCCTGACCAGAGCCTCCCGAAGATCCGGGGTAAATAAAGCCTCTCCCGGGACCCGAGCTGGGCCCATTGGAGCTGCTAGGA
Source organism: Nicotiana noctiflora (assembly GCA_032618575.1). Classification (NCBI taxonomy): domain Eukaryota; kingdom Viridiplantae; phylum Streptophyta; class Magnoliopsida; order Solanales; family Solanaceae; genus Nicotiana; species Nicotiana noctiflora. Next base: position 36,089 of record JASVEL010012352.1, read on the forward strand.
CTGGAACCTCCTCGCCAGTCTCAATGTGAGGCTCCACCTCTGGAATAGCTTCCGAGGGCTTAGCTTTGCCCCTCCCACGGCCTACAATACGGCATCGGCCCCTGCACCTCACGGGAGCTGCCTGGGGCTCAGGCTGTTGATCAGCGGACGTAGAAGCGCGTGTCCTCACCATCTGCGAAAGGACAAAGTAGAAATTTAATCAGTATTCGAGGAACAAATCGAACGACAAGAAGGAACAAGTGAGAGACTCTTTCCTAACTCAATAGACTCTGGAGGACAAGTACAGACGTCTCCGTACCTATCTCTCAAACTCTACTAAGCTTGTTCATGATTGGTGAGACCTATGTAACCTAGAGCTCTGATACCAACTTGTCACGACCCGGATTTTCCCCAACGTCGGGATCATGATGGCGCCTACTCGTGGTAGCTAAGAAAGCCACTACATTCAACATTAACCTGTTTTTATCATTATTTCATACTTATTGTTATCAACAATAACAATAACATTAGTTAAATAAGTGCGGAAGACTTTCAAAATGGAGGTAAACAGTACCAAGGTAAAACACTACTGAAATCCTCTACCCAAGACGTGGAGTCACCAGCTCACGAGCTACTACTGAATACTACACATAAAGGTCTGAGGGAAAAATAACATAAATCTGTTTGTCTCGGAACAATGAGACTATGGCAAATAATATAAATAAGTGGAAGAGACGTCGGGCCTGCGGACGCTTGCAAGCTACCTCAGTCACGAAATGCTCAACTCTCATGCAAAACTCTACTGCTGCTGCTCCCGATCAAAACCCGGACCTGTGCAAAAATGCACAGAAGTGCAGTATCAGCACAATCCGACCCCATGTGCTGGTAAGTGCCTGGCCTATCCCGGTGAAATAGTGACAAGACTAGGACTAGACACCCACATAAATCCCGGCGAAGTAGTGACAAGCCTAGGACCAGACACCCACATAAACCTGTGCAGTTCTATATATATATATATATATGTACACCACAAGATAACGAGAAATAATCAAGTAACAAACTCAACAAGAAGTATCGTAAGAGGGAAGCTCAACAGTTAACATCAATTATTAAGTCAACAATGGAAAACAGAGTATAATGGGAACAGTTAATATCAAACAAGGAGTAGCAAATAGTTGCACGGCATCACCCTTCGTGCTTTTACTCTCATCCTTACCAAATAAGCAAATAAAAGTGCACGGCATCACCCTTCGTGCTTTTACTCTCATCCTCACATCCATGGCACGGCATGATCCTTCGTGCATGGTTCAATAACAAGGCACGGCATTATCCTTCGTGGATAATCAATATCACAAGGCACGGCATGATCCTTCGTGCATAATCAATAACAAGGCATGGCATTAACCTTTGTGCATAATCAATAATAAGGCACGACATTAACCTTCATGCAATTTTAGTAAAACAAGGCACGGCATCACCCTTCGTGCATTATCACTCTTCCTCACCCAAATAACAATCACAGTTAAGGGCAAAGAATGAAAACAATAATCATGAACCGTCCCGGCAAGGGACACAATAATCATCACAACAAAGTCCCGGCAAGGGAAAACAATATTTCACTTCACAATAAGTCCCGGCAAGGGAAAACAATGTACAATTCCACAACCCGGCAAGGGTTCAACAATTCATCTTTAAAATACCTCACAACAAGTATCAACAACGACTCACGGTCATGCTAGACGCTAGTGTGTGGATGCTCGTCACCACAGCCCATACACCGCACTCAATCACATAGCACATAGCACATAATCCTATTCTCTCAAGCTAGGATAGAACAAACACTTACCTCTAACCTTCAAGCCCAAATTATCCTTCAACTATAGCTTTACCTCGAATTTCCGCTTTCAACTTGCTCGAATCTAGTCACAATTGATTCCATTTCATTAATAAATACTAAATAACTTAGTTTGAATTCTTAAAAATGGTTTTCTTAAAGTTTACCCCAAAATTTCCGAAAACACCCCTGGCCCCACGTGGTCAAAACTCGGGGTTCGGACCAAAATCCGGTTACCCATTTCCCCATGAGTCCTAATATATGATTTGTTTCAAAATCGGACCTCAATTCGAGGTCTGATTACCCAATTCATGAAAACTCTATGTTCTACCAATAAATAAGAATTTCTACCATGAAAACCTTGGATTTCTATTGAAAAACAGTTTAATGTTGTTAGGAATTGAAAGAATTAAGTAAAAAGTGACTTACAATTGCTTTGGAGTGAATTTGCTCTTGAGGGTTCGTGTGTGGTGTGTGGGTTTTTGAAAGAATGAAGAAAGAACTGAAAAATTCGTTTAAGTATAAAATTGCACAGCTGCGGATATCACAATTGCGAACATTTGTTCGCAATTGCAAACATTTGTTCACAATTGCAAACACTACAGGTTTTGGGGTCTGTGGCTCTCGCATTTGTGAGACAAGCTTCGCATTTACGAACTTGGCTGGGTCAAGGAAGCCTTCGCATTTGCGACAATAGCTTCGCATTTGCGAAGCCAGGCGAATTATTGAAGCCCTCACATTTGCGAGGTTAAGTTCGCATTTGCGAACCCAAGCATTCCTGGACATTCTTCGCAATTGCGATCAAGGCTTCGCATTTGCGAACACAACCTTGGTCTGCCCCCTTTGCAATTGCGACACTTTTCTTCGCATTTGCGAAGACACCAGCTGGGTGAAAAACCAGTTGTGTAAAATTTCAGAATTTGAACCAACGGCCTATCAAATGTTTACCCGAGCCCCCCGGGCTCCATACCAAACATGTACACAACATCAAAAACACATTACAAACTTGCTCGTGCGATCACATCGCCAATATAACATCGTTTTCATCAAATCAAGCCTCAAGTTCATGATTATCATCCTTTTTAGTTTCATAACTTTCAAATTTGGAACTCAAGGTTCAAAACACATCAAACGACATCCAAATGTCACCAAACTTTGCATAAAGCACATATATAATATTTAAGACTTGTGGCAGGCGTCGGAACCAAAATACGAGCCCAATACCAAGGTCATTTAAATCATTTTCCTTTAATAATTACATCAAAAACAATTTAATAGAAAAATCTATAAATTAGGCTCTAGGCCTCAGAATTCGACTTTGGACGCATGTCCGAGTCCCATATTTTCCTACGGACCTTCCGGGACCGTCCGATCTCGGGTCCGGGTCCGTTTACCAAAAATGTTGACCGAAGTCAACTATATCAATATTAATATCATTTTTCTTCAATTTTCTCATAGAATTCACATATTCTATCACAAAAACTTTCCGGCTACATGCCCGGATTATGCACGTAAATCGAGGCAACATAGAATGAGGTTTTCAAGGCCTCGGAATTGCAGAAACAAGTGAGGAAAACAGGTGATGACCATTTGGGTCGTCACAACCTGTTTGGGAGATCTAACACTTAGGAGACCACGAGTCTCTGAAACACTGAAAAAATCAAGAAAATGAAAGAAAGAAGAAAGAAAGAAGAAAAGAAAGGAAGAAAACGAAAAAGAAAGAAAAGCCCTAAAGTTAAGTACCTTGAACCTGTTTTTGTTTAGTATCTTTTGTATTCTTATCTGTTTACAACTTGAATTTATTCCTATGCATGTTAAAAAACCTAAATCTATCTCTGTTCTATATCTTGTTCATACTTGTTCATATTAGCTCTCAAGCTTATTTCATGTGTGCCTAAAATCGTCTAAGTGTTCTTAAGTTTTGATATTAGCTACCTGTAAATTAGGTGCTATTAGCTATTTTCATGTGATTGTTCAATAGATTCTGTCTCGATTAGGGTTTTAATTAGTTGGAATTCAACCATTATCAACTTGTCTCTCCGTGTTCTGATTAATTTGAAAGTTAAGTCGTAATTAGGGCTACTTGTGCAAAACAACATGAATTTCGCTACATTTGAAATATGATTTGTATGTTAGTTTCTTCTGAACTTCTGAGTGCTTATGTGTATTTAGGTTATATGTGTAAATGTCTTTTGTGGTTATGTTTGCAACACAGTATGAGTTTTGGTGAGTGTCTATCTTTGTAAAAGTAGTTAACATTGAAATCGTTATATAGTCTGAAACTGGCTAAGTTTTAAAATAAGTCTTAGGGGGGTTATATTTTAAATACATTCAATCACCCAAGTCTTGACAGACCTAATGTAGGTCGGGTAAATATGATTAAATGAAAGGGGTAAAAGGGGAAAGGCAAATGGTATTTCTGTAGATTACATAGAGCCTATGGGGGTATAAACGACTTTAGTGCTTGGTTTTTCTGAAAATACCTGAATAATAAAATGTAGACTAGGCATAACTAAAAGGTAATTGTGTAATAAACCTTAGCAAGTGGGGGCAACTAGGTAAAATATGCCCAATAGAACAATAAGGAACAACCTAGAACCTTCTAGCAGGGGTTCAAGTGCATTCCGTTAAAATTCTGCTATACCTTAATGGATTTAATTGAAAAACGTTGGGGAGGAAAATAGAAAAAATTAATTCAAAATTTTCCCCCAAATTTACTCTATAAATAGGTTGTTTCAACCCTGAAAAACGGGTTCTCATTTTAAGAGTTCAAAATTTAGATATTGAGTTAGATTTCTGGGATTCAACTCTTGGGGTTTCCAGCTTTAGAAACTCAAAATTAGGTCAAATTTTGGTTCTAAGCTCTGAATTTTAGAGTTTGAGGGTTCAAACTAGAGTTCTAATCTTCAGAACTCTATTGGCCTTCTACTTAGTTTTTCAAGTCGAGTATTATTCCTAGAATCCTTGCTGGTTGTTTTATCTGCTGTGTTCATCTCAACTTGGCTTGGATTTCTGTTTGGTTCGAGTCATTCTGGTTATCTACTGAGTTTGGAAGCTTGCTATTTGCTCCTATTTGCTGTTGATATTCTGCTGATGTTATTTCCTACTTTCTCTTCTCCTTCATCCCTTAGAACTCATCAGTTTACTTTCAATTGATGAGGTACACTACTATCTCTCGAAGGTGTAATTGATAACGTGATGAAGGAATGAAATATTAGACTGATTTTTGCTTTAGTTGTATCTGTTTTCTTATGTTTGTAGCTATAAACTTAGATATGTTGTAATTCATTAGGAATGGGTTGTAATAAGTAAATAACTACATGAATTCGATCTAGATTAAAGTAGAAGTAGCTAATGTTGTAGATAAACGTAATCTAGTATGTTAGATATAGTTATCGCCTAATTCTAAAACTGAAACAGGCTAAGACACAGCTAATACACTTAGATATATAAGTATGTTCCGAAATTAGACATATAAAATTGGTACTCAACTATTTGGTTAATCAAATTTTGAATCAGAACCATTTAATTTAAAGAGTATAAGTAGTTTTTGGAAGTTCAACTTGTATTACTGTTTATCTCTACTAAATATGAATTATCTACAACTTTGCTTTTAGACTTTGTGATTTTCAGTATTACAAGCATGCTTAGTTAAATCAGAATACTGTTCTTCTTCAGTTAATAAAGTGACAAAAAATAATCCTGCACACTAGTATCATGATAATAATTTGAATATTCAATTCTATCATGTAGAATAATAACATTGGTATAGACTACTGCGTAGAATTCTTAATTAATTGTTAAATACTGAAATTGGTAGTGACTAAGTGCAATTTGGCCTTTAATCTGTTAATCGTTACATTCGTGAGTGCTGTTAATAATGATAATTAGTTCTTATCTAGCTTTAAATGTAAATGATTTGGGCCTCAATGGGAACCAGGCCCGGATCGAATTAATGCGGCACTCTTGCCTTGGATTAGAATCAGAGGTACACGCTGGGCTCCAGAGGCCCGGTTATATTCTGATTATGGACTGCTAAGCAGTCTGAAGTCCAGGCCCAAAAATGAATAATGGCATGGACTCCAATATCAATAAGTTTGAAATTAATACAAAAGACAATTATGTATTAGGAAGAAAAAACAAAAATAGAAAATATAGTGCATGAATAGGATTGGAATTTAAAAAATAAGGGATGAGCCTCGTTACAAAAGATGAAAATACACGGGGTCCCCAAATAAATTTTAACGTAAAATTCTAGACTCGGAAGGACCGTTTAGCGAATTTCACAGTCTTTTCCAAAGTTAATAAAGACGTAGACATTGTAGGCGCGATTAATAATATTACATTCTTAATAAGGGAGCACATTTATGTGACCCAAATCTCAAATCCCGGCGAAGCTGAAATGCACTAAAGTCACAGGCGTACTGGTACGTTGTGACTCCAAATGCGTTTTTGCGACGTCGCAATTCTTAAAAATGACAAAGCGGTACATTAATAATACATGAAAAGTGAAGCATATAAAGAAATCGAATAAAAACAAATATGGCAGTTGAGCGACCGTTCTAGAATCACGGAATCCGGGAGTGCCTAACACCTTCTCCCGTGTTAACAGAATTCCTTATCCGGATTTCTGATTTCGCGGACTGTTAAACTGAGTCATAATTTCCTCGGTTCGGGATTAAACTGGTGACTTGGGACACCGTTATTTTCCCAAGTGGGGACTCTGAAAATTAATAAATAAATCCTGTTCCGAATGTCCTTTAATTGGAAAAACTCCTTCCCTATTATTATATCCCTTCCCGGGGTGTAGTATTAATTAGTGACATATACCAATCGATAAAAGGGAGGTGTGACACATACGTACCTCACATCCGGTGAGAATCAAACCAGTATAGTTGGGTCAAACAAACTACTTTTGAAAACAATGACATTTCCTTTTCTTTTATTTTTTTTTTATTATTTTTTTTATTTTATTAGCAAGAAAAATGAACTATTCTTTGAAAACAAGACTATATTTTTACGTTTCAATTTATTGGCATATAAAATGAACTATTACATTTTTCATTTTATTTACAAACAAATAACTATTTTTAAGAATAAAATGACATATTTTCTTTTTATTGATGAATATAGCAAAATTTATTTATTTTTATATTTTATTTAAAAAAACATTTTTTCTTTTCTTTTTAAGTAAAAAAACAAACTATTTTCAAAATAACAATTCCTGTTTTTTTCTTTTCTTATTTTCATTTTCCTCAATATTTGAAAACCGGTTAGCATGCAAGTCTGAAGCAAATAAATGCGTAAAACAAACAGGATGCAACATGATGGTCTTTTCATTTCAGGTTGGTTGTCCTAGACGGACCCAACCCATGTGTTGAGTCCCCAAAGTCAAATGCAACATGATGCAAATAAGCTTTCCTATTAGGGATCTTGCATGAAGTCAAGTTATTCTAGGTTAAAAATCTCGGTATATGTTCTACACTGTGTACCCGAGCGGACAACTCGAGTCGAGGAAGGGGCTACGTATCGGTGACCCGCGGGATCGTCCGGCTTAGTAACTTGTCCGGCCTCTTTCTTATTTCAGGGTATTGACACTAACAGAAGAGGGAGTCTCAACCAGTAAGCACATCCTCGGAGGTGAGAAGAGAAGGGTTTCGGCACAGTTTATACATAATCCACACAATATCAAAGAAATAAAGCAACATTTAGCACATTTGGGCTCAAAATGTAAATATTAGATAAAACAAAGCCAATTATAACAATTTATTTAAGCTTGAACTCGGAACCCTAAATACCTATATCTTACTCATTTTTTTCTTCTTTTTTTTCATTTTTTTAGAGGCCAGTTAATCATGAAAGCCGAGACAAACAGGTGTGCAAGTAGCACGTAAATGCATCAGGATAAACTGGTTCATTTTTGGGTACAACTGTTCTAGACAGACCCCAACCCCTGTGTTGGGTCCCATAAGTCAAATGCACACGATGCAAATAAACGTTCCTACTAGGGTGTCACGATTCTAAAACTCGGTCGTGATGGCGCCCAGCATATTGCTAGGCCAGCCCTACCAACCAATTATAACACAAAGCTATCAGCTCAACCTTCGCCCTTTTTAAGCATAAACAATGATAGTATAATGAAATAACATCCAACACACTGGGATTAGACATACCAAAACCAGTATAAACCTCCCACCGAATTAGGAGTCACAAGTCATGAGCCTCTACAGAATACATAGCGGTGATAATGTATATAACTGTGACTGTAAGTGCAGAATAGTCTAAGAAAAGTAAAATAGACTGGAGAGTTAGGTCCTGCGGACGCTGGAAGCTACCTCGACTATCCAAGTAAAGCTCTCCGAGCAGCTATAAAATCAGCTCTGTTGTGATGTACCTGGATCTGCACACAAGGTGCAGGGAGTAGTGTGAGTGCTTCCAACTCAGTGGTAATAAGCAAGGGTAAGACAACAGAGGTAAGAAAACCCAATAAAACACTATGTAAGGCTATACAACAATATCCTGTATCAGTTATCAACATGAGCAATATCAAAAGACCAGCAATATCATCTATCAAAATAACAGGTATAGCTAAATGCAATGCAATGCATGAGTATGACCGCTACGACGCGTAGCCCGATCCATTTGGGTACCCATGCTCAATGTGGGGTTCAGACTCCGGAGGGGCTCCTACAGCCCAAGCACAATATCATGCTACGGCGCGCAGCCCGATCTACTACTAGTCAACTATAATGCAAAGCAAGTCTCACAGGCACAGAATGAAATATGTTTTTATCATTTTAATAGAAAACAATGTTTTAGAAATTCCAGAGTTTGGAAAACCATTTTAGACAATAATAGCTCAGGACTGGTATCAAAATAGCATGTCAATATCATAAAAACAATAGCAGCGATCCTCACGGGATCCCAATAACTGGCTCATAGCCCAAAGTTACCCATAACCATCCAAGTAGGAGGTTTACCGGCTCAATAATAGCCAACAACACAGTATAGTATTATCAGGTCGGACTAAGCCATAATCCCCAATCACATTCGACCCTGCACTCACAGGAGAGTACGTGTCTCACCTCAATACAGCGTCACATAGTGATATACCGGGGTTTCGAAACTCGTTGGTCATCACCCACACACATTACTCACCTCGACTCGGCTCGAAGACTAGTCCGCGATGCCCTTGCCACGAGAATCGGCCTCCACGAGTGTAGAATCTGATCAAAATCAATAGAAATGCATCAAAATAGTCTAAAGGGACATTACCCAATCGAAACAACTCGAATTACACCAAAAACCACAAAGTTGCCAAAACCCGACTTTCGGTACGCTTCTCAAAAAATTACAAAAGTTACATTTTCGGAATCCTCATCTCAACACGAGTCCATGCATATAAAGTTTTATAAAAATCAGACTCTGTTTACCCTTTCAAATCGATTATTTTCAATAACCCAAGCTTAGAGCAAAAATCCCCCATTAATCCTTCCATTTTCAATGATATAGATGAAGATTCAAGGATAAAATCATGTATTTAGACCATAAATTTACCTACAATGAACTCCCAATGAATCTCCTTCAAATCCCATTACTTAGCTCTCAAGGAAATCAAAAATGAAGGAAATATACTATTAGTTCGCGACTGAAATGTTCTGGGTTTAACCCTTCTGTCATGTATTTTAACCATATGTGATCGCAGCCTTCGGCATGCGATCGCGATTAACAAATTTTAACTATCATCATTTCCTTCTACGCGATCGCGTGGACCCTGATGTGATCGCGATGCTCAACGGAACCAACATTACGCTATCGCGACCCTATCTACTGCGATCGCAATGCACCCAAACAAGACCTTACGCGTTCGCACCCCATACTTTGCGAACGCGGAGAGTAAAAATCCTCAGCTCTCCAGTACTCTACGCGATCACGTGGCTACTAGTGCAATCGCGATGAACAAATGTCTGTTGCACTTATGACAGCAGACTTGATCCCTCATTTTGCCAAAAATGGTCCGTTTGGATCCCCGGATTCATACCGAGGCCCCCGGGACCCCAACAAAAACCACCAACCTACTCCAAAACACGATACAAACTTGTTCCAATCATAAAAACACACCCTTAAACACAGAAATCATCAAATCAAGGCGAATTCAAGCCTAAGTTTCAACTAGAACTTCCAAAACCAACATCCAATCAAAAACCCAAACAAACAATGTCTGAATGCCCTGAAAATTTACAGACATATCCGAAATCACCTAACGAATCTACTGCAACTGTCAGGATTCCATTTTGACTCTCGGATCAAAATCTCACCTATCGATCGGATTCCGCCAAAATTCCAACTTAGCCAATTCAAGCCTATTTCTACACCGGAGCTCCAAATTCAATTTTGATCGCTCACCTAGGTCACAAATCACCTCCCGGAACTAACCAAATCATCAGAATTTGATTCCGAGCCCTCTAACCACATAGTGAACTCTAGGTTGACGTTTCATAAACAAGCTTCACTCAAAAGGCTATATGCTTCATTTTCAACCAGAATCACTCCCAATTAACGCGATAGACTCTAACACGGATATAGAAACATGAAACACATAAATGAAGGGGTAACGAGGTGGTAACTCTCGTGACGACGGGTCGGGTCGTCACTTTCTCCCCAACTTAAACAAATGCTCGTCATCGAGCGTACCAGAGTTGTACTAGAAGCAATCCAATAGTTGAATGACCTTACCTAGCATATACTCGGGGTGGTCCCACGTAACCCTATCTCACATAAGCCCGATAACACCATATAGCTGGAATTTCACAGAACATCTGAACCATAAACCACATTGCACTTTCTGAAATCATATACCCAATCCTAATCCCATGCCTATACTCAGGATACACCCAATCACTCGAGACTGATCACAACAATTGCCCATGATAACCAAATACTAACTGAAAAGCCTTTTTCATTAGCTAAAGTCTTATTCCAACACCTTCATATACTGCCCACAGTAGCTGAAACACGCGATATACCGAACCCATCTCTCAAGTCGACCATTCATGAATCCATTTCCTTTTTTAACTGATACCACAATAGATTTCGGAGCCAAACCTCGATATTACCTTTCTAACTAGCTGAAATCATATATACTCGCACTCATTAAGGGTTCCAACAATCATCTCGACTATATCTCACCACACTTGTGATATGACACCTCGACACCGGCCTAAGCCGCGACGAGCACAACACAGGCTCCAATAAGAAACTTCTGAACATACTCAAATCATGCCAACTAACTCAAACAAAAGAGTTGTAATTCAATTCCTCCGTACCATCATAATATAGAAATGAGACCCCGTCTCGCATTATAGAAATAGAATACCTGAATCCTCCTCGAAAGGTCGTAATATCATATGGCCTTGCCATAACTTACGATTCCATCCAAACACTATTACCCATGAAGCACCTCAAGTCATCATGCTCAAAACAGTAACCCACGCACAGATTTAGGTCTGAAATCAAGCAATCAATCTCACCCACGGTGAAACAATTAATATACGCTATCAAATCTTGTAAGGACACAACCGATGCGCCATTCGCCGAGCGACACCCAACACTTACTTTCCTCAAAAACTAGGAAGTATTGTATACAAGGTAACATATAGAAAACTATTCTCCACATCATATGGTTGCGGTGTGAAACCCTCTCCAAATAACATACCCGTGGTGGTGTGCCACCCGATCTAGATACCATACCTATGGCGATGTGCCACCCGATCTTAATAACCCGTGGCGGCGTGCCACCCGATCCATGCATATATTTTGCAAGAGAAAATGTACATCGAGTCAAGTTGCTCATTACAATAAACATATATAGCCTCAAGCTCAGCCACAAGAAACGCATCCGACAAAGTTCCTGTAAGGCCCTAGAATATTTCGCTAAGTAATATAGGATTTTGAGGTGCCACATAGGCTAATTATTATATTTTATGTGCTATGAACATTATGGACATCAATTAGACTTGCTAAATATGAGTCTAAGTCTTATGGTAAGTGATATGAGGTCCAAATGAAAGCCCAAGTGTAAGCCAAATAGGAAAATTTTCGAAATAGGCCAAAATTCCAAATGGATTCACACAAGGCTCCACTTTAAACGACCATAGATAATTATGTATAAGGTTTTATGTGGTGAATAGCATAGCAAATGAAATCCCTTTGAGTCTAGTTTCCAACGCTTCAAACCGTTCGTCATTTGGACATTCCTACACAAAGTTATGATCAAATTACCGAAGGCTGGAAAATAAAATCATGTGTCAATTCTGCGACCGCATAATGCATCGCATTTCTCACTTTGCGGTCGCATTCTTGTCGCAAACTGAACCCGAGAAGCCTAGTTAATTCTTCTAATTTTTATAACCCGACCCCATTTCAATATATAGGCTTTGGGGTTCATTTTGGGGTCATTTCTTACTGATTTTAGAGAGAGGTGAGAGTATTTTAGAGAGAGAAGGAGGAACCCAACATCTAAATCATCCAAATCTTGCATCAATCTTCAAGAATCAAGAACCCAATAGCAAGTTCTTTATCTAAGAGGTAAGATTCTATACCCTAGGGTTTAATTTCGAGTTTGGTGTATAAGATGAGTTATTGAGGTATGATTCTCTGGGTTTATTAGTATTGTGTATACATGCATGTACAACTTAGGTTTATGGGAAGATTGTTTAACTTAAATAACTAAAGATTGGGTTAGGGAATGAAGGAAGTCTTAAAAAGGGGATTCGAAATCAAGATGCTCAACTAGTGTTTGATAAATTGTTCAAATGAGCTAGTTTCATGAATATCTTTCTAATATGTGTTTAATTTTGTTATGTTTCATAGTAGATTGGAATTGCTAGAGTTTTTGGAGTGTTGTAGTAACTTAAGGAAAGCTCAATCAAGGTATGTATGGCTAATTTTGATTCTTGTGAAATCGCCCATATGTGTGAAATTGTTTGGCATGTGTTAATTTGAGAAATTGTATGTGATTCTTTGATGTCATTGTTGGGTATTCAATTGATGATTGAACTACATGTGGTATGGTATGAAATATGAATTGAAAGATGACAAGGGAATTGGAATTTGTAAAGAACTGAGAACAATTGTTGTGGTGGCATATATGATTTCTTGTTGAAAGAGATGAAACACTTGAATTGTGGAAAATTGTTGAACATCCTTGTGTGAATATTCTTGATTATGGAAACATTGTAATTTGGTTGTGATATTGGCTTGAGAAATAATTGTGAACATGAACCAACTTGTAAGTTGCTTATTTGAACTTGTTGAAATTGTGTGTAGTGCCTTATCTGCTGTATGAAATTGTTGTGTTCTAAACTGTAAGGTGAGATCGGGTTGCACGCCGCAACATAGGGAAATAAAGTGTGGGTTGGGGTGATAAGGGTGGCCGATGTAATAAGGGTGGTCAGGGGTAATAAGGATAAAGCGATCGAAATCACTATTGAAAATTGATATAAAAATCAATAATGTGAAATTGTGAAAGGAGATAGCAGGAGAGTTAGCAACCTGTGAGGCACTGATTGCCCCTTTGTTTGACTACTTGTGTTTTACGTGATTGATTTGTGGTTGTTCTACTTGTTGATCTTAAACGTGCTTTGCGTTGAGAATTATCTGAAATGAGGAAAAATGTGGAAAACACGGTTGGCTGGCTTAATTGATTCTTGATATAATTTATTGGCTGTATTATCATCGTGATTTCTTGTTAATGGCTTGAGTTTACTTGGGACAAAGTTTGCCCATACATACCAGTACAATTCCAGTGTACCGACGTCCCTTTTGCCGGGGACGCTACATTCGTATTATGATTGTAGGTGAATCAATAGCAGGTACTTCAGCTCATCGGCAGTAGCATCCTTCATTATGCCCGTTTTGGTGAGCCCCTTTCCTTTCAGGGCCCTACGTGGCTCATGCCACTCTTGTTTAGACTTTATTTTGATTTGTGTAAGGTATAGCCGGAGCCTTGTTACCGGCAAATATTGTATCCTCCTTTGTAATCCTAGAGGCTCCGTAGACAGTAAACTATGGGACTATGGCCTATGTATGTATATGTATATGTCGGGCATTGTAAATTGTAACTTGTTAGTAATGTTAATAATGTGGTTATGTTTGTACAATGTGAATTCAGTTATAATTGGTAAGATCTTTGGCTTATGAGTAATAAACAACACAGGGGTATCGCGTGGGATAGAAAGGCACCCAGGTCCGCTTGACTGGGGCTACCTAGTTAGGCGCCGGTCATGTCCCTCGATTTGGGGCGTGACAGTTCCTCAATACCGAAACTGAATCAATGGTAGATACCTCTGCACTAACATCCGCCACGAAGGCCCAACCAACAAAGCAATACCTACCAGCTGTCCGCTGGTCCTATGGTACAACTACCCTGCTGGAACATAATCTGATGCACTCTTCTACGCAATTTGTGGCATTTTCCGACATAGTCCATATCACATTAGTCTAGACAACCAGTCTGCAATCAAATATCATAACCCACATTCATCATATCAAGCAAAGAGAGAGCCACTATTATTTCCAATTTCCAACAACCGCTAAACGTTTCCGATACACATGATATACAACCACTGCGTAGGCGGATTACGAGAACTTCTAGTCTCCAACACATATATAACACTGGAATCACTATACCTGATTCCACACCCCACTGTACGAGTACATAACACACATCAAGCATCCATACATACCACAAAAGCAATTCAGAAATTTCACTATGCCATCAACGACTCAATTATTACAGTCGATTGATAATAGGCGAAAACTAAGTAGTTTAGCGATTATTTATGCATCCATTTAATTATGATCCAATAACATAATTTATGAATTATATAAGATATAAGCTATTAATTTGTGATTTATACAATGTGCAGAAAAAGGAGCTTATATCTACAATTGGAAATGTTATGGTACAATTTTGGAGCAAAAACAATCCTTCGGACTTGAGTCTTTTCAATTAAGAAAGAAGCTTGAATGAGAATTTCTCCCAGGTGCGCGAAGTGGCTACTTCGCGCACAACTTCGCGCGTAAGAAGAGATGAATTGGGCTACATGTGCGCGAAGTGCCCACTTCGCGCACCACTTCGTGCAGGGACTTCGCGCACAAAAGTCCGGTTAAGATTGATTTTTCTAAGGTGGAAAATTAAGGGACACATAATTCCACTCAAATCTAAATAATGCAACCTTATATTAGGGAGAAGATCAGATTTTTACCATTATTGGATTAGAGTGGAAAATTGCTATTCATTTTAGAGAGAAGATTTTGAGAGAAAACTTACCAAGAGTGTTCTTGAAGCCAAGGAAGGGATTGAAGATCAAGTTTTGAAGTGCAACAAATTAAAGAGTTCATCTAAACTTTCATCTTGTATTCTTCTTTGTAGTATTTTAGACATTAATATTATTGATTTTAGTATGAACATGAGTAGCTAAACTCTTTAATATTCTAGGGTCATGGATGTTAATTAATCTTGTTATTTGAAGCTTGGATTGATTTTATTGAAGTTGTTGATATGGGTTGTTTATTTGATTTTGATCTTAATTATTTTACTGCGTAGCTAACAGTGAAATATTATCTACGAACTTTGAATTAAAATTGACAAAGGAAATTCTTGGTTGCAAATAAAATCAAATAGAACAAGTTTTGAATCCCGGGCATCGGGTGAAGGATTCGCAATTAAGATAGACATATACTTAATTGCCTTGTTTGGTTAAATAATAAGAGTTTGAAATGCATTCTTGTTAATATTAATATCATAGAAATATAGATATTAATTTAACTTGGATAGATTCATAAGAACTCGAAAGATTCTTATGAATATTATTAACCTTATAATCAACAACCCGGGTAATTAAATAAATCAATTCTAAGTAGAAAAATAGCATGATTACTAGCAAGTCCATGGCCCTGGAATATATTTATCCAAATTATTATAAACATAATTTGTAATTGGTGTAGTAATTTTGCCTTGATTTATTGATCTATTATTAAGAAGATTTATATATCTCTTGTGATAATTTAGTTTGGGTTAATAACTAGTTTAGTCTAAATCAGTCAATAAGTTAATTACAATTCCTCGTGGGAACGATACTCTACTCACTACTATATTACTTGTCGATCGCGTACACTTGCGTGACTATTTTGGTCGCAACAAGTTTTTGGCGCCGTTGCCGGGGAATTTGAAATTAGCTCCTTGACTGTTTTATTATTTTGTAGTTATTAATAGAAAATACAAAAAGAAATTTTCATCTATTTGTTTGTGTTATACAGGTTCTTCTCTTGAATGCGGAGGAGCAGAAGCACAAACAATCTCTTCCCATTTGATCCTGAAATTGAAAGAACAATACATAGAACAAGGAGAGAGTGGGAAGCTCAATATAAAACAGAAGGAGAGTTGAACATTCAAATTCAACCACAGCCAACAGTGATGGCAGGAAATGAAAAACGAGTGGTGATTGAAGCCGCAAGACCCAGTCTGTCTAATATGACTCACGCTATTGTGAAGCCTGATATTACTGGGCATTTTGAGTTGAAACAATATATGGTGCAGATGATTCAGTCTACAGGGCAATTTGTGGGTCTACCTCATGAAGATCCACAAAGACATATTCAGATTTTTTTGGAAATTACGGATACTTACAATTATCCAAATGTTTCCAAGGATTATGTACGGTTGACACTATTTCCTTTTTCTCTGCTTGGGGAAGCTAAAGAGTGGTTAAACAAAGAACCATCAAATTCAATCCGCACTTGGGATGATCTAGCAAGGAAATTCTTAATCAAGTTCTTTCCTACTAAAAAGACAAAAATGTTGAGGAGTCAAATTCTTGGGTTTGAACAACGCTCTGGCGAAACACTTCGTCAAGCTTGGGAAAGATACAAGAAGCTACTTAGGGACTACCCTCATCATTGTCAAATAGATGAGGTGTTAGGTCATACATTTGTTGATGGGTTAGATGAAGCTTCAAAAATGAATCTTGATTCCGCTTGTGGAGGAAGTTGCATGACAAAATCTTACACGGAAATCCAACTCTTGTTAAATACATTCACTTCCAATGATAATAATTGGCAAGGTGATGGAGATTCCAGAAAGGCAATGAAACAAAAAGCAGCAGGGGTGCTTGAGCTGGATGATGTATCGGCAATAAGAGCGGAAATTGCAAGGCTATCCAACCAGATGACAAGGATGACAATGCACCAACCTCAACCCATGCAACAGGTGCAACAAATGGCTATTTGCTGTGAAATGTGTGGTGATAGCCATACAAGTGATATGTGTCCAACGAATCCAGAATCTATTTATTATGTGGGACAACAAAACAGAGGCCCAAGCAAATCAGCACGTACAGTATGGTAATTCCTACAATGCAAATTGGAGGAATCATCCTAACTTCTCATGGGGAGGAAATCAGCAAAATCCCAATCTGTACAGACTTCAAGGGGGTTTTAATCAACCTTAGAGACCAACTCAGCAGGTGGAAGAAAGTACAAATGATTTGCTGAAAAAATTGTTGATCGACAATCAGCAGCTCAAAACTGATGTTAGGAATCTAGAAAGGCAGATGGGGCAGATAGCAACGAACCAGAACACTAGACCTTCAGGAGCATCTTCTAGCCGATCACGAGCCAATGCTGCAACTAACTATGACTCAAGAAGGTTTACTTCACCTGAAGCTCAAACCCGGTTCACCAACAAAAGGACAAAGAAACCGATTCCAGAAAGGGGCATTGATGTTAAAAATCTTCAAGAAAGGTGCCCTAGCATGTACCAAAAGTTGATTGACCGGGGGCTTCAAGTCTTTATGAATGAACCGGTGACTGCAAATGAAACAGTAGTTTGCGAATTCTACGCGAATGTACCTGAACATCAAAATAATATTGTGACTGTGTGAAGAAGACAAGTCAATGCTTCAATTGAGGCAATTAGGGCAAGTTACAATTTACCTGATGTTGTGCCAGAGAATGAAGACTTCTATGAGTATGGAAAATGTCTAGATAATGCAAAAAGGGAAAGATTCATCTCAAAGATTTGCACCCCGGGAGCTGAGATAGAATGGTTAGAGAGTGGTGACAAAATTCATTCAGCTGCTCTAACTATAGAAGCAAAAACCTGGCTTTATGTGATAAATAACGGGCTCATTCCTTCCAAGAATACAACTGAAGTAAATGGTCCCAGAGCTGCACTGATATGGTGTCTTGTAGAGAATTTGACTTTTGATGTGGCAATGATCATTCATGATGAAATTTTTATTAGAAGCCCAATTCGTAAGTATGGATTTTTCTTTCCATCACTAGTCACTTTACTTTGCAGGCAAGCCCAGGTACCAGAGGATCCAAATGTAGATATAACTGTAAGGAAGGAACTTAACATCAAACCCAAGAAAGGTGGAAATGAAGAAGAAAGCTCTGAAGAAGAAGAGAATGATGGAGAGGATCAACCAATGGACACTGATAGAGGAGAACAAGCCCAACCACCCAATGCAGCAGCAGTTGCACTACCAAGGGCAGCATCATCTTCAAGAACTGCTAGCATGCCGAGACAACACACATGGGAGCATGAGATAGGTGAATTGAGACAAACAGTAAACACGTTAAGCACCCGTGTGGAGCAGATAGCAGACCGACAAGTCAAGTCGGAAAAGAAATTTATGTGATGGTTGCGAGCATTGGGGCGAGCTTGTAATGTCAACCCCGACATAGTGTCATATCAAGAATAGATCGTCGGGGAAGTATTTTTATATCTGTGTTTATAGGTTGTAGTCATAAGGACATGTCTATTCTTAAGTGTAGGGTGTGTTTAGCATATTTTGATGGTGTCGGATATTAGTTAATGTTTTGTTTGTTTTGGAGTTTGGCTTGTTTTGAATTTTATGAATAGTAGTTTAATTAAATGTGGTTGTCTTTGTTATTATAAGTTTTATTTTGAAGTTATTTTTATAAAACATAAAAAAAAAATGTATCAGATTTCGAGGAGTTATATCCTCTTTTTCTTAATTTTGTGATTAATGTGAATAATTCCCCTTGGTTTTTCTTTAGGCCACGGTTCTTTTCCAAGGGTTTCAATTTGAACCGGGTATAGATAGATTTTTTTTTATTATAGATTTTATCATTATTTTTGCTTTTAAGAGCCATAATGTTAATACACTTGAACATACCTAATCCTAGAGTATAATGCCTAGTTCTACTGGATTTTTAACTGAAAGTGATTTTATTGCATATTTACTATTGAAATGAATATTCACAACAGAGCGTCTTGATGAGTTGATCTTAATGAATCTTATGCCATGTGTGGAGAGATTTTTGATGAGTCCATGTAGTGTAATTGTGTCTAGAACTTGCCTAGTATGTAAATTGAAGCGAAATTTCAGGTGACACTCGGTTTTAAAATATGATGTTGGGCTTTCCTTGATCTTTTTGAACTTAATTGCTCAAATCAAATAAAATCTATCCCTAGTTAACCATTTCTAGCCTTGAAACATTTATTTGGTAACCACATTACAAGCCTATACCATTTTTGTTTTTAATTGATATTTTGAACCCTTTAACCTGTTAAAGCACTTTAATTGTAAAATGAGCGCTAAACGAAGTACGAAGGAACTAAGTGTGGGGTGATTTGTGAATGGAACCAATGAAAGTGAGAAAGGTGCATGTAAATTTTGTTAAAAAAAGTACAAATTTGTGCATATTGTTTTGATTAATGCCAGTTGAGTATGAATTAAAGCAGTGCATAAAAGAAAAATGGAACACTGCTAGGAATGAATTGATTGATTGATGTAATTGTTATTAAGATTAGAGAATTTGCGCTAAAAATGATTGAGTAATGTGTTAAAGTGCTTAGGAGTGCTAGTCACTAATTCCAAAATAAATCTTACCAGCACATTAACCCACATTACAACCAGAAGAAAAAGTCCTAATTAATTTTTGATCGAACAAGCCTGTATTAGTAGAGATTTACATTAAGGGCAAGCTTATGGTACCATTTGCATGCATGTGACTTCTTTTGTGAGAGTGAGTGAAACTTTCTTGTTGTAAATAATTAGGGAACTCTCTTGTACATATTGATATGTGTAATGTTGATAAAATTGTGAGGGCATATGATTCGTGACAGATAAACAAGTCTTGATCTTTGTATAGAGTACTTCAAAGAAGTGTGAATATTGTGTAGCACTTGAAAGCTAGTCCAGAAACTAGAATTTTATATTACTAGGTGTGAGATATGATTCTTGTTCTAAGTGTAAAGCATTAAGGTAAAATAATTTTGTTGATGACTCTTTTATAAGTATAGTGTGATTGCTCGAGGACTAGCAATGGATTAAGTGTGGGGTGTTGATAATAGGCGAAAACTAAGTAGTTTAGCCATTATTATGCATCCATTTAATTATGATCCAATAACATAATTTATGAATTTTATAAGATAAGCTATTAATTTGTGATTTATACAATGTGCAGAAAAAGGAGCTTATATCTACAATTGGAAATGTTATGGTACAATTTTGGAGCAAAAACAATCCTTCGGACTTGAGTCTTTTCAATCAAGAAACAAGCTTGAATGAGAATTTCTCCCAGGTGCGCGAAGTGGCTACTTCGCGCACAACTTCACACGTAAGAAGAGATGAATTGGGCTACATGTGCGTGAAGTGCCCACTTCGCGCACCATTTCACGCAGGGACTTCGCGCACAATAGTCCGGTTAAGATTGATTTTTCTAAGGTGGAAAATTAAGGGACACATAATTCCACTCAAATCTAAATAATGCAACCTTATATTAGGGAGAAGATCAGATTTTTAGCATTATTGGATTAGAGTGGAAAATTACTATTCATTTTAGAGAGAAGATTTTGAGAGAAAACTTACCAAGAGTGTTCTTGAAGCCAAGGAAGGGATTGAAGATCAAGTTTTGAAGTGCAACAAATTAAAGAGTTCATCTAAACTTTCATCTTGTATTCTTCTTTGTAGTATTTTAGACATTAATATTATTGATTTTAGTATGAACATGAGTAGCTAAACTCTTTAATATTCTAGGGTCATGGATGTTAGTTAATCTTGTTATTTGAAGCTTGGATTGATTTTATTGAAGTTGTTGATATGGGTTGTTTATTTGATTTTGATCTTAATTATTTTACTGCGTAGCTAACAGTAAAATATTATCTACGAACTTTGAATTAAACTTGACAAAGAAAATTCTTGGTTGCAAATAAAATCAAATAGAACAAGTTTTGAATCCCGGGCATCGGGTGAAGGATTCGCAATTAAGATAGACATATACTTAATTGCCTTGTTTGGTTAAATAATAAGAGTTTGAAATGCATTCTTGTTAATATTAATATCATAGAAATATAGATATTAATTTAACTTGGATAGATTCATAAGAACTCGAAAGATTCTTATGAATATTATTAACCTTATAATCAACAACCCGGATAATTAAATAAATCACTTCTAAGTAGAAAAATAGCATGATTACTAGCAAGTCCATGGCCCTGGAATATATTTATCCAAATTGTGATAAACATAATTTGTAATTGGTGTAGTAATTTTGCCTTGATTTATTGATCTATTATTAAGAAGATTTAAATATCTCTTGTGATAATTTAGTTTGGGTTAATAACTAGTTTAGTCTAAATCAGTCAATAAGTTAATTACAATTCCTCGTGGGAATGATACTCTGCTCACTACTATATTACTTGTCGATCGCGTACACTTGCGTGAGTATTTTGGTCGCAACATCGATCCAACAAAAAAATACCGCAATACCACCGGATATTATTAGTTTACATTACCTTTCCCTTTTAAACATATACCCCATCAAATCACTAGAACAGTAGTACCATTATCCTTAACCACGAGAAAGGTTGATTCTTAAATTATCTGCAGTTGCCCGCACTGCTCCAGAATTCTAATGACTTACCATTATATTATGAACTAAACCCAAACCTTGAACATGCCATTATCAACTTTTCATAGCACATCGCATATACCATACCACACTAAGATAACATGGAAATTTCTATTCCTCTCTTACGCCGCAGACATCGACGCACTCAACTAGTCAAGGACTTTAATGATTCCCATATAGAAGAAAATCATTACACATTCCAAGCTTCGCATACCAATAGAAGATATACTCATGTTCAAACCACGGTAAAACACATCACGGACTTTTTCTCCCAATACCATTGGGCAAACTAAACTGCCAGGACTGAGTCCTTCTACCCATATCGAGCTACGCAACTACCAGCACTCAAGAGCTTTGTTGCACAATACCTGCAAGACTCATTACTTCAAACACATACCAGGAATTAATCGAATCTGTATCATACTGTTTCGGTTTATTATCAAGCTATTCCATTTACCTTGTTTCTTTTCCGATTCATCTTTAATTTATTATTAGCCCTTACTGTAGCGCCACAAAACCTCAACTCAGGTTACCACACCAGACTCATACATAAGACCACACGGTCTAGGACCCATAGGCCACTGAATACGTGCTCAGATGTTTCCCAGTAGTACCACATTCTACAATACTTTATTTTGAAGAACTTCCTGCGATTCGAAATTCGTTATCATTACCTTCCAATACGGATAAATAGAATCCCATAATTAACATAACATAACACAAGCCTCGATTTCTTCTAACGAAACCACAGTCTCTAGCCACATACACAACTTCAAGACACCTGACTGTTACAAGCAAAATCTTGATTACCGCAAGACCATTCTCGGGTGTCATTCTCCCTTATTCAGCTGTAATTCAACTGTCTTATTGAAAAAAACCACTTGTGCTTTGTTAGAACTTTGACACCGCAGAACGTGATTGCATACATATACAAATAGCTATCTATTTTTTCTATAAACCGAGCATTCTTTATCAACCGCAGTTCAAAACATCTTAGTATTTCTTCATAACAACTAAGCACCATATACCCTTCATCAATATTTTCCAACATACTTAGAGACAGAACCAACATAGCATACAACCGTGCAATTAGTTAATTAATAGCAACCTCCCCAACTTGGATCGAAGCCATATACCAAAGCACCTTTAACCACTCATAGCATTCTTACTCAAATGATGCCGCAATGTTATAGTGAGATTAAACTCAAGTCATTTGCAAGCTTTGGCGGAGACTCGAATCATCAGGAATCTTAACTCTTTTGCAATTCTTGTATTCATTCACACACAACAATTAAGCCCATTCTTAAGGTGACAAAATCTTTTCCAAGTCCCAAATTTTCCAAAAATTTTGACAGAGTTTCCTTTGCAATTTGGCCTATCCACCTACAAGAGAATCACCGAAACCATCCTAACAATACATTCGCAACTCGACAACACATCACAATGTATATCAACAACATTAACCTCAATATTACACAAATTACCTCATCAAATTTGATACATAGGCATGCGCTGCACCTGCTCGAATCATAACATATATCAACTACCTTTCACCACAATACACATAGCATAACACATTCGGTCTTCCTAGGTCTCAACTCATACTACCACACGTAGTGCACTTTACATTTCTACTAAGAGACATGAACATATTCACCAATCCCATAGCTAGGGGCTACACAACGGATCACAATAAGAGTCTAACACCTAACAGCTCATCCATTATCAAGCTGCCATTTCCACAATTTGGGACAATACTGATCATATAAATTTCATAGTCGCAAAATCAGCACCTTGGTGCTCAAGCCATAGACAAAGATCTAGCCTCAAGTCCCCCGACTGGCCCAACATGAACTCACGGAGATTATAACTCGCCCCTCGATCGGGGAATCACAAGCCATCAAGGTAATTATATTACTGAGCGCTCGAGTGTGTATATAGACGTGTGGAAGGAATTTTAAGAATTACATCTCAAGCTGAATCAAGTAAGAATGGTAAAAATTCCAAGAATGTGAACTATTTCCTAAAAGTTTGCAGCCTCCCGAGGATAAATACAAGCGTCCCCGTACCAATCCACGAGACTCTACCAACCAGCTCAAGACTCATGAGGCCTAGTAACCCAGGCTCTTATACCAACTTGTCACTACCCCAAAACCCGGTCGTGATGGAACCCAGCACATTGCAAGGCCAGCCCGACCAACCAATTATAACACAGAGCTATCAGCTCACCCTTTACCCTTTTTAAGCATAAACAATGATAGTATAATGAAATAACATCCAACATACTGGGATTAGACATCCCAAAACCAGTATAAACCTCCCACCGAATCAAGAGTCACAAGTCATGAGCCTCTACAGAATACATAGCGGTGATAGTGTATACAACTGTGACTGTAAATGCAGAATAGTCTAAGAAAAGTAAAATAGAATCGACAGTCAGGTCCTGCAGACGCTGGCAGCTACCTCGACTGTCCAAGTAAAGCTCTCCGAGAAGCTATAGAATCAGCTCTGCTATGATATACCTGGATATGCACACAAGGTGCAGGGAGTAGTGTGAGTACTTCCAACTCAGTGGTAATAAGCAAGGGTAAGACAGCGAAGGTAAGAAAACCCAATACAACACTAAGTAAGGCTATACAACAATATCCTGTATTAGTTATAAACATGAGCAATATCATAAGACCAGCAATATCATCTTTCAAAATAACATGTATAGCTAATTGCAATGCAATGCATGAGTCTGACCGCTACGGCGCTTAGCCCGATCCATTTGGGTACCCGTGCTCACTGTGGGGGTTCAGACTCCGGAAGGGCTCCTATAGCCCAAGAACAATATCATGATATGATGCGGCGCACAACCCGATCCACTACCAGTCAGCTATAATGCAATACAAGCCTCACAGGCACAGAAATAGTATTTGAAATCTGTTTTTATCATTTTTAGTGAAAACCAATGTTTCAAAAATTCCAGAGTTTGGAAAACCATTTTAGACAGTAATAGCATAGGACTGGTATCAAAATAGAATGTCAATATCATAGAAATAATAGCAGCGATTCTCACAGGATCCCAATAACTGGCTCATAGCCCAAAGTTATCCACGACCATCCAAGTAGGAGGTTTATCGGCTCAATAATAGCCAATAACACAGTATAGTATTATCAGGTCGGACTAAGCCATAATCCCCAATCACATTCGACCCCGCACTCATAGGAGAGTACATGTCTCACCTCAATACAGCGTCACATAGTGATATACCAGGGTTTCGAACCCGCTGGTCATCACCCATACCCATTACTCACCTCGACTCGGCTCGAAGACTAGTTCGCAATGCCCTTGCCATGATAATCGACCTCCACGGGTGTAGAATCTGATCACAATCAATAGAAATGCATCAAAATAGGCTAAAGGGACATTACCCAATCGAAACAACTCGAATTACACCAAAAACCACAAAGTTTCCAAAACCTAACTTTCTTTACACTTCTCGAAAAATTTCAAAAGTTACTTTCGGAATCCTCATCTCAACACGAGTCCATGCATATAAAGTTTATCAAAAATGGACTCTGTTTTCCCATTCAAATGATGATTTTCAATAACCCAAGCTTAGAGCAAAAATCCCCCACTAATCCTTCCATTTTCAGTGATACAGATGAAGATTCTAGGATAAAATCGTGTATTTAGACCAGAAAACTTACCTCCAATGAACTCCCGATGAAATCCCCTTCAAATCCCGTAACTTAGATCTCAAGGAACTCAAAAATGGAGGAAATATACTATTAGTTCGCGACTGAAATGTTCTGGTTTTAACCCTTCTGTCAGGTATTTTAACTCTATGCGATCGCAGCATTTGGCATGCGATCGCAGCATTTGGCATGCGATCGCGATGAACAAATTTTAATAGTCCTCATTTCCTTCTGTGCGATCGCGTGGACCCTGATGCGATTGCGATGCTCAGTGGAACCAACACTACGCGATTACGACCCTATCTATTGCGATCGCAATGCACCTAAACCTGACCTTACGCGTTTGCACCCCATGCTTCGCGAACGCGAATAGTAAAAATCCTTAGCTCTCTATTACTCAATGCGATCGCGTGGCTACAAGTGAGATCGCGATGAACAAATGTCTGTTGCACTTATGACAGCAGACCTGATCCTTCATTTTGCCAAAAATGGTCCGTTTGGACCCCCGGATTCATCCCGAGGCCCCCGAGACCCCAACAAAAACCCCCAACCTACTCCAAAACACAATACAAACTTGTTCCAATCATAAAAACACACCCTTAAACACGGAAATCATCAAATCAAGGCAAATTCAAGCCTAAGTTTCAACTAGTACTTCCGAAACCAACATCCATTCAAAAACCCGACCAAACGATGTCCGAATGACCTGAAAATTTGCAAACATATCTAAAATCTCCTAACAAAGATACTGCAACTGTCGGAATTTCATTCTGACACCCGGATCAAAATCTCACCTATCGATCGGATTTTGCCAAAATTCCAACTTAGCCAATTCAAGCATATTTCTACACCGGAACTCCAAATTCAATTCCGATCACTCCCCTAGGTTAAAAATCACCTCCCAGAACTAACCAAATCATCAAAATTCGATTCCAAGCCCTCTAACCATATAATCAACTCCGGGTTGACTTTTCATAAACAAGTTTCACTCAAAAAGGCTATATGCCTCATTTTCAACCAGAATCACTCCCAATTCACCCGATGGACTCTAACATAGATATAGAAACATGAAACACATAAATGAAGGGGTAATGGGGTGGTAACTCTTGTGATGACGGGTCGGGTCATCACATTGGGATCCGGGATGAGGCTTTGTTGTTCTAGACCTGGCTTAGCCGAGTGGACAACTCGAGCTGAGGGAGGGCAGCGTACCGGGAATACACAAGCTTTACCGGCTTTGCAACTTATCCGAATCTCATTCTAAATTTGGAATAGACTCTATACAAAAAGATATTACACGAAGTGCACCCTTCTTCATGATTTAGAAAACTCGGAGAGAAGATGGGTTTCGGCATAGTTTATATTCAGTTCACAAAATATCAAAGCGGTAATAAGCATCATTTTGCACATTAAGTACATATAATATGAAAATATCAGATAATAAAGTCAAAATACTACAATTTATAATAAGCTCGAAGTTCTGGGTTTTTTCCCAGCAGAGTCGCCAAAGCTATCACACCTCCTTTTTACGCTACCCGCGAGGGTGCAAGAAAGTTTTTTACAATTAAAGGATAATTGAAAAGGGATTTATTTATTTGATTTAGAGTCGTCACTTGGGAGATTTATGGTGTCCCAAGTCAGTGGTTGAATCCCGAATTGAAGAAAAGTATGACTATGTTTAACCATCTGCGCACCAGAAATCCGGAAAAGGAATTATGTTAACCCGGGAGAAAGTGTTAGGCATTCCCGAGTTCCGTGGTTCTAGCACGGTCGCTCAACTATTATATTTGGCTTATTCATCTGATTTATACCATGCTTTAACTTATATGCAAATTTTAACTTTAACCGTTTTTAATATTATCATTCATTATTTTAATAAAAGAATTGCAAAATTATGAAAATGCCTCTCAAACCACATCACAATCAATGTACCCGTGATTATTGACACATTTCGATTTTGTTGAGATTTGGATTTGGGTCATATAAATGTGCACCCGAGTTTAGGGTGATAAGATTATTAAATATGCGCTTAAAGCTTCTAACGCGTTATTATTTTTGGGGAAGGCCCTGAAATTCACTAAACAGCCAACTTCAAAATCTATCGAATGGTTACATTCTTTTATGGAGGGCCCCGCAATTTATAATTTACTATGGCGAGGCATGTCTCCTTTATTTCTAAGGATATCCTAAAATGACTATATTTCTATTTAAGTTCATCTCTAAAATAAAAGAGAAAAAGTCCTAATTAGTTTACATGCTTGTCAAGCTTGAACCTCTTATCAATTGTTAGATGACAATAGATGCTACTGAAAATGTTAAATTTGAGTTTGTAAAAAATGGAAAAAAAATGTTCTATGCCTTATTCTATAAATGAACTACTAAAACTGAAATTATGGTATGCATACTAGATTGACAAAATATTTAAACAAAATAACCATTTTTTAACTTGATTTGAAACTTAACATTCTGAAATTGACTTAAACTAATATTTCTAAATGATTGAGATTCGTGGAATCAACGGTTAAAAAAATATTATCAACATGGTATAAATCATTGGCCTATATCTTGCCTAATGGAATCAAACGCCAGCCTACTTAAAATCTGCCTTGAATACACAGGAATATTAGAGAAGAAAAGTAAGCAATTAATTCATTTAATTATTTGTTTATTCTATAAATTAATTAACTAACTATATTTCATGTACAACTGACGATTATCAACTGCAATTTTAAGTAAACATAATTTTAGTTAAGCACAAAAAAAAAACTACAACATGCGTTTTTAGGGAATCATGAAACTAGATTTTTTTAAATATTTATCACATATTTATTTAAACTACAGATATATCACTTAATTCATTAATCACTCTAGCATTTCATTTCACTTTTAAATCTCATAGCTACATCAGTGTTGATTTGAAAGTGTACTTGGTATTGGAAAAAATAAGAAACATGAATGATTAACACAGCAGTAGTAACAACACAACAACAGCAGTGGAAGCGAAATGACCCATTAATGGAGTTTAATAAAAATAGCAACCAAAAAAATATTGTAACGACCCGGCCGGTCATTTTTTAAATTTTCGCCCCGATCCCCAATTAACTACTTTCCCTAAGTCCATTTCTACTATTTTGGTATAACGGGATGTTCGGTTCAAAAATTCTGAGTGTTTTGGGACACTTACTCCCTAAATGAGAGCTTAATAGTTGAAAAATAGTCTGTATTCGTGACAGTGTTAAGATGACCTTAGAACGGAAATCTGATGGTTCTGTTAGCTCCGTTAGGTGATTTCGGGATTAGGAGCGTGTTCAGAACGTATTTTGGAGGTTCGTAGCTCATTTAGGCTTGAAATGCCGAAGTATTAAATTTTTGAAAATCCGGTCGTTAGGTGAGATTTTGATTTGGGAGTCAAAATGGAATTCTGACAGTTGGAGTACCTTTATTAGATTATTTTGGATATGTCTGTAAATATTTAGGTCATTCGGACATCGTTTGGTCGGGGTTTTAGTATAATGTAGGTTTCGAAAGTATTGGTCAAAACTTAGGCTTGAATCCGCCATGATTTGATGATTTTTGGTGTTTAATGATATGTTTTTGTGATTGGAAAAAGTTCGTATCGCAATTTGGAGTAGGTTGGTGGTTTTGGTTGAGATCCCGGGGGCCTCGGGGGTGTTTTCGGGGGTCAAACGGGCCATTTCTAGTTGATGAACAGATGAGATTTTGTTGTCATAAGTGTTGCAGACGGTTGCTCTATGCGATCGCAATGGGTATGATGTGATCGCATAGAAGGCTTGGGAGGAGCTCAGATTTGTTCTATGCCATCGTGGAATGGATGATGCGATCGCATAGTTGTGAGGGTTTGTTCTCTACGATCGTAGAGGAGCTATGCGATCGCATAGTGTATTGGCCAGGGGTCCCAGGTTCCAATTATTTGTTCAATGCGATCGCGGTGTATGAATGTGATCGCATAGCATTGTTTGGTAAAGCAATGCGATCGCAGGGTGATGTTTGAGATCGCATAAGATAAAATTTGAAGGCAAAAAAGTTGTTCTATACGATCGCAATGTGGGTGATGCAATCGCACAGGGTCATTACCTGGGCAGGCAGAAACAGTTATAAAAATTTCATCCGCGAGAGTTTTACCATTTTTACAAAAACTCAAGCTAGGGAGCTCGGTTTTGGGTGATATTTTGAGGGTTTTTTAGAGGCAATTGTTGGGTAACGATTTCTTACTCCCTTATGATTATTATTCACTAATCTAAACTCGAATTCTTCTTTTAATTTCGGATTTTGGGTGTAACTTAGGGTAAATTTCTTAGAACAAACTTTGATGATCCAACTTCGATAAATTTTATATGATTAGACTCGTGAGAGTACGAGCGTTCTGAAAACGTAAAAATATTCCGATTTCGAGCCGATGGCTGGAGGGGTATTTTGGTCATTTTACCCATTTCATGCTGTAGCTTTAATTTTATCAGTGTAATTAGTTACTTGCGATGTTATTTACACTATTTAATTGGTTTGAATAGATTTGGGCCACTTGGAGTCGGATACTCATGACAAGGGAGTTATTTCATAGCGATTTTGTACCGGGATTGAGCTAAGTGACTTTTCTAACCTTGTGTGGGGGACTTTTTCCCCTAGGATATATTATGTGTTGATTTAAATGCCTTGTACACGAGGTGACAGGCGTGTACTTGCACAAATTGCTGAAAATCCATTTTACTTGAATTGTTCAATCGGTGCTACCTCTGTTATTTGGATGGTTAATTGCAAGACTTATACTGTGTTAGCTAGAGAAGCATGATTAGATAGGATTAACTGTCTAAATGCCTATTTGTCTTAATTGAATTTTGTGGAACCTGTTGAGATTGAAATTAATTGTTAAATCGTAGCAGTATATTTCATTTTTCTCTACGTATTCTCTTTGTTTGATTGTGTTTGTTCTGTGGACTGTGGGTTCAATTCCCGGAGCTCCAAAAGGATTGCAAGTTGAAGTCTCTGAGATCTTGGTTATTGATAAAAGGACTGCTGGTTCAAGTCCTGGAGATCCTGGTTACTGATAAAAGGACTGCGGGTTCAAGTCCTGGAGATCCTGGTAACCGAGTTACATGGACTGCGGGTTCAAGTCCCGGAGATCCTATGCTATTGATTTTGTACTTGTTGTGTTAAATTTTTTTTTTGTTTGTTTCACTGTAGATGATTTGTAGTTTCTACCTTCTTTTGTCATTATTTCAAAATTATTCTTGCTTTTTACTGTTCGATATTTTATTATCATTATTCTCGGTAGGGCCCTAACCTTCCTCGTCACTACTCCATCGAGGTTTGGCTTGGCACTTACTGAGTATCACCGTGGTGTACTCTTGCTACTCTTATGCACACTTTTTGTTGTGCAGATCCAGGTCCATCTGATCAGGCACATTACCGGTGACCGAGGAGATATATCAAGAGACTTGAGGTATGCATCTGCTGCGTTTGTAGATCTGGAGAGTCTTTTTTTGTTCTTCCCTAGTGACACTAGTCATTTCCTTTTTGTTTCAGTTGTGTAGATATTCTTGGTGGATAGAGCCATAGTTTTACTCTCTTTAGCCTGCATTTGCCCGTGTGTTTTCGGGTCTTGGTGGTTATATGTTCTAGAAATTTTGGTAAAGTGTATGTGCCAAGCGGCACCTATTACATTTTCTATGTTATTCCGATGTTATTTCTTATTGTTCATAAAAGTTGTAAATTCCGCATTGTGTTAGGCTTACCTAGTCGCAAAGACTGTGTGTTGTCATGACAGGTTCACGATTGGTGAACTAGGGTCATGACAAGTTGGTATTAGAGCACTAGGTTTATAGGAGTCATGGGACACAGGCCGGTTATTTCGAATCTCGCTGATCAATACGGAGACGCCTGTATTTATCTACGAGGGGCTATGTAACGTTTTAGGAAAAATCTTCATTTCTTTGAATTCCGTATTGTGCGATATCTTGACACCAAATTTGAACTTTTGTCTTCCATTCTCTCACAAATGGTGAGGACACATGCTACTCGAGATGATCAAGCACCCGCGCCCCTACTACAGTCGTTAGAGGTCTGGGTCGGGGTAGAGGTCGAGGACCCGCACGTGGTGCGGCGAGAGCACATGCGCAAGCTACCATTGAGGTATCACCAACAGAACCAACCGGAGCTCACACACCTAACGGGCCTACAACTACTACTACTACAGCCCTTCAGGAGACTTTGGCACAGTTCATGGGCATGTTTGGTACATTGATTCAGGCCGGATTGATTCAGGTTGTACCAACTACTACACATATCAGGGGGGGACCCAGACTCCCACCGCCCCCACTCCAGATCAGCGAGCTCCCACTGGTCAGGTTCCAGGTTTCATGACAACCCAGCCTGTGATCCCAGTTCAGCAGGTAGTGAGGACCTTTCGCCGAGTAGAGGACGGGTGGGTTCCAGAGGGAGAGCATCGAAGAGTGAGTAGACCTTGCGGACCGAGGAGGTATACTGGTCATTATATCGGAGGTAGGGTGCATCATGGTAGAGGTTTTGTAGGTCAGCCAGCTCGGTTTGCATCTTAGAGTTTCCACAGAGTTTCAGGTATTCAGGTCTTGGAGCACCCATACTACACAGTTGCCATCGGTGCGCTCTCCCAGAGTTTGTTTAGAGTGTGGAGACACTCACCATCCGATTAGGGAGTGCCTCAGGCATGGGAGGGGAGCGCCTCCACAAACTTCACACCCTAAGCATGCTCCACAGGGGCAGTAGGCCAACGCTAAAGGTCCAGTTGCCACTCCACCTATCTATACCAAGACTGTTGCCTCCGATTCTGTCATCACAGGTATTGTCATGATTCGTTATTAAAGTGTATCGGTTCTATTTGATCCTAGTTCTACTTTTTCATATGTGTCCTCTTATTTTGCTTCACATCTGGGTGTGCCTCGGGATTCATTGAGTGCCCCCGTTTATGTTTCTACTCTAGTGGGAGATTTTTTGGTTGTGGACCATGTGTATCGGTCATGTTTGGTCACTATTTGTGGTTTTGAGACCAGAGCTGGTCTTTTATTGCTCGGTATGGTTGATTTCGATATTATTCTGTGCATGGACTAGTTGTTGCCCCATTATACTATTCTTGATTGTCATGCCAAGAGTGTGACGGTGGCTATGCCAGGCATTCCACGTATTGAGTGGAGTGGTACTCTAGATCACACCCCCAGCCTTGTTATTTCCTTTCTCAAAGCCAAGCGTATGGTTGAGAAGGGGTGTGCTGCTTATCTAGCTTATGTGAGGGATGTCAGTGCCGACACTCCTTCTATTGATTTAGTCCCAGTGGTGCGTGATTTCTCTGATGTGTTTCCAACTGATCTCCTGGGCATGTTGTCCGATATAGATTTCGATTTTGGTATTGACTTATTTGATCAGCTACAGGGCGTACGAGTGTTCTCCAAGATTGATTTGTGCTCTGGTTATCATTGGCTGAAGATTCGGGAGCCAGATATCTTGAAGATTACCTTCAGGACTCAGTATGGTCATTATGAGTTCCTTGTTATGTCTTTCGGGCTGACCAATGCCCTAGTAACTTTCATACATTAGATGCACAGTGTATTCAGGCCATATCTTAACTCGTTTGTGATTATTTTCATTGATGATATTTTGGTATATTCCCCGAGTCGGGAAGAGCATGAGTAGCACCTGAGGATGGTGCTTCAGACTCTGATGGAGAAGCAGCTATAAGCAAAGTTCTCTAAATGTGAGTTTTGGCTTAGTTTGGTTGAATTTCTAGGCCACGTGGTGTAGAACAAGGGTATTCGAGTGGATCCGAGGAAGGTGGAGGCTGTGCA
The DNA here is from genome assembly GCA_032618575.1 of Nicotiana noctiflora. Classification (NCBI taxonomy): domain Eukaryota; kingdom Viridiplantae; phylum Streptophyta; class Magnoliopsida; order Solanales; family Solanaceae; genus Nicotiana; species Nicotiana noctiflora. The sequence goes on from JASVEL010012352.1 coordinate 69,365, forward strand.
GGGTTGGCCCAGGCCCTCCTCAGCTGCTGAGATTCGTAGTTTCCTTGGTTTGGTGAGTTATTACCGTCGCTTTGTGGAGGGGTTCTCTTCGATCGCAGCACTTATGACCAGATTGACCCAAAAGGGTGCCCATTTTGAATGGACAAAGGAGCGTGAGGCGAGCTTCTAAAAGCTCAAGACATCTTTAACTTTGTCCGCTTCTTGATGTTGCCTACTGGTTTGAGGTCCTATACAATTTATTATGATGCCTCACGGGTTGGACTCGGAGCAGTATTGATACAGGACCGTAGGGTGATTTCCTACACGTCTCGACAGCTGAAGGTGCATGAAAAGAACTACCCTGACCACGATCTTGAGTTGGCTGCCATTGTTCACGCCTTAAAGATCTGGCGTCATTATTTGTATAGGGTTCCTTGTGAGATTTACACTGATCATCAGATTTTGCAGCACTTGCTTAAGCAGAAGGACCTGAACATACGTCAGGGGTGATGGTTGGAGTTATTAAAGGACTATGATATTACTATTCTTCATCACCCAGGCAAGGCCAATTTGGTTATCGATGCCTCGCCGGGCGGAGAGCTTCGGGAGTATGGCATATCTACCGACCTTGGAGAGACCTATGTCGATGGATGTTCAGGCTTTGGCCAGACAGTTTGTTAGATTGGTTCTTTCAGAGCACAGCAGGGTTCTGGCCTGTGTGTTACCTCGGTCTTCTCTTTTCGATTGCATCAGGGAGCGGCAATTTGATGACCCTCATTTGCTTGTCCTTCAGGATAGAGTTCGGCGAGGTGATGCTTGAGATGTTACCATCGGAGATGATGGAGTGATGAGGATGCAGGGGCGTATTTGTGTGCCCAATGTGGATGATCTTCGAGAGTTGATTCTATCTGAGGCCCATAGATCGCGGTATACCATCCATCCGGGTGCCGCGAAGATGTATCAGGACTTGAGGCAGCACTATTGGTAGAGGCGGATGAAAAAGGATATAGTTGACTATGTTTCTAGGTTCCTCAACTGCCACCAGGTAAAGTATGAGCATCAACGTCCGGGTGGGTTGCTACAGTAGATTGAGATCCCAGAGTGGAAGTGGGAGTGCATCACCATGGACTTCGTATCTGGACTTCCACAGACTGTGAGGAAGTTTGATTCTTTTTGTGTCATTGTGGATCGGCTGACCAAGTCCGCCCATTTCATACCTGTGTGCACTACTTACTCATCGGAGCGGTTGGCGGGGATCTATATTAGGGAGATAGTCCGGTTGCATGGTATTCCAGTTTCCATCATTTTAGATAGAGGCACTCAGTTAACTTCGTGGTTTTGGAGAGCCGTGTAGCAAGGGTTAGGTACTTGAGTGGAGCTGATCACAGCATTTCACCCCCAGACGGATGGACAGTCTGAGCGCACTATTCAAATTTTAGAGGATATGCTTATTGCGTGTGTGATTGAGTTAGAGGTTCATGGGATCACTTCTTGCCACTGGCGGAGTTTGCTTATAACAACAGATATCAGTCCAACATTCAGATGGAGCCATATGAGGCCCTATACGGTAGGAGGTGCAGGTCCCCGATGGGTTGGTTCGAGCCGGGTGAGGCCAGGTTGCTAGGTACTGAGATGGTCCAGGATGCAATGGACAAAGTCAAGGTGATTCAGGATAGACTCTGTGCAGCCCAGTATAGATATAAGAGTTATGCAGACAAAAAGGTTCGCAATGTGGCATTTATGGTTGGCAAGCGGGTTCTACTTCGGGTCTCGCCCTTGAAGGGCGTCATGAGATTTGGGAAGAAAGGGAAGCTGAGTCCGAGATTTATTAGGCCTTTCAAGATTTTTAGGCAAGTTGGGGAGGTTTCATATGAGCTTACCTTACCTCCCAGCCTACCTGGAGTCCATCTAGTATTTCATGTTTCTATGCTTCGGAAATACCATGGTGACCCATCGCAAGTGTTGGATTTTAGTTCAGTCCAGCTGGACAAGTATCTATCTTATGTTGAGGAACCAGTGGCCATTTTGGACAGGCAAATCAGAAAGTTGAGGTCAAAAAATATCGCTTCGGTAAAGGTCCAGTGGCGGGGTCAGCCGGCCGAGGAGGCGACTTAGGAGACCGAGCAGGATATGCGCAGCCAGTACCCTCATCTCTTTGCTACCTCAGGTATGTTTTCTATGCTCGTTCGAGGACGAACTAATGTTTAAGTGTGGGAGGATGTAACGATCTGACCGGTTTTTTTTTTTGAATTTATGCCCCAAACCCCAATAAACTGCTTTTCCTAAGATCATTTCTGCAATTTTGGTTTGTCGGGATGTTCGGTTCTAGAATTCGGAGTGTTTTGGGACACTTTGTCCCTAAATGAGAGCTAAATAGTTGAAAAATGATTTGTATTCATGATAGTGTTAAGACAACCTCGAAATGGAAATCTGATGGTTCTGTTAGCTCATTTAGGTGATTTCGAGGTTGGGAGCGTGTTCAAAACGTATTTTGGAGGTTCATAGCTCATTTAGGCTTGAAATGCCGAAATTTGAAATTTTTGAAAATCCGGTCGTTAGGTGAGATTTTGATCCGGGAGTCAAAATGGAATTTGATAGTTGCAGTAGCTTCGTTAGGTGATTTTAGATATGTCTGCAAATTTTCAGGTCAATCGGACATCGTTTGGTTGGGGTTTTGATAGAATGTAGGTTTCGGAAGTTTTGGTCGAAACATAGACTTGAATCCGCCATGATTTGATGATTTTTGGGACGACCCAAAGGGGTCATCACCTGCTTTCCTCATTTGCCCTACACTTCTGAGGCCTTGAAAACCTCATTCTATGTTGCCTCGATTTATGTGCACGATCCGGGCATGTAGCCGGAAAGATTTTGTGATAGAAAATATGAATTCTATGAAACATTTGAAGAAAAATGATATTAATATTGATATGGTTGACTTCGGTCAACGTTTTTGGTAAACGGACCCTGACCCGAGAACGGACGGTCCCGGAAGGTCCGTAGGAAAATATGGGACTTGGGCATGCGTCCGGAGTCGAATTCTGAGGCCTTGAGCCTAAGTTATGAATTTTTCTGTAAAATTATTTTTGCTGTAATTATTAAAGGAATGACCATGGTATCGGGCTCGTATTTTGGTTCTGATGCCCGGTACAAGTCTTAAATATTATATATGTGCTTTCTGCAAAGTTTGGTGACATTTAGATGTCGTTTGATATGTTTTGGACCTTGAGTTCCAAGTTTGAAAGTTTTGAAGACCAAAAGTATGAAAATCATGAACTTGAGGCTTGATTTTATGAAAACGATGTTATATTGGCGATGTGATCGCACGAACAAGTTTGTAATGTGTTTTTAATGTTGTGTAAATGTTTGGTTTGGATCCCAGGGGGCTCGGGTAAAGATTTGATAGGCCGTTGGATCAATTTCTGAATTTTAACACTGCTGGTTTTTCACCCAGCTGTTGGCTTCTCAAATGCAAAGATTTTCTCGCAAATGCGAGAAGTCCCAGGCTGGCCTTGGTTCGCAAGTGTGAACCAATCTTCGCAAATGCGAAGATGGCATGGGAGTGAAGGGGTTCGCAAATGCGAACCATACCTCGCAAATGCGAGGCCTTCAGTAAAAGGTCCAGCTTCGCAAATGCGACTAAAATGTCGCAAATGCGAAGGCTCCAGCAGTCAGCTTAGTTTGCAAATGCGAACTTAATGTCGCAAATGCGATGCTCACAGTCCCCAAGCCTGCTATGTTCATAAATGCGAACAAAAGTTTGCATTTGCGATATCCGCAGCTGTGAAATTTTATACTTAAATGAATTTTAAGGCTCATTCTTCATTCTTTAAAAAACCCACACACCACACACGACCTCTCAAGAGCTAATTCACTCCAAAGCAATTGTAAGTCACTTTTTACTTAATTCTTTCGATTCCTAACAACATTAAACATGTTTTTCAATAGAAATCAAAGGTTTTCATGGTAGAAATTAATGTTTTTGGGTAGAACCTAGAGTTTTCATGAATTGGGCAATTGGACATCGAATTGAGGTCCGATTTTGAAACAAATCATATATTTGAACTCGTGGGGGAATGGGTAACCGGATTTCGGTCCGAACCCCGAGTTTCGACCACGTGGGCCAGGGGCGTTTTGGGAAATTTTGGGGTAAACTTTGAGAAAACCATTTTTAAGCATTCAAACTAAGTTAATTAGTATTTATTAATATAATGGAATCAATTGTGATTAGATTTGAGCTAGTTGAAAGTGGAATTTCGGGGAAAAAGCTATAATTGAAGAGTAATTTGGACTTCAAGGCTAGAGGTAAGTGTTGTTCTATCCTAGCTTGAGGGAATAGGATTGTGTGCTATGTGCTATGTGATCGAGTGCGGTGTATGGGCTATGGTGAGGAGCATCCATACACTGGCGTCTTGCATGACCGTGAGTCGTTGTTAATACTTGTTGTGAGACATATTTAAAGATAAATTGTTTAACCCTTGCCGGGTTGTAGAATTGTTATTGTTCTCCCTTGCTGTGACTTGTCGTGAAGTGAGATATTGATTGCCCTTGCGGGGACTTTGTTGTGATGATTATTGTGTCCCTTGCCGGGACAGTTCATGATTTATTGTTTTCATTCGCTGCCCTTAACTGTGTTTGTTATTTGGGTGAGGAAGAGTGATAACGCACGAAGGGTGATGCCGTGCCTTGATTTATTGTTTATGCACGAAAGTTAACGTCGTGCCATGTTATTGATTATGCACGAAGGATCATGTCGTGCCTTGTTATTGAACCATGTACGAAGGATCATGCTGTACCATGGAAGTGAGGATGAGAGTGAAAGCACGAAGGGTGATGCCGTGCACTTTATTTGCTTATTTGGTGAGGATGAGAGTAAAAGCACGAAGGGTGATGCCGTGCACTTTATTTGCTATTTCATTGACTTGACATTTCTTTTTTCTCATTATACTTGTTTTTCCTTGTTGATTTTAATGACTGTTGTTAACTGTTGAGTTCTTCTATGACATTCCTTATTACAATGTTACTTGGTTATTTCTCGTTATCTTGTGGTGTACATATATATAGAACTGCACAGGTTTATGTGGGTGTCTGGTCCTAGGCTTGTCACAACTTCGCCGGGATAGGCCAGGCACTTACCAGCACATGGGGTCGGTTGTGCTGATACTGCACTTCTATGCATTTTTGCACATGTCCAGGTTTCGATCAGGAGCAGCAGCAGTAGATCTTTTGTGTGGGAGTCAATCATATTTGAGACCGAGGTAGCTTGCAGGAGTCCGCAGGCCCGGCGTCTCTTCCTTTTATTATGTTATTAGTTGTAGTCTCCTTGTCCGAGACAAACAAATTATGTTATATTTCTTTCAGACCTTTATGTGTAGTATTCATGTAGTAGTTCGTGAGTTGGTGACTCCACGTCTTGGGTAGAGGATTTCAGTATTATTTTACCTTGAAACTGCTTATTACTATTTTTATAAAGTCTTCCGCACTTGTTTAATTAAGGTTATGGTTTTAGTTGTTAAATTGATTATGAAATATTGCTAAAAATAGGATAGTGTTAATAAAGTGGCTTGCCTAGCTACCACGAGTAGGCGCCATCACGATCCCGATGTTGGGGGGAAATTCGGGTCGTGACAAGTTGGTATCAGAGCTCTAGGTTACATAGGTCTTACCACTCACGAACAAGCTTAGTAGAGTTTGAGAGGTATGTACGGAGACATCTGTACTTGTCCTCCAGAGTCTATTGAGTTAGGAAAGAGTCTCTCATTTGTTCCTTCTTGTCGTGCGATTGTTCTTCAAAATACTGATTGAACTTCTACTCTGTCCTTTCGCAGATGGTGAGGACACGCGCTTCTTCGTCCGCTGACCAGCAGCCCGAGCCCCAGGCAGCTCCCGTGAGGGGCAGGGGCCGAGGCCGTATTGGAGGCCGTGGTAGGGGTAGAGCTCAGCCCCCGGCAGCTATTCCAGAGGTGGAGCCTCATATTGAGACTGGCGAGGAGGTTCCAGTCCCAGCAGCTCCAGTGAGCCCAACTCAGGTCCCAGGAGAGGCCTTATTTACCCCGGATCTTCAGGAGGCTTTGGTCAGGATAGCGGGATTTATGGACAGCGTTGCCAGAGCAGGCTTATTACAAGTTGCACCAGCTGCTTCTCAGGTTGGAGGAGGGGCCCAAACTCCTGTTGCTCGTATCCCGGAGCCAGTAGCTTCTCAGCCTCAGGCACCAGTGGTTCAGCCAGCTGTGGCCACTCAATCAGGTACCACATCTCAGGCTGGAGATGGAGCGGCCATGACTTCTGATTCTTTATGGAGACTTGATCTGTTTTCCAAGCTGTTTACCACTACATTCAGCGGTGCCACATCAGAGATCCTCAGGATTTCTTATTCAGTTGCCATGAGATTCTCAATACTACGGGGATAGTGGAGTCCAATGGAGTGGACTTCTGTATCCGCCAAGACTTGATGGAGGGATTATTGTTTGACTCGACTAGCAGGGTCCCCGGCTTTATCATGGGATCGGTTTGCAGAGTTATTTCTGGAGAAGTTTCTCCCTGTTACTCAGCAGGATGCACTTCGGAGGCAGTTTGAGCGCCTTCAGCAGGGCATTATGACTGTCACTCAGTATGAGATGAGGTTTGTTGATTTGGCATGCCATGCAGTAGTGATACTTCCCACAGAGCGGGAGAGGGTCCGCAGGTTCATAGATGGGCTTAATCAGCCAATTAGACTTCAGATGGCTGTGGGAGTGGGGAGTGATATATCATTCCAGGAGGTAGCTAATGCATCACGTAGAGTTGAGATGACTCTTTCTCAAGGAGGTGGTTATTCTTCAGACAAGAGGCCTCGTCATTCAGGCAGATTTAGTGGTTCTTCTTCTGGTGGCAGGGAATCTTTTGATAGGGGCCAGTCTTCCAGGTCTTTTAATGACGCCCTTCAGGCTTCACAGGGTGGACCAGGCGATCGTGGGTTTCGTGAGTAGTATTCAGATCAGTCTCCTATTAGTGCCCAGCCTCTTCAGAGTGTTCGTAGAGGCCATTCAGGTCGTCAGGGCCAGCGGCCCCATTAACCTAAGAGTTGCTACGGTTGTGGTGACCCAGGTCATCTTGTCAGATTCTGCCCTCGAGTGACGGGCAACACTCAGCAGCGGGGCCCTCTTCCCATGATTCAGGCCCCAGCTGACCCTCAGCCTGCCCATCCAGCCAGAGGCGGGGTTAGAGATCATAGAGGTGGAGGTCGAGACAGTAGAGGTGGAGACCGTCCAGCCAGAGGCATAGGTCAGCCAGTTGATGACCGTCCTAGGGATGTAGCTCAGAGGGGAGGTGCTGATCCCCGATTTTATGCCTTACCAGCCAGGCTAGAGGCAGAGGCATCAGATGCCGTGATTACAGGTACCATTCTTGTTTGTGGTAGAGGTGCTTCAGTATTATTTGACCCTCTTGGGTCTACATATTCATATGTGTCTTCCTACTTTGCACCGTATTTGGCCGTACCTAGCCGTGCTCTGGATATTCCAGTTTATGTGTCTACCCCAGTGGGCGACTCCATTGTAGTCGACCGGGTGCATCATTCGTGCGTAGTTATCTTTAGGGGTCTTGAGACCCGTGTTGATCTGTTGCTTTTGGACATGGTGGATTTTGATGTCATTTTGGGGATGGACTGGTTGTCCCCATACCATGCTATTCTAGATTGTGATGCCAAGACTGTGACCTTGGCCTTGCCAGAATCACCCCGACTAGAGTGGAAACGTACCTCAAGCCACTCCGTTTGCACTGTTATTTCCTATGTTAAGGCTCGACGCATGGTCGAGAAGGGGCGTCTAGCTTATCTGGCTTATGTTTGTGATTCCTGCGCAGAGGTTCCTTCTATTGAGTCAGTCCCTATTGTACGGGAGTTTCCTGAGGTTTTCCCTTCAGACCTGCCGGGCATGCCACCCGACAGGGATATCGATTTCTGTATTGATCTGGCATCGGGCACTCAGCCCATCTCAATTCCACCCTATCGTATGGCCCCGCCGGAGTTAAAAGAGTTAAAAGATAAGTTGCAAGACCTTCTTGAGAAGGGCTTTATCAGGCCCAGTATTTCCCCCTAGGGAGCACCAATATTGTTTATGAAGAAGAAAAATGGCTCGATGCGGATGTGTATTGATTACCAGTAATTGAACAAAGTGACAATAAAGAATAAGTATCCACTGCCGAGGATTGATAATTTGTTTGACCAACTCCAGGGAGCGAGGGTATTCTCAAAGATAGACTTGAGGTCAGGCTACCATCAGTTGAAGATCAGGGCGGCTGACATTCCTAAGACAACCTTTCACACTAGATATGGGCATTATGAATTCTTAGTCATGTCATTCGGGTTGACCAATGCCCCGGCAGCATTCATGGAGTTGATGAATTTGGTATTCAGGCCTTACTTAGATTTGTTCGTGATAGTCTTTATAGATGACATCCCGGTATACTCCCGCGGCCAGGAAGAGCACGCGCAGCACCTCAGAGTGGTTCTTCAGACTCTAAAGGACAATCAGCTATATGCCAAATTTTCGAAATGTGAGTTCTGGTTGAGTTCGGTGGCATTTCTGGGTCACATTGTATCAGTGGAAGGTATTTAGGTGGACCCAAAGAAGATTGAGGCAGTCCAGAATTGGCCTCGACCTGCTTCAGTGACTGAGATCCGGAGTTTCTTGGGGTTAGCCGGTTGCTACCATCGATTTGTAGAGGGGTTTTCTTCTATTGCAGCCCCGATGACCAGGTTGACCCAGAAGGGTGCCCAGTTCCAGTGGTCAGAGGAGTGTGAGGCGAGCTTTCAGAAGCTCAAGACAGCCTTGACTACCGCACCAGTGCTGATACTACCTACGGGTGCAGGGCCTTATATAGTTTATTGTGATGCATCTCATACACGGCTTGGAGTGGTATTGATGCAGGATGGTAAGGTTATCGCTTATGCTTCGAGGCAGTTAAAAATACATGAGAAGAATTATCCAGTTCATGATCTTGAGTTAGCAGCAGTAGTTCATGCCTTAAAAATCTTGAGGCATTATCTATATGGTGTGATGTGTGAGGTATACACTGATCACAAAAGCCAACAGTACATGTTCAAGCAAAAGGAGTTGAATCTACGACAGCGGAGATGGTTAGAGTTGCTGAAAGACTATGATGTTACTATCCTATACCACTAAGGCCAATGTGGTGGCCGATGCATTGAGGAGAAAGTCTGCCAGCATGGGTAGTCTTGCATTCATTCTGGTCAGTCAGACACCATTTGCTCTAGATGTCCAGGCCTTAGCCAACCGGTTCGTGAGATTAGACATTTCTGAGCCTAGCAGGATGTTAGCCTGCACGGTCGCTCATTTTTCTCTATTAGAGCATATCCGTGAGAGGCAATTTGATGATCCTCATTTGCGTGATTTGAGAGATACAGTACAGCGGGGAGGTGCCACGAAGGTAAATCTAGGTGATGATGGGGTATTGAGATTGCAGGGTCGAGTTTGTGTGCCCAATGTCGAAGGGATTCGAGAGTTGATCTTAGCGGAGGCCCACAGTTTGTGGTATTCTATTTACCCGGGCGCTGCGAAGATGTACCAAGACTTATGACAGCACTATTGGTGGCGCAGAATGAAGAAAGATATCGTTGCGTATGTCGCTCAGTGTCTAAATTATCAGCAGGTGAAATATGAGCACCAGAGGCTTGGTGGTGTATTCCAGAGGATTGAAATTCCCGAGTGGAAATGGGAGCGGATCACTATGGACTTCGTTACTAGACTTTCTTTGACTCGGAGGAAATTTGATGCTATTTCGGTCATTGTTGATAGGCTAACCAAGTCAACACACTTCATTCCAGTATCTGTCTCCTACTCATCGGAGAGGTTAGCAGAGATTTACATCAGAGAGATTGTTCTACTTCACGGGGTACCGGTATCTATTATCTCTGATCGGGGTACACAGTTTACCTCGCGGTTCTGGAGAGCGGTCCAGCAGGAGTTAGGCACCCAGGTTCAGTTGAGTACAGCATTTCATCCTCAGACGGATGGCCAGTCCGAGAGGACTATTCAGATTCTAGAGGACATGCTTCGAGCCTGTGTTATTGATTTCGGAGGCTCGTGGGACCAGTTTCTGCCATTAGTACAGTTCGCCAATAATAACAGCTACCAGTCCAGCATCCAGATGGCCCCATATGAGGCATTGTATGGTAGGCGATGTCGATCTCCAGTAGGATGGTTTGAGCCGGGAGAGGCTCGGTTGTTGGGTACAGACTTAGTTCGGGAGGCCTTGGATAAGGTCAAGACTATCCAGGGGAGATTGCGTTCAGCTCAGTCCAGACAAAAGACTTATGCGGATCGTAAGGTTCGAGATGTAGATTTCATGGTTGGTGAGCGAGTGTTGCTCCGAGTGTCGCCTATGAAGGGCGTGATGAGGTTCGGGGAGAAGGGCAAGCTCAGCCCTAGGTATATTGGCCCATTTTAGATTCTAGACCGAGTGGGAGGGGTGGCTTACAGACTAGCTCTGCCGCCTAGCTTATCAGCCGTGCATCCAGCTTTTCATGTATCTATGCTTCGGAGATACCACGGCGATCCCACACACGTGTTAGACTTCAGTACTGTCCAATTGGACAATGATCTATCCTACGAGGAGGAGCCAGTGGCTATTCTAGACCGGCACGTTCGACAGTTGAGGTCGAAGAGTTATCCTTCTGTGCATGTTCAGTGGAGAGGTCAGCCTCCTAAGGCATCGACCTGGGAGTCCGAGTCTGATATGCGGAGCCGCTACCCACATTTGTTCCCCGACTCAGGTACTTCCTTCTCTTGTCCGTTCGAGGACGAACGGTTGTTTTAGAGGTGGAGGATGTGACGACCCAAAGGGGTCATCACCTGTTTTCCTCATTTGTCCTATACTTCCGAGGCCTTGAAAACCTCATTCTATGTTGCCTCGATTTACATGCACGATCCGGGCATGTAGCCAGAAAGATTTTGTGATAGAAAATATGAATTCTATGAAATATTTGAAGAAAAATGATATTAATATTGATATGGTTGACTTCGGTCAACATTTTTGGTAAACGGACCCGGACCCGAGATTGGATGGTCCCGGAAGGTCCGTAGGAAAATATGGGACTTGGACATGCGTCCGGAGTCGAATTCCGAGGCCTAGAGCCCAAGTTATGAATTTTTCCGTGAAATTGTTTTTGATGTAATTATTAAAGGAAAATGAATTAATTGACCTTGGTATCGGGCTCGTATTTTGGTTCCGATGTCCGGTACAAGTCTTAAATATTATATATGTGCTTTCTGCAAAGTTTGGTGACATTTGGATGTCGTTTGATATGTTTTGGACCTTGAGTTCCAAGTTTGAAAGTTTTGAAAACCAAAAGTATGAAAATCATTAACTTGAGGCTTGATTTGATGAAAACGATGTTATATTGGCAATGTGATCGCACGAACAAGTTTGTAATGTGTTTTTTATGTTGTGTACATGTTTGGTTTGGAGCCCGGGGGGCTCGGGTAAAGATTTGATAGGCCGTGAATCAATTTCTGAATTTCAACACTGCTGGTTTTTCACCCAGCTGCTTGCTTCGCAAATGCAAAGATTTTCTCGCAAATGCGAGAAGTCCCAGGCTGGCCTTGGTTCGCAAATGCGAACCAATCTTCGCAAATGCGAAGATGGCAGGGGAGTGAAGGGGTTCGCAAATGCGAACCATACCTCGCAAATGCGAGGCCTTCAGTAAAAGGTCCAGCTTCGCAAATGCGACTAAAATGTCGCAAATGCGAAGGCTCCAGTAGTCAGCTTAGTTCGCAAATGCGAACTTAATTTTGCAAATGCGAACTTAATTTCGCAAATGCGATGCTGACAGTCCCCAAGCCTGCTACGTTCGCAAATGAGAACAAAAGTTCGCATTTGCGATATCCGCAGTTGTGCAATTTTATACTTAAACGAATTTTAAGGCTCATTCTTCATTATTTCAAAAACCCTCACACCACACACGACCTCTCAAGAGCAAATTCACTCCAAAGCAATTGTAAGTCACTTTTTACTTAATTCTTTAGATTCCTAACAACATTAAACATGTTTTTCAATAGAAATCAAAGGTTTTCATGGTAGAAATTCATGTTTTTGGGTAGAACCTATGGTTTTCATGAATTGGGCAATTGGACCTCGAATTGAGGTCTGATTTTGAAACAAATCATATATTTGAACTCGTGGGGGAATGGGTAACCGGATTTTGGTCCGAACCCCGAGTTCCGACCACGTGGGCCAGGGCGTTTTGGGAAATTTTGGGGTAAACTTTGAGAAAACCATTTTTAAGCATTCAAACTAAGTTAATTAGTATTTATTAATATAATGGAACCAATTGTGATTAGATTCGAGCTAGTTGAAAGCGGAATTTCGGGGAAAAAGCTATAATTGAAGATTAATTTGGACTTCAAGGCTAGAGGTAAGTGTTGTTCTATCCTAGCTTGAGGGAATCAATATATATAATATACTATTCGAAATATACATATACATATAATATAGACGTATAAACATATATATACATAATATATACATATATACTTAGAATATATAGATACACACATTTGGGATGCCGGGAAGGGGAAGAGCTGGTCGACTGTCCGACGTTGGACAATCGTCGGAGAACTGGTTCTCACGGCTGCTGTTTTCTCGGCGACGGGTCTGGTTGTTTAGAGGCAGCAGTCTGGAGGTTGATGTTTAACAGAGGTTCGATTGGTGAGGGAGATGGTCTGGTCGGCGATGGGCATGAGTATGCTGGTGGAGGAGTGACGGACTAGTTCGACGTTGGTGGTTATGGGGTTTTGCCGATGGTGTAGGGTTGGAAGGTGACGGGGAAGGGGCTGGACAGTGGTAGGTGGTCCGGCGGTGAGGGGAGGCTGGTCGCAGACTGGAGGTTGTTTGGTTTGTCAGTCTTGGGAGTAGGTGAAGTAGTTTGGAGAAGATGATAAGGAGGGGGCTGATGTTTTTTAGGTTAGTTTTAGGGTTTTTAATTTTAGGTAGCGTAAATGAAAAATAGAAAATAAGGGGAAAGGGTTTGTTTGGTTAAATTTTGGGGGGGGGGTTTGGATTGGGCTAGGGGATTTTGGGTTGGGTTAGAGTGTTTGGTTTGGGCTTGGGGTGAGTTGAGTTGTGATTGAGCCAAATAGAATCTTTTAATTAAGAAGACTAATTTTTCCTCTTCAAGTGCTTTCTAAAAATGTACACCTAAATATCAAATAATCCTAAAATATTAATTAACTCTAAATAATAATTATCACATGTAATAACATAACAAATTAAAACAAAAATCACATAATTTGGACATTAAATGATTAAAAATACAAAAATACATATTTTTGTGATTATATATTTTTTGTAAGACAAATTTAATTACTCATAAACGTAGAATTATATCCTAGATGCAATATGATATATTTTGTATTTTATATTAATTTAACAAACAAATATGTACAGACAAACGCAAATAATTATCCAAAAATGTCGCGAAAAATCTAAAAATTGCACACAAAGAAAAATTGTTTTTGTTTTTCATCTTTGGGAGTATTTCTCTTATTGGGCAAGAATCACAAGCTCACATTTCTAACCTACCTCAAGTCCCTAAATTTTGACTAACTCCCAAATGTTTCAGAAATTTCGGCAGAGTCTCCTTTGTAACTAGGCCTATCAACCTGTTAGAGAACCACCAAAACCATCCTAAAACACATCCACAACTCGACAAAGCACCATAATGTATATATCAATAACAAGAACCTCAACAGTACAAGCACTACATTATCACGATGGTACCTGGACATGGACTGCACATTTTTAAATCATAACACCTAGATAGTACCTTTCAAATCAAAACCCACCGCTATACAATCAAGAGAAAAAATTTTATTTCCACAACACTCTCGGCCTTCAATGAGGCCTCTTATACCTACAGTCTTCGCTAGAACACTTTCATAGGATCAATTACCACCCCCAAACTAACCTAACAAGGATCACAAGCAGATATCTCGCATAAGTTAACTATCTATTAACTTCACCTTCAATAATTTCCAACTGAATGATACACAATTTATCACCACCTGCCTTCTTGGACATAGGCATATGAAAACACAAATTCATGAGGAACTATTATGGGGAAACATCATACTCCTAGTGCGACCTAATGGGAAATGCGCTTACATACCTTTCATTATCAATTCTCATAACATCTATAAGGAAATATTTTGAGAATAACCTGCTCAGCCTCCAAAGCTCCAAATCTCTAGGCAAACACTCACACTAAACCCTTGATGACGTTCAACAATTACTCTAAGATGTACGAACTGACCATAAAATTACCTATCAAATATATATGTGATCACTTGCGATGCATCCTCTTTTACTTGTCTGAACTTACAATACCCAATGGATCTAATACAATAAGGAACAACAAAGTTCAAGATAGGCTGGAGTTATTCAGGAATCCATTAATGTGTTGAGCAGAGCATTTCATGAGGTTATATGCTAAGAGACACAAAGATTACTGCTAACAATTCTGACATGGTTAATTATTGCAACAACATCAATTATTACACAATTAAGGTATAGGGATAACTCGTACATTGGTAATATGAACCATTGAGGAGGAATATTCAAGTATGTGAACCACTCGTCTTCTAGAATGTAGGGGAAATCCGTTTATCAAGAATGAGAATACTCTGGCACCTTGAATGCGGTCGGGGTTTCGAAATACTTGAAGTTGAATTACACTCTTAACATTACCTGACACACAAAATCTATGCCACAAGCCCATGAGGATGAAAAGAAGTTGAACACTTATGAGATTATCATATCTCAAACAACTTAACCCATTATGACAGTTGATCCTATATGAGAGAACTAAAGATACGACAACTTAGTCTTTCAAATCACTATGCTCATGATATGAGCAAAAATCTAAAGGCACCTAATCTCAACCTTTCATGAGTGAAACCACACATCTAGGACATCCTACCATAGGGTTAAAATCATGTATTGGTTAGAGGAGTTCCAATGGTTGACGTAATGCTCTGAGAAGAAAGACAATTAAAACTCATATCCTCCTTAAGGAGGTGAAATGCCAGGGGGTAGCAAAATTTCCCGCACATGACACTGATGTTTTTAATCCTAGAATTTGAGTGAGCAGAAGGCCACATAACCCATCAAATCCGTCCCATTTAAGACTTCTTAAAAATGGGACACACTTTGGTTAGAAATCAGTGCAATTTCAGCTTGAACCTAGGGGAAATCTTTACTTTTGTAACCCATGAAACAAGCCCACATGGATAAGTTTGAAAGAATGAGACGTCTTAATGCATTTATTGGGAAAAAGTAACCTAGGTTATCTAGTCACAGGGACAAGCAGAGCAGGTAAATGGTTGTTAGAAGAACATCTACAAGGAATACCATCAATATTTATTTATTTTAATAAAAGGAATATGTCCCCATGCTTTCCTTAATGCTATAAGACTTCCTCTTTGATGCCATAAAACATAAATGAATTTTACAATGAGAGTTATCAGATGAAATAGATAGTAGGGTAGCAAAACTAATGATCACCATTTGGAACCAACAAGCTTAAACTAAGTTGAAGACATTACAAGTCTATAGTAAAAGGGAATTTACCCATTTTCATTGTCCTTTTAGAAAATGGGGCTTGTAGAGTACATAAAAGTGGGTGAATTTAATCGAATCATATATTTGTATAGCTAGTCAAGAACATGAGATAAGATCATGTTGAAAAATATTGAGAAACAACACATGATGCAAGGTAAATGAAAGGAAAGTGAGAGGGCCTATAGAAGTAACATTTACATTGTAACCACTAGGCATAGTGGTAATATAAAGTGATTACCAGAAGCATAAAGTCACATGATGTATAGCTCTAAAATCCAAAAATCCAATTATATTTAGCTACTCAACTTCACAATGAAGCACTATACACAACCAACTATTACCAGCCAAATTGGGAGACGCTAAAAGACTTGATTGAGAGAAAGGTTTTGGCATACGAATGTGTTACTAGGTGTATTGATCTTTAGTCAACCAAAAACCAAATGCGAGAGTTAGAATGACAAGCAGATCATTGAACTAGCACATGTATAGATAATCCATATATTGAAAGGATATCATTCAATCTCAGCAATTGCAGCATGATATCATCCTTTGATGAACTTGAATTGGGGTGGGAACCCAATTAGATAGTATACAATAATCATGGAAAGTTTGCATATGTTCATAATGAGTTCTCCATGGATTTTGACTTGAGAAATACCTAAATGCTAATGAAAGACAAAAAACAGGAGAAACAAACGTTGTGCTATGTTAAGATAAACTCAAAAGGTGGTCTTAATGAGAGCCTAGTAAGGGTCCTTACGATAAAGGAAGTGTTACAATGACACATAGAAGGATATGTTCTCTCATAGTTATCGAACAAGTATTGGAAAACTAGCACAATGAATTCGCTAACTAAGGAACACAATTAACACATCTTGTGGAGGTGTAAAAAGAAAATAAACATTTGTTATAAGCTAGACATGCTTCTGCTATATTAGTTTCCAACTGCAATATATGACCACGCCACAAACAACCACAATACTAGGACAAAGTGAGCTACTTACTGTGGGATGTCCCAAGTGGACACGAAAGTTATGGCAGCACAAGATCTTCCTATGACAGGGATGTGAAGATCTCAATTTTCAGAGAGACTTTATGCACACGATGACCATTTTGATTGACATGCATTCATGTGATAGGTGTTATAGTATGCTCTTTTTTTACTAGATAGTAAGAAGCTTTCATGATGATATTCGCAAGAGAGAAGATTGACTTGTTCAAACCATATACACAATTGAGTAAAAGAGTGACTCGAGAAGGATCGCAACATTGGGATGCTTTACATGGTACTCGACACCACATAGGTAACTTTATGACAGTGCATGCATAGGCACAAGCGGGCAGATATTGTCCATTTCAATAAAATATTCTGTAAGAAATTCATCAGGTATTGTCCCTTGTTAAGAATTTAGGAATTGCAAGTCGGAAATATTAATTCTAGAGTCATAACTCCATTCAAGGACATAATTATTGAACTTAATTTTCAAGAATGTAAATAAGAGGATTTGTAATAGAGTGGATTCACGAATAATGTGTCTCCTTCAAAGAGTCGATACATGCAATGTTTTGTTACTCAACACCTTGTTAAGACCATGTTTATGAGAACTCTTCAATATGGACGTACATATATACGAGTAGAAATTTTGATTTGACTCACTTAATGACTTTAGGTGGTAGGGCAATAGCTTAATCAATACTCCTTGAATCTACTCTAACGTTTGTATATGACATACTGACATACTTCATGATCTGATGGAGCAGAGACATCAATAGGGACAAGGACACTTCCCTCTTAGTTATAGGTTTTGCCAATACCTCCACAACTCATTACATTCTCCTAACAAGTCCTTGGGAAATCCACTCGGACTCAATGGTGGGATAAATCCCCCCTTACAAGTTTCAATTTCGAGGATCGTGGTATCAAGGTTACCAATCTTGAGAGTAAGAGTTAGAGAGAAAATCAGCTCCCTAACTTAAGCTCTATCGCATAATTGGAGTATCAAAGAATGGTGAAATTCCTAAATGTTCTAATAGCCTACAACTTCTAGATGTGGTCGACTATATACCGATAAGAAGGACTCTACTAGACACGGCTCCGAGACATCCTAGGACAGCTTAGAATCTTATGCTCTAATACCAAGTTTGTCATACCCCAAAACCAAGGGGCACGACCGACGCTCAAATGGGTAGCCCCAGTCAAGCAGACCTGGGTGCCTTTCCTATCCCACATGTTACCCTGTGTTCTCAATACTCATTATTCAAGTGCAAAGGCCATTTATATTAAACGCATTTTTATGAGACATAATAACATACGTCGTTACTTTATGTATCTACAATTTATAATGTCCATAATACATAAGTACATACCACGTTTTCCTATCTACGTAGCCTCTAAGGATACAAAAATGTGTTACAATATTTTCCGGTAACAAGACCTCGACTATACCTTACACAAATACCATAATAATACTCCAGGAAGAAAAGCGGCATGAGCCACGCAGGGCCTCGAGAGGAAAGGGACTCACCAATACAGCTGACAGAAAGTGGAGGAGGTGCTACTATCGGTGGATTGGAGTACCTGCTATAAAACCACCTACAATCATAACAAGAATGTAGCGCCCCGGCAAAAGGGACGTCAATACATTTGAATTGTACTGGTATGTATGAACAAACTTTATCCCAAGTAAAATCAATCAATACACATATAACAAACAGTAATAGAATCAACAATCAATGCACATGAAAAGAGGCCAAACAACTTTCACAATCTCTCATTTTCCCTTTTCAACATCATTTAATCATATAAATGATTTCACAAACTTTCATTCAGATAGTGATAATGATCAAATTTCCACCCTTATTACCTCAACCATCCTTATTACCTTAGCCACCCTTATTACCCCAAACCACAATTTATCATTTTATGTTGTGGCGTGCAACTCGATCCCATCGGACAATCACATTTCGATCACATTCTATCCTTATAACCTCGGTTACCCTTATTACCTCGACCACCCTTGTTACCCCAACCCACAATTTATCATTTTGTGTTGCAGCGCGCAACCCGATCCCACTAGACGATCACATTTCATACAACAACAATTGTTCACAGTTCAATCACATGGCTTCAGGCCATCCATAACATTATTTCACAACAACAATAACAATTCACAAAGAGTTTTCATTAATATCAGTACCATTTACATCATATACAACAACCCTTACCACATAAACATATTCACACACAAAATTGGTCTGTTGACATTTATTTACACCATCACATCGGACGTTTAAACAACAATGTTCAAGGTATATTAATCAAAAGAATTCATGAAATTGGCCATCTTGCCTTAATACCCGTGAAACAACCAAAATTCACAAATAGTCTAAATAAGTGACACATAACAATTACTCATACACCAAACAGGGCGACTTTACAAAGATTAAAGTTAGCCATACATACCTTGTTTAAGCTTTCCTTAAGTCACTACAACGTTCCAAAAATTCTATCATTCCCAATCTACTTTGAGACATAATAATAATATAAAACACAAATTAGAAAGGTATTCATGGTTTCAGCTCATTTGAGCATTTTATCAAATAATAGTTGAGCATCTTGATTTCAAATCTCTTTTACAAGGTTTCCTTTATTCCCCAATCCAATCTTTACTTAGTTATGTTAAACAATATTTACACGACCCTAATTTATACATGCATGTATACATAATAGTATTACACCCAAGAATCGTACCTCAGTAATCCATCTTGTACCCCAAATTCGAAAATAAAGTCAAATATATAGAATCTTACCTCTTAGATGAAGAACTTGTGCTTGGGTTCTTTGATTATTGAAGGTTGATGCAAGGTTGGATGATTGAATGTTGGGTTCCTCATTCTCTCTTTAAAATGCTCTCGACTCTCTCTAAAATCAGTAAAAAAAATGACTCCAAATGAAGCCTCGGAATATATATTAAAATGGGGTCAAGTTATTAAAATAGGAAGATTTACCCTCCAAATGCGGGTCTGCAATCGCATAATGGACCGCAGAATAGGTATGCTGGCCGCAAATGCATTGCAAAGCTTAATGCCTAAAATCGGGCTACACTGTTCTAGTTTGTAACCTGATTTTCGATCGCAAATCAAGTATGCGAAACACATAATTGTTTTTGCGATCGCATAGCTCACACATGATCGCATTTTTTCTGCCTTTGGTAATTTGATCATAACTTTGTGTACGAATGTCCGAATGACGAACAGTTTGAAGCGTTGGAAATAGACTTGTAACGACCCGACTCATTGTTACAGGACTTACCGCCCTATTTTATCAATTTTTATAATCATATGTTCATTTCTATGTATTTGGAGAGTTGGAAGTAAATCGGATAGAATCCGGTTAGAAATAATGCAATAAACCTCTTTATGGGAATGTTAGTTTGGAAAAATCAATCGAATGTTGACAATGATTTAGAAAGCTCGGGATGGATTTTTGATGAGTCGACTAGTTTCGGGGGATGATTTATGATTTAGGAGTGCAATTGGAATTGAATTCGGAGGTCCGGTGTAGATTTAGGCTTGAATTGGCTAAGGTTGAATTTTGGCAAATTCCAGACGGTAGGCGAGATTTTGATTTGGGGCTCGGAATGGAATTCCGATAGTTGCATTAGCTCCATTAGGTGATTTTGGATATGCATGCAAAGTTTCAGATCATTCGGAGGTGTTTAGGTCGGATTTTAGAGCAAATGCTAGTTTCGGAAGTTTTAGTGAAACTTAGGCTTGAATCCGTGAGAATTTGTTGATTTTGATGTTTATGATGGTGTTTTTATGTTGCAAGAAAGTTTGAATGAAGTAATGTGACATATATGTGCATTTTGTTGAGGTCCTGAGGGTCTCGGGGTGATTTCGGATGCCCAATGGGAAATTTTGAACTTGAATTATGCAGCAAAAAATTGCAGACAGACTTTGTTCTATGCGATCGCATAAAGAGGCCTGAGATCGCATAGAAGGACCTGAAGGGGGATGAGAAATTTTCTATGTAATCGCATAGAGAGGTGTGCGATCACATAGGTTGAGAAAATTGAACAGTGCGATTGCAGGGGGTGTTAATGTGATCGCATAGAAGGGAATTGAGGAGCCAGGAATTTGCTTTATGCGATCGCATAGAGGAGAGTGCGATCGCATAGGCTTATAATGTTATACAGTGCGATCGCATACACTGGGTTGCGATCGCATAGATGGAAAATATTCTTGGAAAAATTTACTCTATGCGATCGCGGGAGAGGCATTGCGATCACATAGAAGAAGGCGTCAGTGACATAACAGTTAAGTTAAAAATTAGACGCGAACCCTTACACAATTCCACCATTTTTACTTCGTCAAGAGAGGGTTTTGAGTGAGTTAAAGAGATTTTTCAATGGGTATTGCTTGGAGGTAATTTTCTTGACTCAAAAACGTGATTTTATGCTAGAGTCAACACCAAAATTCATGAAATTGGGTAGAATTTGTAAAGAACTAGGGCTTAGATTATGAAAATGAATTTTTGGGTTTTGAAAGGCCATTTGAACTCCAATTTTGATAAATTTTATATGCATGGACTTGTGACGAGATGAGAAATCCGTTGGTTTGATCTTTGAAATTTTTCAAGAAGTGGGCCCGAGGCTCGGGTTTTACCAACTTCGTGAGTTCTTACACATTTTGGGTAATTTTTATTGGGTTATGTTTCTTTGATCCATATTTATGTATTTGTTGTGTTTTTGACTATATTCGACTCACGAGGCGGCAAATGCGAAGGGAAAAGGCATCACGGATGAGTCTACGGCCGGTTAGAGGTGAGTTGTTGGTGTATATGATAGCCTGAGGGCTTAATACCCCGGCTTATCACATTGTGACGCTGTTTAGGGCGTGAATCGCACCCCATGGTAGGTGCGGGATTGGTTATGACTGGGGATTATGACTTGGTCCATCCCAAACAAGAATAATATGATATTGGCGGTTGAAACGCAAACTGTGTTGAGTATATATGTGGGCTATAAGCCATGTTTGGGGCCTTATGTCGACCTGTAGTATCCTTATGGGATAGATATCTGTGTGATAGCATGATTTGAAAAATCATTGATTTCAGTCCTGGTTTGAAATCAATGTTATGAAATGCTAAGTCACCTGTTTTTGGAAAATTAAATAAAATTAAAGTATTTTTCATTGTTAATGAACTGGAACATTGAAATAAATAAATTGAACTGTTGTGTGACTCATATGCATGTTGTGGACTGAGTACGGATCGGGTTGCACACCACAGCGGATGATATAAATATTGCGCTTGGGCTGAAGGAGCCCCTCCGGAGTCTGTACACATCCCCAGTGAGCGTTGTCAACGTTAAACGGATTGGGCTACGCGCCGTAGCGGTCATATGAATTGCATTGCATTCATGCATTGTAAATTAATTATGTTATTTGTGGTTTGTTGTTGTGGTTAGTTCGTGGTAGGTATCGGACTGTTAGTTTTAGCTTTGCTCTGTGGTATTATGTGGATTTCCTACTTTCAGCTATTTTATATACTTTTTACTCATTGAGTACTAAGTACTCACCCCTACTCCCTGCACCTTTATGTGCAGATTTAGGTACGCAGGAGGGTTAGAAGAGCAGTCATGTTCACTTCAGAGTACTTGAGTTGCTGAGGTAGCTGCTGGCGTTTGCAGGACCTAGCTTCTCTCTTTATTTCACTTTATTATCTATATACTTCCAGACTTGAATATTTTGTTCAGTATACCTATTACTATTTAGTTTTTACTTAGAGGCTCTAGACTAGTGACCCCAGATCTTTTGGGAGTGTTATTTTCGTTGTTCACACTTCTCAGTATTTTATTCTACTATTATCGTTGGAGTACTATTATTAACTCTCATATTCTTCTTGAATTCGTCCTTATGGGACTTGTTGTTAAATGTGAAAATAGTTGTTTGGTCTGGCTTGCCTAGCTTTAGGGTTGGGCACCATCATGACCGAGTTTGGGTCGTGACAAGTTTGTATCAGAGCCTAGGTTACTAGGCCTCGCGAGTCATGAGCCGGTTTAGTAGGCTCTCACGGATCGGTACGTATACATCCATATCTACCCTCGGGAGGCTACAGAACTTTAGGAAACACTTCACTTTCTTGGATTCATATCGTGCGGTTTGTGTTATTTTGAAACTAAATTTTTACGTATTCTATTCTCTCACAGATGGCGAGAACCCGTGCTAACATACGTGGTGGACGACCACCAGTGGCACCCAGAGGCCGTGGTCATGGCAAAGGCAGGGCAGCAATGACAACACCTGCTAACCCACCAACTGACCAGACTCAGAGTCAGATCCCAACGCCAGTGGATCAGGTTCAGGATCAGGATCCAGCTGCAGGCATTCCAGCAGCTCAGCTTCAGGCACCGGTAGTGCCTATCGAGATACCGGGTCTTCAAGAGACCTTAGCACAGATCCTATCAGTGTGTAATGGCTTACCCCAGGTGGTTGCGGCCTCTACTGCAGCAGCTTCTTGACAGGCAAAGGGAGGGAATCAGACCCCCGTTGCTCGCACACCAGAGGCGGTAGTTCAGGGCTTACAAGCACCTGAGGTAGCTCCAGCTCAGCCAGTTCAACCGGCTGCACCAGTCGCACCAGCCCCAGCTCATGTGGTCCTAGCTATGCCTGATGACGAACATCGTTGGTTGGAGAGATTCGGGAGACTACAGCCTTCGATATTTAGTGGTGTTGAGGGCGAGGATGCCCAATGTTTTTTGGATAAGTGCCAGTGTATGCTTCGTACTACGGGTATTCTAGAATCTAGCGGTATTGCTTTCACTACCTTCTAGTTCACAGGGCCAGCATTTCATTAGTGGGAGGATTTCGAGAGGTGTAGGCCTATTGGGGCAGTGCCCCTCACTTGGGAGCAGTTCTCCATGGTATTTATAGAGAAGTATGTGCCACAGTCTCATAGGGAGGAGCTGCATCGTCAGTTCGAGTGGTTGAACCAAGGAGATATGACAGTGACTCAGTACGAGTTGAGGTTTACACAGCTAGCTCAGCATGCTATGTGGATGATTCCAATAGATCGTGAGAGGATAAGGAGATTTGTGGATGGTCTCAATTGTCTTATTCACATATTGATGACTAAAGAGAAGGCTACAGCAGTTACTTTTGAGGAGGTGGTTGATGCCGCTCGTCCAATTGAGACAGACCGTCATCAAGAGCGTGATGAGAGGGAGGATAAGAGGCCTCGTGGTGCAAGTAGTTACAGTGGTGCTCCGTCTAGGGGCCAGTTTCAGCACAGCAGAGGTTGTTCCTTCAGATCTCCTCAGTCAGGCCGTGTAGAGTCTAGTGGGGCTTTGTCAGACCATGGTCGTCAGGGTCATCAGGGTTATCAGGGTCATCATGGCCAGTATGGTCGTTACCAGAGCCAGCCCGCACTGAGCGCCCTTCTAACTCAAAGCTCTGCTCCTGCTCCTTCAACTCAGGGTTCATCTGCAGCGAGGGGTTCTTAGCAATCCCTTTCTCTAGCTTCAGACCGTTGTTTTGAGTGTGGTGAGTTGGTCCATAACAGGAGAGAGTGTTCCCAGTTGCTTCGTAAGCGGTCTCAACAGAGGGATCAGCCCTCATCTTCTGCTCCCGTTTCTTCAGCATCCGCTTAGTCAGCTAAGAGTGGTGGTCAGGTAGCCAGAGGTTGCCCCAGGGGTAAAGACCGTGCTAGGGGGGTCAGAATCGTTTTTATGCTCTTCCAGAAATGAGGGACGCTAGCACATCAGATGCAGTCATCACAGGTATTATCTCAATCTTCCACAAGGATGCTTCTGTCTTATTCGATCCCGGATCTACCTACTCCTATGTATCTTCATATTTTGTGCATCATTTGGGTATGACCCATGGTATTCTTGCCTTGCTCGTGCATGTGTCTACCCCGGTGGGTGATACACTTATTGTGGATCATGTATACCGATCCTGCCTTGTTACTATTGGGGGTCTAAAGACCCGAGCTGACTCATTATTATTGGGCATGGTGGATTTTGACGTGATTCCAGGCACGGATTGGTTATCTCCTTAACATGCGATTCTAGACTGTCATACAAAGATAGTTACATTAGCTATTCCAGGTAATTCGAGGATCGAGTGGCGAGGCGTGACTGATTATATATCTGACAGGGTGATTTCCTTCCTAAAAGCCCAACGAATGATTTGGAAGGGTTGCTTATCTTATTTGGCTTTCGTTAGAGATGTTGAGGCTGATTCTCCCAGTCTTGATTCAGTCCTTGTTGTGAGGGATTTCCCGGATGTATTTCCAGCAGACCTGTCGGGCAAGCCGCCGGATAGGGACATCGATTTCGGTATTGACTTGGTGCCGGGCACTTAGCCCATTTCTATTCCTCCCTACCGCACGGCACCACCTGAGTTAAAATAGTTGAAAGAACAGCTCCAGGAACTCTTAGATAAGGGGTTTATTCGCCCGAGTGTGTCACCTTGGGGTGCACCGGTATTATTCGTAAAGAAGAAAGATGGCACAATGAGAATGTGCATTGATTACAGACAGTTGAACAAGGTGACAGTAAAGAATAAGTACCCATTACCTCGTATTGAGGACTTGTTTGATCAACTTCAGGGAGAAAGTGTATTCTCTAACATTGACCTTCGATCGGGTTATCACCAGTTGATGATTAGGGATTCAGACATTATGCAGACGACTTTCAGAACAAGATATGGGCACTATGAATATCTGGTGATGTCTTTTGGGCTGACTAATGCCCCAGTCGCATTCATCCACTTGATGAACAGTGTATTTCGGTCGTATCTTGATTTGTTTGTGATTGTATTTATTGATGATATCCTGGCGTACTCACGCAACCAAGAGGAGCTCGCACAACACTTGAGGGTGGTATTGTAGTGACTGAGAGAGGAAAAGCTTTATGTGAAATTTTCTAAGTGTGAGTTCTGGCTTAATACTGTGACTTTTCTGGAATATGTGGTGTCCAGCAATGGTATTTGGGTTGACGCACAGAAAGTCGAGGCGGTGCAGAATTGACCCAGGCCGTCCTCAGCTATGGAGATCCGAAGTTTCCTCGGTTTGGTAGGCTATTACCACAAGTTAGTTTAGTGTTTTTCGTCTATTACTTCACCTTTGACAAAGTTGACACAGAAGAATGCTCCATTTATGTAGTATGATGAATGCGAGGAGAACTTCCAGAAGCTCAAGTCGGCCTTGACCACAGCTCCGTTACTTGTATTCCCATCAGCTTGAGGGTCTTATACGGTGTATTGGATTCTTGGAGAGTTGGGATTGATTGTGTATTGATGCAGGAGGGTAGAGTTAATGCATATGCTTCTCGTCAGTTAAAGCCCCGTGAGAAGAACTACCATGCTCACAACTTAGAGTTAGATGCTATGGTTCATGCCATGAAGATTAGGAGGCACTACTTATATGGTGTATCTTGTGACGTATATACAGACCATCGCAGCCTTCAGCACTTGTTTAAGCAGAAAGATCTCAATTTGAGGCAGCGGAGATTGCTTGAATTACTCAAAGACTAGATATTTCTATCTTGTATCATCTCGGGAAGGCCAATGTAGTGGCTGATGCTTTAAACCGGAATACTGTTAGTATGGGCAGCTTGACGTACATTCCAGTTGGGGAGAGACCCTTTGTAGTTGATGTTCAGGCGTTAGCGAATCAGGCTAGTGAGGTTGGATATTTCAGAGCCCATCAGGGTGTTGGCTTGAATTGTTTCTCAGTTTTCCTTATATGATCGCATTCGTGAGCGCCGGTATGATGATCCACACTTGCTTGTCCTTAAGGACAGAGTTCAGCATGATGATGCCAGAGATGTCACTATTGATAATGATGGTATGTTGAGGATGCATGGTTGGATATGCGTGCCTAATATTGATCGCCTTCGTGAGTTGATATTGGAGGAGGCCCATAGCTCATTGTATTCTGTCCATCCAGGTGCAGCAAAGATGTATCAGGATTTGAGACAGCATTATTGGTGGAGAAGGATGAAGAAGGATATTGTGAGTCATGTAGCACAGTGCCTCAACTATCAGCAGGTCAAGTATGAGCATCGGAGGCCTGGTGGCGTGTTTCAGCGTATGGATATTCCCGAGTTGAAGTGGGAAAGGATCACTATGGACTTTGTTAGTGGACTCCCTCGGATAGTGAAGAAATTTGATTTGGTTTGGGTGATCATGGATTGACTGACCAAGTCTGCGCACTTCATTCCTATGTGCACTACATATTTATCAGAGCGGTTAGCAGAGATTTTCATCAGGGAGATTGTGCGGTTGCATAGGGTTCCAGTTTCTATTATATCAGATAGAGATACCCAGTTCACTTCTCAGTTCTGGAGGACATTTTGCAAGAGTTGGGTTCACATGTAGAGTTGAGCACAGTATTTCACCCACAGACGAATGGGCAATCGGAGCGTACAATTCAGATACTGGAGGACATGTTGCGTGCTTGCATCATTGATTTTGGAGGTTCTTGGGCTGATTACTTGCCTCTTGCGGAGTTCTCTTATAAAAATAGCTAGCAGTCTAGCATTCATATGGCGCCGTATGAAGCCTTATATAGGAGACGATGCAGGTCTCCAATTGGTTGGTTTGAGCCCAGTGAGGCTAGATTATTTGGGATAGAGTTAGTTCAGGATGCCTTAGACAAGGTGAAGGTGATTCAGGAGAGGCTTCGCACAGCTCAGTCACGTCAGAAGAGTTATACGGATCGGAAGGTCCGAGATATGTCTTATTCAGTGGGCAAGAAGGTGTTACTAAAAGTTTCACCTATGAAAGGCATTATGAGGTTTAGAAAGAAAGGAAAGTTAAGCCCAAGGTTCATTGGACCTTTTGAAGTGCTTAAGGAGGTTGGGGAGGTGGCCTATATGCTTGTTTTGCCACCTAGCTTGTCGGGAGTTCAACCGGTGTTCCATGTATCTATGCTCCGAAAGTACGTTTGAGATCTGTCTCATGTATTAGACTTCGGCACGATCTAGTTTGATAAAGACTTGACCTATGATGTGGAGTCGGTAGCCATTCTGGGTCGACAGGTTCGTAAGTTGAGGTCCAAAGACATAGCTTCGGTGAAGGTGCAGTGGAGAGGTCAGCCCAAGGAGGAAGCAATTTGGGAAACCGAGTAGGAGATGCGGAGCAAATATTTGGGATTTCAGGTATGTTTCTTAACCCGCTCGCAGACGAGCGTTTGTTTAAGTTGGGGAGAATATAACGATCTGACTCGTTGTTACAGGAGTTACCGCCCCATTTTCTCCATTTTTATACTTTCATATGTTCATTTATATGTATTTGGAGAGTTGGAAGTAAATCGGATAGAATCTGATTAGAAATGAGGCAATAAACCTCTTTATGGGAAGGTTAGTTTGAAAACGTCAACTGAATGTTGACCGATGAGTTACAAAGCTCGGAATGGATTTCTGATGAGTCGACTAGTTTCGGGGGATGATTTATGACTTAGGAGAGCAATCAAAATTGAATTCAGATGTCCGGTGTAGATTTAGGCTTGAATTGGCTAAGGTTGAATTTTGGCAAATTCCGGATGGTAGGCGAGATTTTGATCCGGGGCTTGGAATGGAATTCCGAGAGTTGTAGTAGCTCCTTTATGTGATTTTAGATATGCGTGCAAAGTTTCATATCATTCGAGGTGTTTAGGTCGTGTTTTAGAGCAAATGTTAGTTTCAGAAATTTTAGTGTAACTTAGGCTTGAATCCGTGAGAATTTGATGATTTTGATGTTTATGATGGTGTTTTTTTGTTGAGAGCAAGTTTAAATGAAGTAATGTGACATATCTGTGCATTTGGTTGAGGTCCCGAGGGTCTCAGGGTGATTTCGGATGTCCAACGGGAAGTTTTGAACTTGAATAATGCAGCAAAAAATTACAGACAGACTTTGTTCTATGCGATAGCATAGAGAGGCCTGCGATCACATAGAAGGACCTGAAGGGGGATGAGAAATTGTTGTATGCGATCGCATAGATGGGTGTGCGATCACATAGGTTGAGAAAATTGAACAGTGTGATTGCAAGGGGTGTTAATGTGATCGCATAGAAGGGAATTGAGGAGCCAGGAATTTTCTCTATGCGCTCACATATAGGAGAGTGCGATCGCATAGGCTTATAATATTACACAGTGCGATCGCATAGAAGGAAAATGGGCCGGGAAAAATTCTTTATGCGATCACAGAAAAGGCAATGTGATCGCATAGAAGAAAGCGTCAGTGACAGAACAGTTAAGTTAAAAATCAGACACGAACCCTTACACAATTCCACCATTTTTACTTCGTCAAGAGAGGGTTTTGAGTGAGCTGAAGAGAGTTTTCAACGGGTATCTCTTGGAGGTAAGTTTCTTTATTAAAAAATGTGATTTTATGCTAGAATCAACACCAAAATTCATGAAATTGGGTAGAATTTGTGAAGAACTAGAACTTAGATTATGAAAACGAATATTTGGGTTTTGAACGGCCATTCGAACTCCGATTTCGATAAATTTTATATGGACGGACTCGTGGCAAGACGAGGAATCCGTTGGTATGATTTTTGGAAATTTTCAAGAAGTGGGCTCGAGGCTTGGGTTTTACCAACTTCGTGAATTGTTACGCATTTCGGGTAATTTGATTGGGATATGTTTCTTTGACCCATATTTATATATTTGTTGTGGTTTTGACTATATTCAACTCACAAGGCAGTAAATTCGAAGGGAAAAGGCATCGCGAACGAGTCCACGACCGGTTAGAGGTGAGTTGTTGGTATATATGATAGCCTGAGGGTTTGAAACCCCGGCTTATCACATTGTGATGCTATTTAGGGCGTAACTCGCACCCCATGCCAGGTGCAGGATTGGTTATGACTGCGGATTGTGACTTGGTCCATTCCGAACAAGAATAATATGATACTGGCAGTTGAAACGCACACTGTGTTGAGTATATGTATGGGCTATAATCCATGTTTTGGGCCTTTTGCCGACCTATAGTATCCTTAGGGGATAGATATCTATGTGATAGCATGATTTGAAAAATCAATGATCTCAATCCTAGGTTGAAATCACTGTTATGAAATGCTAAGTCACTTGTCCTTGGAAAATTAAATAAAATTAAAGTATTTTTCATTGTTAATGAACTTGAACCGGGAAATAAATAAATTGAACTGTTGTATGACTCATATGCATGTTATGGACTGAGTACGGATCGGGCTGCACGCCGCGACGGATGATATAAATATGCGCTTGGGCTGAAGGAGCCCCTCCGAAATCTGTACACACCCCCAGTGAGTGCCGTCGATGTTAAACAAATCGGGCTACACGTCGTAGCTGTCATGTGCATTGTATTGCATTCGTGCATTGTAAATTACTTGTGTTATTTGTGGTTTGCTGTTGTGGTTAGTTCGTGGTAGGTATCAGACTGTTAGTTTTAGCTTTTCTTTGTGGTATTCTGTGGATTTTCTGCTTTCAGCTATTTTATACACTTTTTACTCACTGAGTACTTAGTACTCACCCCTACTCCCTGCATATTTGTGTGCAGATTCAGATACGTATGAGGGTTAGACGAGCAGTCCAGTTCACTTTAGAGTACTCGAGTTGCTGAGGTAGCTGCTGGCGTTCGCAGGACCTCGCTTCTCTCTTTATTTCAGTTTATTATCTATATACTTCCATACTTGAGTATTTTGTTCAGTATTCCTATTACTATTCAGTTTTTGCTTAGAGGCTCTAGACTCGTGACCCCAGATCTTTTAGGAGTGTTATTTTCGGTGTTCACACTTCTCAGTATTTAGTTCTACTATTATCGCTGGAGTATTATTATTAACTCTCATATTCTTCTTGAATTCGTCCTTATGGGACCTGTTATTAAATGTTTAAATAGTTGTTTGGTCTGGCTTTCCTAGCTTTAGGGTTGGGCGCCACCACGATCGGGTTTAGGTCGTGACAAGACTCAAAGACCTTTCATATGACAGGTTGTTTATCATATAAAAGCTTATATATATGAGGATATGATTGTTCAAAGTGGGCACTTGTGCGAACTCATTTGAAATCTTAGTCTATTACGAAGTTTTCCAATTTGCTTAGACTTAGGCCTTCCCTTGGACCCCAAATTACTTACCACAAGACTAGTGCACTTATATAACAAATATAATTGATGCCCACCATGTTAATAGCACATCAAATATTTTAAATTTCCTACGTGGCACCACGAAATCCTACTTTACTTAGCGAAATTTTTAGGGGCCTTACAATATTGGACTTTCAGCATAATATACTGGACTTCCAACATAATATAATGGACTTCCAATATATTATATTGGTCCAACATAATATGATGGAAGTTCAAATACAAGTGCACTAATCTCCAATATATTATGCTGGAACTTTTTATGTTGCAGGAAAATAGTGATTAGTTTTCAATGACTATGCAAACTCTGACTATTTTTTAATTAGCAGTCCGAAAACTAGCTAGCCCGTGCTATTTGAAATAGCCCGACTATAATGATTTCACTGGTTTGTTTGCTTTCTAGAACCTTTTCCCCTAAATAACACTACCCATAGATGTTTTTACTGTTTTATGACTTGTAGGCATGGTTAGTTCGGGATTTCGAAAAGTTCGAGTTGAAATTAGAACACTTGGTTACTTAAGTTGGTCTTGAAAGGCTAAGATTAACTTCAGTCAATGTTTTGAGTAAATGAATTTGGAATCAGGATTTGACATTTCCAAAAGATTCGTATGATGATTTCGGACTTGGGCGAATATTTAAATTGGTGTTTTGGATGACCCGGGAATATTTCGACGCCTAACAGTGAAAGTTGGCATTTTGGGCGAATTTCACAAATTTGGTTTAAAGTGAATTTTTACATTTTAGATGTCCGTTTGGGAGTCCAAGCATGGGAATAGCTTTGTATGGTGATTCTAGACTTAGGAGCACATCCGGAAGTGGATTTGGAGGTCTGTAGGTTATTTCGGGGTAATTTGGCAAAAGTTGGAAATTTGAAGTTTTTGGAAAGTTTGATTGAGGGTTAACCTTTTGACATCGAATTTGGATCCTAATTCTAGAAGTTGTAGTAGGTTCGTAATGCCATTTAATACTTACAAGCAAAATTTGACGTCATACCGAGTTAATTTGATAGGAAACAGAAGCACGAAAATATTTTTAGATGTTTTTGAGTTCATGAGTGAGCACGTGCATTTTGGTGTCCGATTCATGATTTTTGATGTAATTTTCAGCATTTCGATCATGCGAGCGAGTTCATAAGATGTTCTTCAACTTGTGTGGGTGTTTCGTTTGCAGCCCCAAGGGCTGGGTGAGTTTCGGATGTTGGAAAGTTTGAGATAACTTCAGCTTTCTGGTGTTTCTGGGCTGGAGTTGCTGGCCTCGCAAATGCAAAGTTTTGATCACATTTGTGATTGGAAAGACCCATTTTCATTTGCTAATTTAGGGAGGCTCTGAGGGTTTTACATTTGCAATGATCTTGCTGCTTTTGCGAACTGGCCCTCTTCACATTTGCGACCATCGCAAAGATGGACAACATTCGTATTTGCGATTGTTTTATTGCATTTGCGACTTCTCATTTGTGAATGACGTGTCGCAAATGCGACACCTGCGACCTGTGCAACAACTTTAAATGGAAGACTTAACTTTATTTCCCACATTTCTTACTTGTTCTTGGGCAATTTTGAGATCATTTGAGAGGGGTTCCATTAAACCAAGAGGTAAGTGATCCCCATCGATTCTTTAGATAAATACATGAATCGTAAGTAGATTTAACATGGAAAATGGTAGGATTTATGGGGTTTTTGAGAAATAACCAAGGGTGTTGATAAAATGATATTTGACCATGAAAATAGTTATGGAATTTGATAAAAATCATATATTTGAGTTCATGAGATTATGGGAAACAACCTTCTTTGAAAATTACCAGAATCCGGGCCCGTGGACTGAATTGTGGGAATTCTTCAATACGGGTTGGGTAATTACTTTAATAGTTAGGATATGAAATTTTGAGCATAAATTGACTATATTATATAACATTTGACTAGTTTAGAGTCGTTTGACACCAAATTGAGGGTTTGAGCACAATCTTAGACTGAAAAGTGGGCTTTGAGACGAGGTAAGTCTCTTTTCTAACCTTATAAGAGGTAATTAACCCCATGGGTGAGCTTAATTAATATGTATTTCTATTTGTGGTGGCTACGAATGCACGAGGTGACAAGAGTCCGTACGTACCTGTTATTCATGCTTATGTCCGGGTAGCTTTAGGTTTACACCATGATTTGTTGACATCGTTGTTTGATTATGCTTACTGATTGTTTGGAATAGAGCTGAGATTGAGGATTTTAAGATTTTAAAAGTTTTTAGTTGAATTTCTTATTTTTGAAAGAATTGAGGGATATTTTGATAACTTGATAAATCTATGTTCAACCGTGTCACAAGTATATTCCGCGAGAGAGGCAACTTTTCCACTACTCTCATGGGAGCGGGATGTTCGCCTCGGCAGGTTAATAGATGTATCTATGGTTTGTGGATTTCAACCCTCCGCAGTGCACACGATATATGTGTATATATATTTTTATCGTGTCATATGTCCTCGGCATAATTCGTGCGTAAAAATACTGGAAGCCACTATATATTTGATATTATTTCATTGGATTGAGAAGTTACATAGTTAAATAAGGGAAATGATTTGGTTCTAACGGTGAAACGATTGTTTATTTATTTTTTAATCTTAGTTCTATTGTCATTTATATCTATCATGTTTAATTAAAATTTCATGTTATTGTATTCTCGGCCCATAGTAAGTATCGAAGTCGACCCCTCGTCACTACTTCTTCGAGGTTAGACTAGATACTTACTAGGTACATGTTGTTTATGTACTCAGGCTACATTTTTGTACTTTATGTGCAGGATCTGAGACAGGTGCATCTGGATATCAGTCTGGTGCGCACACTTGATTGCGACATTGAGATTTCACGGTAGCTACCTTTCAAGCCGTCCTATAGCAGTCGGAGTCTTTCTTTTGCTTATCTTTTTCTGTCTATTTCACTTCAGAAAAATTGAGTATGTAGATACCTAAATAGCTAGCAGGTTAATGTGACGACCCGGCCCGTCGTCACGGGAATTACTACCCCGTTACGTTGTAATTATATGTTTTATGCTTTTATATTAGTGTTAGAGTCTATCGGGGGAGTTAGGAGTGAATTGGATTAAAAATGAGGCATATAGCCTTTTTGAAGGAAGCTTGAACGTGAAAAGTCAACCTGGAGTTGACTATTTAGTTAGAGGGCTTAGAATCGGATTCTAATGATTCGGTTAGTTCCGGGAGGTGATTTGTGACTTAGGGGAGCGATCATAATTGAATTTAGAGGTCCGGTGTAGAAATAGACTTGAATTGGCTAAGGTTGAATTTTGGCGAAATCCGAACGGTAGGTGGGATTTTGATCCGGGGGTCGGAATGGAATTCCGACAATTTTTGTAGCTTCGTCATGTGATTTTGGATATGTCCGCAAATCTATTGCAAGTTTTAGTGTTTAATTTGAGAATTTTTGTTGAAAAGGGTAGAAAACCCTCTTGGATAGAAATAGTGATTTAAGTGGTCAAATGAACTCCAATTTTTGTGAATTTGGTATGTACGTACTCGTGGCGAGATGAGGATTCCGAAAATATGAATTTCGAAATTTTTTGAGATGTGTGCCCAGAGCTCGGGTTTTGTATTTCGTGTTTTTGAGTATTTTTCGAGTTCATTCGATTGGGTTATGTCCCATTGGCCTAATTTGATGTATTTCCACTATAGTTGATCAGATTCTATGCGTGCAGAGCTTGATTCTCGGGGCAAAGGCATCGCGGACTAGTCGTCGAGCTGTATAAAGGTGAGTAATAGATGTGGATGATGACCAGCGGGTTCGAAACCCCGGTATACCACTTTGTGACGCTGTATAGCAGCGAGACACATACTCTTTTGTGAGTGCGGGGTCGATTGTAATTTGGGGACTATGGCTTAGTCTGACCTGTTGATACTGTATTATGATATTGGTTATTCTTGAGCCGTTGAACCTCCTTCTCGGATGGTTGCGTATTATATTGTGATATTAGCTACTCTTGAGCCGTTGAACCTCCTTCTCGGATGGTTGAGTACATTTATGGGCTGTGAGCCAGTTATTGGGATCCTGCGAGGATCGTTAGCATTGTGCTGTGATATTGACATGCTAGTTTTACTACCAGTCCGAAGCTATTACTGTTATTATGATTTTCCCATCTCTAGAACTTTGACATATTGTTTTCAACTAAAAATGATAAAAGAGTTTTCAAAACTACTTTTGAGCCTGCGAGGATGCATTTGCATATTAGGTGACTGGTAGTGGATCGGGCTACGCGCTGCAATGTATATTCATGATATTGTGCTTGGGCTGTAGGAGCCCCTCCGGAGTCTGAACCCCACAGTGAGCACGGGTACCCAAATTGGATCGGGCTACGTGCCGTAGCGGTCATATCATGCATTACATTGCATTTAGCTACATCTAATAGTTGTTATACTGTTTTGTTGGTACTTGTTGGTA
The DNA here is from genome assembly GCA_032618575.1 of Nicotiana noctiflora. Classification (NCBI taxonomy): domain Eukaryota; kingdom Viridiplantae; phylum Streptophyta; class Magnoliopsida; order Solanales; family Solanaceae; genus Nicotiana; species Nicotiana noctiflora. Next base: position 104,504 of record JASVEL010012352.1, read on the forward strand.
CAGGTACAGTTGATATTGGTTCTGTTACAAGGAATTTGATTACAGCTTTACATAGTGCTTTATTGTGGATTTCTTATCTACTCTGTCTTACCCCTGTTTGTTACCACTGAGTCTGGAAGTACTCATTTTACTCCCTGCACCTTGTGTGCAGATCCAGGTACCTCTCAGCAGTCCCGATCCGGTAGCTGTTCGAGGCGACTTCTGTAGGATATTCGAGGTAGCTGCAGAGTCCGCAGGACCCGATATTCCTTCCTACTGTCTTTTGATTCTGCATTTGCTATTTCTTTCCGCACTTGGTATTATATAAACCATTATTACACTTATGTTATCCGTAGAGGCTCTTGACTCTTGACCCCTCGGTCTTTTGGGAGTTGTACTATTCGGGACTTGGTTCCCTGGTTGATATTTTCATTACTGTTGACTTATAAATTGTTATACTTAAATGGGATAAGGCGATCTCATAGCTCCGTAATTGTTGTTGATTGGTCGAGCTGGCCTAGCAGTGTGCTGGGCGCCATCACGACCGGGTCTTGGGGTCGTGACAATTAAGAATAAACACTAGAGGCCAGGTGGCCTTATCCAGCAGATGACTTCGTAATTATGTTATCACGGACCTTACGAAGTTTGATGCAACTTAGTTCATTGTAGAGAGGTTGACTAAGTTGACACACTTCATTCCAGTTGTGATTACGTATACTTCAGAGAGGTTGGTCTATATTTATATTCAAAAGATAGTTTGGTTGCATGGTGTGCCTGTTTCCATCATATCAGATATAGGCCCTAAGTTGTCTTCACATTTTTTGAGAGCACTATAGAGTGAGTTGGGAACCCGTGTAGAGCTCAACATAACATTTCATCCACAGATCGACGGACAGTCGAAGCAGACAGTTTAGATCTTGGAGGACATGCTTAGAGCATGTGTGATTGACTTAGGATAGTGGGATAGATTCTTGCCTTTTGCCGAGTTCGCTTACAACAACAATTATCAGTCCAACATCGAGATGGCTCCATTTAAGGCTTTATATGGTCGACAATGTCATTCACCCATCGGATGGTTTGAGCCTAGCGAGGCTAAGTTATATGATACCAATTTGGTGAAGGACGCCTTGGAAAAGGTAAAGTTAATCCAAGAGCGACTTCGCACAACACAATTCAGACAGAAGAGTTACGCATATGAGAAGGCACGTGATGTATCATTTATGGTGGGGGAGAAGGTTCTCTTGAAAGTCTCACCGATGAAGAGGATCATAAGGTTCAGGAAGAAGGAAAGTTGAGCGCATGGTTTATAGACCCATTTCAAGTGTTGAGATGAGTTGGAGAGGTTGTTTATGAGCTTGCCTTACCTTCTAGTCTATCAGGAGTTCATCCGTTTTCTATGTGTCTATGCTCTGGAGGTATCACTTTTATTTGTCACATGTGTTAGACTTTACCATGATTTAGTTAGATGAGAGCTTGGGTTATGAGGAGGATCTATTTGCCATAGTTGATAGGCAGGTTTGCCAGTTGCTATCCAAGAGGATTTTTGCGGTAAAAGTTCAGTGGAGGGGCCAACCAGTCGAGGAGGCAACCTTGGAGTTCAAGGAGGACATGCAGAGCATATATCCACACTTATTCAGCACTCCATGCATGATTTTAAATATGTTCGATGATAAATATTTGTTTAAGAGGTGGAGAATGAAACGAGCCGACCAATCATTTTGCTTTCTAGAATCCCTTTCCTCTATATAAGACTCCCCGTAGGTGATTTTACAGTTTCATGGCTTGTTGGGATGGTTAGTTTGGGATTTTGAAGAGTTCGGGTTGAATTCAGAACAATTTGTTCCTTAAGTTAGCCTTAAAAGGCCTAGTTTAGCTCCAGTTAATGTTTTTAGTAAACAACCTCGCAATCGGTATTTGACGTTTCCAATAGGTTTGTATGATAATTTCGGACTTGGGCATATGTTCGGATCGATTTTTGGATGACCCGGGAGCGTTTTGACACCTAATAGTGAAAGTTAGCATTTTGGGTGAAATTCACAAGTTTGGGTCGAAATACATTTTCAAATTTTAGATGTCGGTTTGGGATTATAGCTCTGTATGATGATTCTGGACTTAGGAGTGCGTCAGAAGTGGATTTGGAGGTTAGTAGGTCGTTTTGGGGTCACTTGGGGAAAGTTGGAAATTTAAAGTTTTTGAAAAGTTTGGCCAACAGCGACCTTTTAATATTAGGTTCGGATCCCAGTTTAGGAAGTTCGAGTAGCTTCGTAATTTCATTTAAGACTTGCACGCAAAATTTAGCATCATTCCGAGATGATTTGATTGGAACCGGACGTGCGGACGTATTTTTTAGAAGTTTTTGAGTTCATGAGTGAATCCATGCATTTTGGCATCCAATTCATGGTTTTTGATGTTATTTAGGCATTTTAATCACCCGAACGAGCTCGTATGATGTTCTTAGACTTGTGTGGGTGTTTGGTGTGGAGCCCCAAGGGCTCGGGGCTCGGGTGAGTTTCGAATGTTCGGAAGGTTGAGAAAATTTCAAATTTCTGGTGTTTCTGGGCTAGAGTTGTAAGTCTCGCAAATGCAAAGTTTTTACAGCATTTGAGAGCTCGCATTTGCAAAGATTCGTTCGCATTTGCAAAGTTGGGGAGGCTTTGAGGGTTTTGCATTTGAGTTGCACTTGTAAGATCTTGCCGTTTTTGCAATCTGGACCTCTTCGCATTTGTGAAGTTTTTTGTCGCATTTGCGACCATGGAAGAGATGGAAAGCATTCACATTTGTGATTGTTTTGTCACATTTGCAAATGAGGTGTCACATCTGTGACCTGTGATGATAGGCTATAACTACGTATGTTAGTCGATTATTACACTCTAATTTACTACACTTTAGTTGGGTTTGCGCTTTAATCGCTAGTGTTTTGCACTAACTGTGTGTTTTATGCCTTGTAGGAGTGATTCCGAGCTATGTAGATATTATGGAATGAACTCAAGTGATTTGGAGCTTTGAAGTCTGAATAAAAGTTCAAGGAATTAAGTCGGGGTCGTGTTTGAAGGTCAATGGATAATAGTTAAAACAAACGAAGACTCCAGTATGCATATGGCGCACTGTCTAGTAAAATACACATAACATTTTGCTTAGAACTCCATTTGGGCTCCACGATATATGATTGGCAAGATAACTCGAAGGGATACCACTTTAATATTTTACGTTTTTCCAAACTCTAAGCGGAACAGGGTGAAAAATACGCATCAATAAAGCGATTGCGCTCAAGCCGCGCTCGTCAGGCAGAACACTGAGCCATTAGCGCGATCGCACTATTCAAACCCAGGAAAAATGTCCTTTTTCACATTGGAGAAGGTATAATTGTTTGGGCCTAACCATACTTTGTATATATACATGGAAAATGGTATTTTGAGGAGATGAGGACGTTTTTGAGAGAAAACACAAGCATAGAGCCGTCGTGGAGGTCGGGTTTCATCTTTTCTTCCACCAACTTAGTCTTTTTATGTTTCTTCGTATGATTTGTTGTTTTTCTACCATGTCTATGTAGAGCTAAACTTCACGTTCTAGAGTTGTGGTTCTTTCATGACCATTTTTATTCTAATATTAATTTTGATTTCTTAGTTTATCATATTAGTTTATTTATTCAATCCTGGACTTAATTATTTGATTGCTTGATCACCAATTGAATACTATCTACGAATCTTGAATTGAACTCGAAAGTGGGAATTCTAGATTGCATATAAGATTGAGTAGAGAAAGTTCTTGAACCTGGGCATCTGGGAACAGATTCTCGGTTAGGATAGATATATACCTAATTGCCTTGCTTGGTTGATTTACAGGAATTATAAATGCGTTCTTGTTGATTCTAACTCCATAGACATATAGGCGTTAGGTTAGCTTGAATAGGCGAATAAGAACTCGACATATTATTATGAGCAATATTAACCATGTCAACCAATAAACTCGATAAATTTTTTAGTCAATTCAATTGAAGAATAAAATAGGAATGTTAGATAGCCTATAACCATAAATCGTTTTCATTACATTGATATCATAAAAATATGCTCTTCCTCTGTTTAAAGTTCATTATTGCTCTTCCTCTGTTTAAAGTTCATTATTTATATTCTTTATTAGTTTAGAATCAAATACTTATAGGTTTAATTTTGTGTAGATAATTAGGATAGTCTAATTTAGTTAATTGTTAATCACAAGTCCTCGTGGGAATGATACTCTACTCACTACCTTATTACTTGACCATCACGTGCACTTGCATGAGTGCTTCTTTCCGCAACAAGTTTTACTTCTAGGTTTACTTTTTGTTCAGATAATCAGGATAGACTAATTTAGTTAATGGTTAATCACAAGTCCTCATGGGATCAACATCCGACTTTTACTCACTTTATTACTTCACGACCGCGTATACTTGCGTGTGTGTTTGGGAGCAACAAGTATTTGGCGTCGTTGCCAGGGTCATAGAAATTAACTATTTTTCTATATTATACTTTTACATTTATCTTTACAAGTTTTGATTTTTTTCTTCCCTTTTTGTAACTATTTTAATTTTATAACTATTTGAATTTTCTCCTAGTGTGTTTTTAGTTCTCTCAACATGATATCTGGGAGGTCTGAATTTGAATATGGGTGTAAGGGTTGGTATTGGGACGTATATTCTCGATTAGGCAAATATGCGGAACGACGTTGTCTTCTGACAACGTTGGTGAATGATTGGTCAAAGGAGAGATATGAAGTTGCACATAAAATTGATAATTTTTGCTTAGCTGTAGATAACTTAGATGCAGATTTGAGCACAAAGTTGATGCGTGTAACGCCCAACAAATTAATAATGAGTTGTGTGAAGATGAAAAAAATCTTTTAGACTAAATTGAGGAGCCAAAACGAGAATACCAATTACTAGACCATATTTTTCTTGATGATACCAATATTGAGAAGAGTGCTCTAGAGTTATGTGAAGGAGTAGATAAAATTACTTTGGGAGACTTGAGTGTGTGTAAATATGGGGATGCAAATAGAAGTAAAATTCATGAGTTAGGGTGCATTAGACCTCATTCCAATTATTTTTTCATATTGTGTTTAGATAGTAAGATAGTAATCGAGCCATCTAAGCCTATGAGAGAGTAAAAGGGTGAGTATGAGAGTGTCTATATTCTTAAATTTATTGTTCCAAAAAGCAAAAAATACATTCCTCATCTAAAGGCCAAGATGTGCAAAGTGAAAAAATTATTACTTGGTCTGGTTATCATTGTAGCCCCGCTACTGGAGCATAGCCACAGACTGGATGTCATATTAGGGGTACAATTTATATGTTCGGGGTGGAGAAAAAAGTGGTTCGTGTAGTGCCGTGATGTTAAATTAGGTGCTTGTTGGGAGGCAACCCAACTTTACTGCTTTCTTTTATTTTTGTTTATTTAATTTATTTTAATTATTTTTGTGTTTTGTAGGAGCAGGAGCATAGAGCCAAAGCCAATAGGCATGTGCAAAAGCGTGTAGGTGGGTGAAACTAAGTGTGAGGTACCCACACATAAGACCATGCTTGGGGGAAGTATGAGTACCTCGTGAGCTGCAAGTGCTCATGCCTTTGTCATTTCAGGGAGTTTCTTGTTCACCCTTGTTATTTTTACTTTATTTGTGCATTGGGGACATTGCACTCTTTTAAGCGTGGAGTGGGAGAATTCCTTTGAATAATTAGCTTTTTAGTATTTTAGCTTCTTATTTTTTTTCTTCGTAGTTGTGTAGTATTTTAGTAGATTAATATTTTTTTATGTAGAAAACAAGAAAAAAAATACAAACTAAAAAAGGTAGAAAAAATTAGATTTTTCCCGACGATGGATCTCCTAGATGGTTTTCTTGAGGGATTAAAGTCTAGACAAAAATTAAAAAATATGTCTTTTAGTTTCCTTTAGGTTGTAGTAACCCTACTGTGATTTTTCTTTGTGCCTCGGTTCTTTCCATGGGATGTAGTTTGAACCGAGTAGTAGTTTTTCCTTTTATATTTTTATTTTTATTTTTTTAGGGTAGATTAGAATTTAGGGAATAATTTGAGGAAGAATGATGAACCTAGGCGCCCTTGACTTGTTTGGTAGTAGCATATTTATGCTTTGGCATGTGTAGTATTTTTCCTATCATTTAAATTTTTTGATGATGTCTTTCTTACTTGGATAGCATATTTTGTGGCGCCTATGTCTCATTTTCGTGACTTATGTTCACTTTGTACTTAATGCTTAATATCTCGTGACTCCATGAATACTTGCATTTGTTTGAGACATCTGCTAGAGCTCACAATTGACATTTCTCACTAAATTTTTAGGAGATCGAAATGGATAGTCCTTAGTGAGTCACATTCCATATGTGATGAGGTTTTTGTGTAGTCCATGTATTGTACTTGTGTCTAGAACTTGCCTGATTTGTGAGTCAAAGTGAAATTTAAGGTGATGCGTGGTTTAAAAAATAATTTTAGGCTTTCTTTGATCTTTTGAGCTTATTGCTTACCCCAAATAAAATTTATGCCTAGTCAACCCTTTTGAGCCTATAGACTTTATTTGGCACCCACATTACAAGTCTATACCGTTTTTATTCTTAACTGGTCCTTTTTCCTCTTAAAACACTTTAATTGTGAGCTGAATGCTAAAAAAAGTAAGAAGGAACTAAGTGTGGGGTGTCTTTTGAGTGGAACCAATAAAAGGAAGAAAGATGCACTTATTTTTTAAAATAATACACCACTAGCAAAAATTTAAAAAAAAAGAATTATCTGGAAAAAAAAATAGAGATGAATATGTTGTTGTCTTGTTCTTGACAGTGAGTATGAATTAATGTAGTGCTTAAAGAAGAAGGGAGTATTTTTAGAGTGATATTGTTTGTGAAAGTGAAGTGGATTGAAGAATTTGCGCTTAAAGCTGATTATGTGATGTGTTAAAGTGCTTAGGAGGGTTACTCACTATTCCTAAACATATCTTACCCGTCCCTTATCCCATATTACAACCATGACAAAGACCTAATTAATTTTAGATTGAGCGAATCTACATTAGTAGAGATTTACATTAAGGGCAAGCCTATGGTACCAATTACATGCATATGACTTCTTTTGTGAGGGTAAACGATTTTCTTTAATATATGTGAGCATGATATTCAAATGTGTGGATTGATTTTACCTTCATTGCTTTGGTTGTGAGGGCACATGATTTCACAAAGGATAGGTAACATTATTAGACTTCTCTAGGATGTTGGGTGTTCAAGCCATGAGTGCACTGTAACATTGAGTCGGATTTTGAGGCTAGGATAGTTGTGAGCATATTGTATTTGTTTGAATATTTTTTAAGAATGACATAAGTAAAGGGAAGTGTATGATGATTGCATATGCTAGAGTTTAATTGTTGCTATCAACCATAATCATTGGTGTAGTGTGCTTTGAATACGTTAAGTGCTCATAGATAGAATAATTTTTTGGTTGACTCGAGGACGAGCAAGGTTTAAGTATGGGGTGTTGATGATAGGTTATAACTACATATTTTAGTCGATTATCACACTATAATTTACTGAACTTTAGTTGAGTTTGTGCTTTAATTGATAGTGTCTTGCACTAACGGTGTGTTTTATATCTTGTACGAGTGATTCCGACCTATGTAGATGTTATGGAATAAATTCGAGTGATTTAGAGCTTTGACGTCTGAGTAAAATTTTAAGGAATTAAGCGGGGATCGTGTTTGGGGGTACAACGGATGGTAGTTAGAACAAATGAAGACTCTAGTAGGTATATAATGCACTGTCTAGTAAAATACACATAACATTTTTGCTAAAAACTCCACTTGAGCTCCACAATATATGGTTGGGAAGACAAATCAAAGGGATACAGCTTCATGTTTTATGTTTTTCCAAATACTAAGCGGGATAGGGTGAAAAATGCGCGTCAATAGCGCGATTGCACTTAGGCCGCGCTCGTCAGGCATAACACTGGCCACTAGCACGATCGCGCTAGTCAAACCCGGGAAAAGTATCATTTTTCACATTGGAGAAGGTATAAATATTTGGGACTAACCATATTTGGTATATATACATGGAAAAACGGTATTTTGAGGAGAAGAGGACGTTTTTGAGAGAAAACACAAGCACATAGCCACCGTGGAGGCCGACTTTCATCTTTTCTTCCACCAACTTAGTCTTTTTATGTTTTTTTGTATGATTTGTTGTTTTTCTACCATGTCTATGTGGAGCTAAACTTCACGTTATATGGTTTTGGTTCTTTCATGACTATTGTTATTCAAATATCGATTTTGATTTCTTAGTTTATCATACTAGTTTATTTATTTAATCCTGCACTCAATTATTTGATTGCTTGATCACCAAGTGAATACCATCTACGAATCTTGAATTGAACTCGAAAGTGGAAATTCTAGAATGCATATAGGATTCAGTAGAGCAAGTCCTTGAACCTGGGCATCGGGGAGCGGATTCACGGTTAGGATAGACATATACCTAATTGTCTTGCTCTTGTTGTTTCTAACTCCATAGACATATAGGTGTTAGGTTAGCTTGGACGAGTAAGAACTCGGCAGATTCTTATGAGCAATATTAACCCTGTCAACCAATAAAATCGATAATTTTGTTAGTCAATTCAATTTTAGAATACAATAGGAATGTTAGATAACCCATAACCCTAGATCGTTTTCATTGCGTTGATATCATAAAAATCTGCTCTTCCTTGTTAATTATTTATATTTTTTATTTAATTAGTTTAGAATCAAATAATTTTAGGTTTAATTATTGTGTAGATAATTAGGATAGTCTAATTTAGTTAATATTTAATCACAAGTCCTCGTGGAAATAATACTCTACTCACAACTTTATTAATTGACGATCACGTGCACTTGCGTGAGTGCGTTTGGCCGCAACAAGTTTTACTTCTATGTTCAATTCTTGTTCAGATAATATGGATAGTCTAATTTAGTTAATGGTTAATCACAAGTCCTCGTGGGATCGACATCTAACTTTTAGTCACTTTATTACTTGACGACCGCGTATACTTGCGTGTGCGCTTGGGAGCAACAATCTGTGCAGTAGCTTTTAATGCGGGACTAAGCTTTTATTGCCCACTTGGTCTTGGGCGATTTTTAGAGCATTTTTTATAGGGGTTCCATCAACATCAAGAGATAAGTGATCCATATCGATTCTTTAGCTAAATACACGAATCATAAGTAGATTTAACATGAAAAATGGTTGGATTTATAGGATTTTTGAGGAAAACCTAGGGTTTTGATAAAAATGGTATTTGACCAAAAAAATAGTTACGAAATTTTATAAAAATTATATATTTGAGGTCATGAGGTTATGGGCAACAACTTTCTTCGAAAATTTCTGGAATCCGGGTCAGTGGGCTCGGGGGGTGAATTTTGGGAATTCTTCAATAGGGGTTGTGTTAGGAGTATTCAAAACCAGTCTAAAACCAAAAACCTAACCGAAACTGAAGCTTAATGGCTTATTGGTATCGGGTTAACGGTTTAACGGATTGAAATTTTTTTATTGATGGCTTATCAATTTGGGGGGATTATTTAATTTTCTTAATGGGTAATATATATATATATATATATATATATATATATAAAACCTTTCCACTTCCAAAATTCCAGCACTCTCTCTCTAAGACTCTAACACTTAAGTCGTTATGCCTAATTCCTAAATAATCAAAAAGACAAAAATGTGTTTTGTTTTGGGGTTTAATGTGTTCTGTTTAGAGGAGGCGTTAGTGTGCTTCCAGGCTAGATAAAAAATCTTCTTTCTGAGTTCTCACAGCTTAACAGACGTGTAATTTCGATTTCTGAATGTGTAGTTTTGATTTCAGAATTTGTATGTTGAAATTTGTGAATGTGTAATATAGATTGAATTAGGCCGATAAATCGCCCAATGACCACCCGATAAGAGCTAAATCGACACCAATCCCCCTGATATCTTATCGGGTGGCTAGCAGATTAATACATTTAAAAGTCGATAATCGATAAGCCAAACCTTTAAGAATAAATAACTGCCCAATCCGCCCGATAAGCAGCCCTAAGTTGTGTAATTACTTTAATAGTTAGTATATGAACTTTTGAGCATAAATTGAGTATCTTATATAATATTTGTCTAGTTTCGAGGTAAGTCTCTTTTCTAACATTGTAAAAGGGAATTAACCCCATATGTGAACTTAATTAATATGGGCTTCTATTTGTGGAGGCTATATATGTACGAGGTGATGAGAGTCCATACATAGCACTGTTCATGCTTATGTCCGAGAAGTTTTAGGCTTACACTATGCTTTGTTGACATTGTTGTTTGAAAATGCTTATTGATTGCCTTGAATAGATTTGAGATTGAGGATGTTTAGATTTTAAAAGTTTCTAGTTGAATTTCTTATTTTGGAAAGAATTGAGGGATATTTTGATAACTTAAGAAATCTATGTTCAACCGCATCGCAAGTATATTTTGCGAGCGGGATAATTTTTTCACTACTCTCATGGGAGTAGGCCATCCGTCTCGGCAGGTTAATTGATGCATCTATGGTTCGCGCTGTTCGATCCTCGGCAGTACATACATTATATGTATATGTATATTTGGATCGGATCGTATGTCATCAGCATAATTCGTGCGTAATAATACTGGAAACCCATTTATATTTGATATTGTTTTACTGGCTTGAGAAGTTACCTGGTTAAAAGACGAAAATTGGGTCTTACCAACGGTGAACTAATTATTTATTTATTTCTTACTATGAGTTCCATTGTTATTTTAATTTATCACCTTTAATTAAAATTTCATTTTATTATATTGTTGGCCCTTAGTAAGTGTCGAAGTCGACACCTCGTCACTAGTTCTTCGAGGTTAGACTAGATGCTTACCGGGTACATGTTGTTCATGTACCTACACTACACTTCTGTACTTAATGTGTAGGATCTGAGGCAGGTGCATCTGGATATCAGTCTGGCTCGCACACTTGATTACCTTCTTTAAGATTTCATGGTGATCTGCCTTTCGAGCCGTCCTGCTGCAGAAATCTTTCTTTTGCTTATATTTTTCTGTTTATTTAACTTCCGATAGTGGACTAGTATTCCTTTAATGTATATTCTACTAGAATACTCATACACTTATGGTCCCAGGTCTTGACACACACTAGTAGACTTGTGGTTTTAATTTTATTCTATGGTTATGATTGCACCCAGTTGCTTTTGTGTTATTTATTTTAAACCAGTTATTTCTTAAATCTTTTAAATTAAGAAAAGTTTATTTATTTGGAAAATCTTTTAAAAAGAAAAATCACATGGTTAGTTTACTTTTGGCCTATTTACAAACACATCAAAAAAGACTTTTCTAAGCGCGGAATCCTAGAATGAAATAATTGTAGAAGAAAGATATAACGCTTGGGAACCAGAACAAGATTAAGACTTTAATCATGCAGATGAGTGTTTGCTTGGGGTAATTATAGCAGGAGCAACCTTAACTGCTGTACTCAGGCGTCATTTTCTAGAAGATTTTGGAATGTTCAGTTTGTATGGCCTCGGTGATGAATTTGTTTTAGAAACATGTCTTTCTATTCTAACTTTTCTCGAATCTCCTTTAATGGAAGAAATAGAAGCAACCGCGCTTTAAACCTCGATCCACCTCTCAAACTATGTGTTCCTCATCGCTGTAAACTGGCCAACAAACTATTGTGATATGTGAAATCTCCATTTTAAAGCATTACCCTATAGTAATACTAATACTAAAAAAGATTTAATCCTTATATAAAATAAATCTTGTTATAAAATAATAAAAGAAGAAGAATAATATTGTAGAGCAAAGTAGAGAGAGAGGGAATTCTTATTGATATGTGATGAATTAATGAAATAGAACCTTCTATTTATAGGGAGATGGTGACTTAGCCACCAAGTAATAAACCCTATAATCTCTCTAAATATAGACATTCACCATAAATAGAATTCTATTTATAACACTCCCTCTTGAATGTCTATTCAACAGGTAATGTGCCTCATTAAAACCTTAACTAAAATAAAACCCAGTGGAAAAAAATTTCTAGAAAAGAAAAAAGAGTACACATATCTAATAATACGCCTTTTGATTGCCTCGTTAAAAACCCCGCAAGGAAAACCCAGTGGGACAAAACCTTGTAAGGGAAAAAGAGTGCAACGCGCATTAACTCCCCCTGATGAGAGCATCAATTCACATCTTTGAGCCTTCATATCTCAATCTTGTTCACTAGCTTCTTGAAGGTTGACGTCGACAAAGATTTTATATCGGTTTCAATGTATTTTCATAATGACATAACATAGAGATCTCTTTATTCATATATTGAGGTACCTGAATCTCTCATGAGATATTACGAAGTGTTATGTCATGTGATCTTCCGGATCACCTACCTCCTTTATTATGATCATTTTGATCATCTGCTCATCTTCTTTATTAAGAAGTTTATTTGAAATCGATTGTCTATACGCTTTAAGCTTACCATAGACTTTGTCCTTCTAGGACTTAATATAAGCATTTGCAATGAGAATATAGTTACTTTATTTGGGTCAGCAAATTCGTCTGGCATGCTTTGCAATAAGTTGCACATGAATTATCTTTTTATGAACTTCAAGTTCATATTATTTTATTCGAGGATCTCGATGTATAAATGATAATTTATTCCATGTAACTTTTCTCAATTGTTGTATATTGTCTCCCCCCCACGTTAGAAAAACTAACTTGTTTCCTAAATTTTGAGAACGCATCTTTGTGTGTTATGGTGTTAATCAAAGTATACACCGCACATCAATAATAATAAGATGGAATTATTTGGTTCCTGACCCTGAACCACTTGTGAGGGGAGAAAATAATATATTTTCGTATATAACGTATATCAAACTGATATATATAAACTTTGTTCTCATAAGCAATAGTTTATCTATTAAGTGGAGGCACTCAATAAATTATTTTGCTAAACCAGCTATGATGTAGACCAACTTATCAAGATGAACTTCTTGAATAGAAAATCTGGAATATGCTCTAAATTAAATTATTGAGCAAGTTACCTCGCAAGAACCATGTTGCGGGTTAGCAATAATCACACATGTAACCATCTCATAGATGCATCTTATGTGGTATACATGGAAGGTGAATGGGCCCATATTCACCTTTGATATTTCCAGCATTCATGGGATTCAATCCTACTTTTAGTTGGTATATTAATTAATAAGAACATGCACATAAAAGAATTCGTAAATAACTTTCTAGTTCTTTAATATTTACCCATATGAATTCTCTTTATTTTTGCACATCATACTTAAATTGATATGGATAAATAAATTATGCCAACTGAATAAATTATCAATATTGATAAACTTCAGGTTTACACTATGATGTGTGCAATTATGAATAAACTCCAAGTTTATTATGATATGGGTTTTTTATATCAATATCCACTTCATTGTGGTATTCTTTATTTATGTAGTACAAATTGGAGAATAAAGTGAGTAGCTTTTCACATACATATTACCCCGCTACAAGTTGTAGTAATAGAAGATATTAAATCTTCCTTTATTTATAGTCTCAATATAATCAACCGCTTTCGCGTATATTTTGAAACTGAATAAGTTTCTTTGAGACGTACTACAACACAATACCTTATTGGTAATTAATTGTGTTTCTCCAAAATAGTAATAATTGGCTCTTCCAGAGCTCTCAATTAATTTTGTACTACCACAGATTCATCAACATCCATGTGGTGAATATCTCTTTTAAAGAGAAAGTTATATCATTATGTGTATGGTCAAAATCATATGCAAGATCTGTTTCTTGCATTACCGTTGTCTTTTAATAATCACAATGCCAAAATATTTTGGCGTACAATAGGTACGTGACCAATGACCATTCATGTCATAATACATTATTTATGATATTATCTCAAACCTTCTTCTAGAGGTGAGTGTGGTATATTCACTACCATTAGCACGTTCATATTCTTTGAAGAATGAATATGTATTCATAAGTAAGATGTTGTCACATTCACATCATGAATGAACCATAATCATCTATAAAATCTCATGTCAAATCGATGACAAATATTACTTTCATAGAGTGAATGATTATTTTGAGAATACTTATTGTTCTCATTACCATAATGATGACGAATATAATTTCGTCTATTGTCACGTCCATATCCATTGATTATTCATGGTAATAATTTTGTCTTCTTTCAGACTTATTACATACTGCTATCACATTCTTTAAAGGGAATGAGAATGGAGCAAATTCAATGGGACGAGTTTTCAATTCTTTGCCCACAATTATACATGAATTTAATCATGGCAATGCATAGAAATTTTACCACTTCAGGTGGTTATAGTTTCATACAAACTCCATTAGAGTTATAATCAAACTTTGATCTTTGCTTGTATATAAAATTAAATTATAGAATAAAAGAGAAAAATAAAGTAAAACACTTACCTTAAATCCAAAATTTAATCATGAAGGAAGTTCATGGAACAATTGATAAATTGTGTTCAATCCCAAAGCTTCTACTCAATTGGTTAGAGTCTCGTGCTGATAACGTGTTATAAAATAATAAAAGAAGAAAAATAATATTGCAGAGCAAAGTAGAGAGAGAATTCTTATTGATATGAGATGAATTACAATGAAATAGAACCCTCTATTTATAGGGAGATGGTTACTTAGCCACCAAGTAATAAACCCTAGAATCTATCTAAATATAGACATTCACCATAAATAAAATTCTATTTATAACAAATCTTTTTATTATTATGTATTAACAAATTTAATATTATATAACAATCAAATTAAATAATGTACTAAACAAGCCCATATGAATGTTGTTGAATTTCAAACATATTCGAAGGATGCCAAGGGAAATGGGAAAAGAAAAAAGAAAAAAAGAAAAGAAAATAAAAGTAACGCAGAAAAGCCGGTCAAGAACAACAAGAAAACCGGCACTCCGACAAGCCACCCAAAGTCCAGCTCTATGTTTGTTCTCTTCTTTTTTTACTTTCACTTGAACATTTTACTCAAAAAAAAAAAAAAAATCGAGTATATTAAAAAGGTTACATTAATTTTTAAATATCTTCCATAAGTTAGTTCTCTTTTTTTTTTTTCGTCATAAAAAATATAAAAAGAACAGTCGAGTGTATTAAGTATTTTTCATTAACATAATATTCGGATAATTTTAAGGATATAATATAGATAATCTATATTAATAAAAATATTAGTAATTACTTTTAGGTTTCGAAAGCGTAATTTATAATAGTACAAGTATTATTCAAAATAGAAGCTAGTTACCATTCCACCAACGACACAAAGGGTTACAACAAAATATCTACCTTTCAATATCTATCGCACTACAGAGTACAGAATCCACTATCAAACAAATGAAGAGGACCCTACCATTTTAACACTTTACTAGTTGTTAATCATTATCACTCTTTTAGTCTTTATTTTTCTTTCATAAAAGCCAACAAAAAAATTACACTTCTCACTCAGTACCCAAAGCTTCAAAAAGCACTACTACTAATATTCGAATAAAAGTAAAAGGCCCACTTTTTATTTTTATTAAATTAAATAATAAAAGTAGAATGAAGTGAAACATTAAAAAGAAGTCAGAAAATTAAAGTGAAGTATCAGTTCTTGCATTTGGCTCAGTAGTAATGGGGGTTTCTATTCCTATACTTGTAATAGTGATTGCCTTTCACCTCATCGCCTTTGTTCTTGCCGTCGGTGCTGAACGACGTCGTAGCACTGTAACCTCTATAGCTTTTATTCTCTTTTCATTCATCTTTCGTTTTTTTGCTTTTGTTTCTGGATATAGGTAAAGATTGAACTTTGTGTTTTTCTGTTATTGTTTTATTTGCTTCATAGTCTAGCTTTTGATTAATTTTTTGTGCTTTTTTTCCTGGGTATAGTTAAAGATTTGATTTTTTTTTTCATTTCTGGTTGTAGTTAAGGATTGAACTTTTTGGTTTTATTTGCTTCATATCTAGTTAAAGATTATATTTTTGGTGTTTTTGTTTACTGGGTATATATAGTTAAGATTTGATATTTTAAAATCTGGATGTAGTTAAAGAATGAATTTATTGTGTCTTTTTTTAGTGATTTTTTGGTGTTGTTTCTTGGTATAGTTAAAAGATTTGATATTTTTCCATTTGTGTTGTACTTTTTTGGTTTCTGAGTGTATTTTAAAGAATGAATTTTGAATGTTGTTTTTGTGTGTTGTTAAGGCGAAGGTGCAACCCGATGAGTATGATGAAAGGACGTACTGTGTGTATGGAACAGACGCTTCCACAGTGTATGGATTGGCGGCGTTTGGGTTGCTTCTGATTAGCCAAACATTGGTTAACGGCATTACTAAGTGTTTATGTTTTGGAAGAGGAATGATGGGTGGTAGTTCTACTACTTGTGCCATTTTCTTCTTTGTCTTCTCCTGGTAAGAATATCGTTACTGTTTCCCCCCAGCTAAATAGCCTGAATTACATTCTTTTGCCACTATTTTTCATGCTCTGGTTGTAGTTCATTCACCACCTAGAGTTATGAAATATTCATGTGAAATAGGTAATGAGGCTGTTTTTACTAGTTGGGCTTGATTGTTGCTGTTTGTTGGATGGTTAGTAGACCAATTTAAGTGTTGATGTTGCTTAATCAATTTGCATTTATCTGTGTGTTTCTCTGCTTATTGAACAGTGTCGATGTGTCTATACTGCCTTACCTGTTTGCTTAGATTAGCTAGGTGTTGTATTATGTTATGTCACTCCAAACAACCTCTCTGTCCTTCTAGGTAGGGTTAAAGTTGCCTACATATCATCCTCCCGGACCCCACTTGTGGGAAATCACTGGGTTTATTGTTTTTACTCAAGTATTTTAATTCTGTCCTCTCCAGAAACTCAAGTATTTTAATTCTGTTGCTGGTGTTGTTGTTGTTTCTCCAGAAACTCATTAAGTTTTTTGGTCGCTTCTAGCCTTGTGCTTGTCCAGTGTGGTCAAATTAAATGCTAATTAGACGCTGGAATAGCAATTTTTATCAGGCAGCAGTAAATGTCAACTCTTCTCTTTTTGGATCAGATTGAAGAGCTAGGAAGTTAAGATTGAGTACTTCTGCAATTATAAACTAATCAAGGGATCATACTTTGTTGAAACTTAATCTTGCCGTTGAGTAACAGTGGTCATGTGTCAGATGTTCACTAATTTAGTTAGTGGCCTTACTCTTCCAGTCTGTTTGCACTATTTTAGGGTGAAGTAGTTTACATTATTTTTGTTCGAGCCAAAACGGTGCCACTAAATAAATTTGACCTTTATAGCGTGACACTAAGTTTTGATTGTAGTTGTGCAATAGGTAAAGAAATACTCACCAATATAACTATTGCACTTGGG
Source organism: Nicotiana noctiflora (assembly GCA_032618575.1). Lineage (NCBI taxonomy): Eukaryota > Viridiplantae > Streptophyta > Magnoliopsida > Solanales > Solanaceae > Nicotiana > Nicotiana noctiflora. Next base: position 121,880 of record JASVEL010012352.1, read on the forward strand.
AAATTGATACATTAGATTGTTTGTGAGTAGCTGTGATACCTGTAACAGGTGCAAACCTTCAATGGATCTTTAAGATGTTTGCCCCATCTTACGTGCACTAAATTAAGTGGTTTAATAGATAAAGATATTGAAAATATTTTGGAGTTCCTCTGAGGTGAATTTGACATTTTTTGTACGGCAGTTTATCCTGTTTTCTCATGATCTATGAGCTTTATTACCCTCTGCAGGGTAGAAGGAACTGTGAGATAATGCTGTATGTATTCACAAGTTAATTAGGAAGAAGCATGAATAGTAATTTCCACGTATATTGTCACAAAATTTGAAACTTCAACTATTTAGACGTGCTTCAAATTCCAGAGATTTCTGACGTTAAAGCATTGGCAAACAATTGTGTTTGTTTGGTCCCCATTTTTGGATTTCTTTTGCTATAAGCATAATTCTTGCCTAAAGTTGGTGTTATACTTTCATCATAGTGAAAGAGCACATACACATTTGCATAAGGCTCATACTCTTATATTTTAGCTTATAGATCCCAACCCTAAGTGTGTTGCATAGTTAACCATTCAGGTAGTTAGTTGTTATAGAGCACACTCATTTACTCATTACTGTAGTACTCATTAATTATGGATCCTTACTGAACATTTTACTCCGTTAAAATTCATGCCAATATTACTTTCCCATCCTCAACTTGTTTGGAACTGAAGGTGTGGTGTAGTTGTTGTAATTGATTAGGGAAAGTGAGTTATTTTTTAATGTAAACTTGAAAAAAAAAAATTTAAAATAATTTCTTTAGTGCTTTGTTCTCATCCGGCTCTCATGCCCACCAAGTCCTAACCCAACTCCTCAACAACATCAACAACAACAACGACCCAGTTGAATCCCACAAGTGGGATTTGGGCAGGGTAATATGTACACATACCTTAGCCCTACTCCAGAGGAGTAGAGAGGCTATTTCTGATAGACCCTCGGCTCACGACGAGGGATAAGAAGGATGATAATACTTACTTGCGCCTAGTGCTTACACCAAACTAAATAACTTATTTAGTAGTTAAACATTGAAGTGGGAATACATATCACTTAACCATGGTTGAGTGACAAATGAGTGTATGACAGACACTTGACTTGCATTCATTTGTTTGGTGTAAACTGTGTGTGCAACTAAGATTACATGACAGCTAGCATAGATACATGGTTTTGATGGTGATGATTGAATGTGGCGATGAGAGGTGATAACTAGTTTAAATAGTTTGCTAGTGCGTGAGGCTGTTCTGATTGGTTTCAATGTTTATGGTTGATAAAAGCCAGCAAAAGCTTCAACGAACATTCATATGAAAATGAAAAAGAATATAATACTCCAACAAAGTGATACGGTGCCGAACTAAAACTAATAATCCCTTACTTGAAATGATGCAGGTCTTAGTTAAGATGAAAATAGTAAGCAACAGCCTGTCAAAAGCAGCATGACGAAATAGTAAATTCAACCTCCCAGAAATGAAAAGGGGGAGGGGGTTGGGGGGAGGGGAGTGGATATTCAAGCAAAATTAACTGTGATACTTTGATTTCTTTGACGTCTCTTCTCTATCACATTCTTTTTAGTTTTTACCTTTCAGAACATAGTCTGTGATCATTGTTGCAATGATTACCTCCATTTAGCACAGCAGTTGATCCTACCTAACCTCCCTACTTAAAATTTTCTGTAGCAGCCGCTCAAATTTGATGGCACTAGGATTACATAAACCTATTTCTTACTTCTTCATCATGTCAAACAGGGTTAGCTTTTTAGGAGCAGAAGCATGCTTATTGGCAGGATCAGCAAGGAATGCATATCATACAAAGTATCGAGGATTTTTCCAAGCTGACCACTTGTCATGTGCCACCCTCCGAAAAGGTGTATTCGCAGCTGGTGCTGCCCTGACATTATTATCAATGATCGGATCCATTTTCTACTACTGGATACACTCAAAGGCTGATACTGGTGGATGGCAAAAGCACCAAAATGAAGGACTTGGAATGGCAACATCTAATTATACCGAATCTACTGAAAGAAAGGGCTGAATCCTTGTTTCTTCCATAGGTCCGTTACATTTACAAATCGAACAAGGTATTTTGCTAAGAAACTTAAACATCAAGAGTTCTTGGTTTGGTTTTGTACCACCCTTGCATACATAGTATATCATATATGTAGTCCTTAGGAATTTAAGTATATGCATATTAGCAGTATCCGCGTCCTGTCTGTAATAGCTTTTTCTTAGATATCAATTGTATGCATATGAACAATGTAAGCCTTCCTTTCTGCGAAGGTAAAAGAGTATGATCTCACTGTGTTTTTCTTGGTAGTGCACTGGAAACAGAGTACAATTTTACAGTCTGAACTTATCTTCTGCAGTTTCTTTTTGTAATTCTGTGTAAGTGATGAACAAACTACATATCTGTAATTTTCTGTAGGATGATCCAGTTCACATACCGTTCAAAGTGTGGAAACTAGATTTCAAGGGCTACAACTTTTGTTAAGATATCATGCTCCAGTTCAATATATAATGAGAGTAGTAGTAGCAGAAGTTCTCTACCAAGTCTAAAACCTATTCTCAACTAGTAGGTATCACCTATATGGATTTTTCTCTTCCATTGTACCTATCTTTAGCTAAGTCTGCATTAATTCCAACGATTTGTAGGTCTTTCGAGACAACTTCCCTCCACGTGATTTTAGGTCTACCCGGTCTCCTTTTCACACTTCCCCCACCATTCTTTCATACCTACAGATTCCTGCATCTAACTGATCTGTAGGTTGATGTAGGACACGACCAAACCATCTCAAGCGACATTCTTTCATTTTATTCTTAATGTGTGCTACTTGCATCATCTAGTGAATGTGATCATTTTTAATTTTATTTAATCTAATGTGATCGCACATCCATCTTAGTATTCACATTTATGCAAAACTTATCTTATGAATATGTTTAACTTTAGTAACCTAACATTCACTACCATATAATATTAACACAAAGTAAGAAAAAGAAATATAGAAAACTTGAAACATAGAAATTGTAAATAAAATACAAATTCATAATGGTATCCATAGCATATCCACGGCCATTTGAAACTAAGCATCTATTCTCATCCACATAGTTTAATAACCTTATTCATAATTGGTTCAAGAAGACATTTACAACAAATCCAACGCTCACTTCAATCATGGTTAGAAGTATAAAATCTCAACAAGCAGTATAAATTCAATCATGATTAGAGGTATAAATTCTCAACAAGTATTAAGCTGTGAGAGTAATCTCCTATTAAATCATGGGAGGTGATAATTAACATTTCGTGTAGCCATTAGTTTTTTGTGTGAGAACCTCGACACAGTTTTTTTTTTTCAATAGGTTGGAAAAGTTGAAGGGAGCCTAGGCGTAATTGGTAAAGCTGCTTCTATGTGATAAGCGGCAGATCTAGGATTTCGATAACATGGGTGCACTACTAAAAAAGAAGGGAAACTAATTAAGTGTTGAACCAAGTGCACCATTTAACTTTTACGGAGCATGGGTACTGGACAAATTTTAGAAAATACGTACATAAAATATATAATTTGACAGACGGACCATGGGTGCACGTGCCCCGTACTGCAGGCTATATACACGCCCCTGCATGTGACCAGGAGGTCATGGGTTCGAACCGTGGAAACAACCTTTTGCAGAAATGCAGGGTAAGGTTGCGTATAATAGACCCTTGTGGTCCGGATCTTCCCCTGACCTTGCGCATAACGGAAATTTAGTGCACCAAACTGCTTTTTTTTATTTTTATTTTTTTATAATAGGTTGGAAAAATAAAATAAAATAACCATCAGAATAAACTTACGACTGGTATAACATGGAAAAGGTATTAAGTTGAACCAAGTTGGAGTATATTTTTGAATACCATCAATGTTGGAGTGGATGCAAGATCAACAACATTTGCCATCTGAATATGCCCACCGAGTACTGAAAAATCCTTGTATAGGTCGGAATCAGACCCTATAATAATCAACAAAGTTAATCATTTTCTTCGGTTAATGCAAGACTAATAAATGACACTACCACCCTTAATTAACGATACTTAATGCCCGCCTAAGATGATCATTAAGGTTACGACCCATCAGCCATGTCGAGGATAACCTCTTAATGTGGTCCCAGCTATCAAAAGCCAGCTTATGCAATTCATAGCTATAAATATCAAGAAAGAAAGAAAAAAGGGGTTCCTCTCCTTCCCCAGGGGACTCTAAAAAAAAATAGAGAAAAAAGGTGAGAGAATCATAAATACACCAAAGAAATGGAAGATCAAAAGAAAATATGACTGTAAGGTTCTGAACCTCTCTAAGGAGAGACAGACCACCCTATTATCATTAATAAAGATCATCCATGTCTTCGACTACTAGAAGAACCGTTCTTAATTATCATTTCTTTTACTTGATTCCCGATTTATTACGACTATGATTGACCCTCAAATGATAAATATATTATTTTGCATTCATAAAGTATATGATAACTTTTGAGTCAAACAATTTGGCGTTGTTTGTGGGGATTTCCTAGCAAGCTCACGTAGTTCTTTCTCGAATCAAAAGGAACAAGGAGACGTCGGAAAAGGAAAAAAACAACCCGACCAAAGCAAGCCTGCTCCCTCTCACCCACACGCCCGGAAAAATAGGCATACACCACTCGAAGCCTCGAAATCAAAATCGAGTTTAGCCATTCAACACTGCAAACAATTAATAAATTCAACAACGGTAGAACTCAAATTCGGGCTATGCGCCCTCCCCTTCAAATAATTAACAAAGTTCAACGATAGTTGAATTGGGACTCAGGCCATGCGCCTTCGCCAACAAATTCAACTATGGTTGAACTCAAACTCGGGCTATGCGCCCCTCGCCTCCGAATAATTAATAAAGTTCAACGACAATTGAACTGGAATTCAGTCCATGTGCCTTCGCTAATAAATTCAACTACGGTTGAACTCAAACTCGGGCTACGCGCCCTCGCCTCCGAATAATTAACGAAGTTCAACAATAATTGAACTGAGACTCAGGCCATGTGCCTTCGCCAACAAATTCAACCACGGTCAAACTTTGACTCGGGCTACACGCCTCGCCTTCAAATAATTAACGAAGTTCAACGACAGTTTGAACTGGGACTCAGGCCATACGCCTTCGCCAACAAATTCAACTACGATTGAACTCAAACTCGGGCTATGCGCCCTCGTCTTCAAATAATTAATGAAGTTCAACAACAGTTGAACTAGGACTCAGGCCTTGCGTCTTCGCCAAAACATTCAACTACGGTTGAACTCAGACTCGAGCCATGCACCCTCGCCTTCCAAATAATTGAGTAGGTTCGACGACAGTTGAACGGGGACTCATGCCACGTGCCTTTTCCGGCAAATTAAAGTGCAGTCTAATCGAAACCCAAACGGAACCCCTCCACCTATGAACTCATCAAAAAGTCAATCAAATTGAGGCACGGGTCAAGCACCCTTGCCGGCCAAGTAAGTACGTTCAACTCTAACTAAAATTAGAGGAACGTAAAGTCTGTCCTCGGTCGAGCTGCCAAGTCGCGTTATCATCTTCACGACCAGTAGTCTGACCACGCCTGAATCGGGACTAAGGATAAATAGCATCACCCCAAAAAGGATGGGCCGACTTGATCACCCCAAGTCGAGAAGGAAGGGCCGCCGACATCCGAAAATTGACATGCCTATCGAAGTCGAATATCAAAATCAAACTGCCACCTCAAACGCGGGCAAAAAAAATACTAAACAAATGATGAAAGGAAAATTCTTTCTTATTCATAAAAAATCAAGGGTTGTGCCCGATTACATCCGGCCGAGAACCGTCCAACAAAAATAAACAAATAACAACTAACAAGACAATAAACGCCGAATGACGAAGAAAGATAAGAAAAGGGGAAAAGAGGAAAAAGCTATTTTCTATTCGGCGTCGTCTGCACCGCCGCATGCCATTTGCATCGCCACCTACACCATCTGCACTGCCACCTGCGACATCCACACCATTATCGGCTCCCTCCTGCGCTCCCACCAGCACCATCATCTAGCCCCAACGTTGCAGCGTCAAAGCCGCACTCCATACAGGCCTCCCGAGCCCTTTGGCGTGCCCCCTAGAAAGTGGCTTCAGACATAATGCCGACCTCAAACAAATTCTTATATACGTCCCGCTGGGCCTCGGCATAAACCCAAATTTTGCGGGTTTGACCAGAAAAAGCGGACTGCTCCTAGAGACGTTGGTTCTCTTCCTCTAAGATTGCAAACTGCCTCGCCGTATCCTGAGCGCCCCACTCAAGGACCCCTATCCGCTCCTCAAGACTTCCCTCTCTAACGGCAGCATCTGTCCTTACCAATGACAGTTGGGACTCGTCGGCGCTGTCAGTCCCCTACAACTCATCAACTCTGGCCGAGGCATCTGTCAATTGACACTTCAAGGCCGCAATCTCCCCTTCTAGTGCGGCCACCTTCGCACTCCACTCCGATGTGATTTCCGTCACATTAGTTAAACACAGGCGCTCAGACTCTACCGAGGCCTTCCTACAAGCTTCAATCTCCTTATCCTTTTAACGTAGCTACCCTTCCAGGGTCCTCACCCGACAAAGCGCGTGTTGCGCCTGAAGCTCCCTCCTCGCCAAATCCTCAACCAAAGCCTGGCTATGGGGTTTGTTCCTCATGCGCACACGCATCTCCCTGCACCTATCTCGATAATGACGACATTTTTCAAGCTCCAACAAAAATACCCCCGAGCAAACATTGGCTCTGTGGATGCTCTCCACCTCCAGCAAAAAAGCCTGCAGAACGAAAGACAACGGTTCAGGTAGAAAATAAAAACATGGCAAAAGGAAAGCAAATAAGCCTTCATCTTTGAACACATACCCTCATGCCCATCAAGACCACTTCGTTCATTAGATCGACGTACTTAACTTCCCTTATCGACTCATTCTCTATCGTAGAGCACAGTTGCCCAAACTGCGACACTAGACTCGAGTCTAGTAGCAGCAAATTCGAATCCGTGGGAACATGAAGCGCGGTCTCCCCTCCGGGTGGACAGTAGCACTCGTGACGCCCTCTCAAAACATGCGGACATCCTCAGACTCCAAATACGATTCGGATCCAGACCCATCTCCTGCAGCCTCTCCCTCCGCCACTTCCATCGATGGGGTACTCGACCCACCAATCTCCACGATTACCGGGGGAGTCTCCCCCATCTTCACCATTTGGGTCAAAGACTGGGCCGTTAGAGCAGCACTTACTTTACGATCCAAGCATACTTGAGCATTATCCACCCTCGATCCGTCCTCAGGGGTACGCGCCACAACCGTACCCTCTCCCACCTCAAAAGAGGGGGAATCCACATTAATTATGATAGGGGGAACAAACACGACCACCGTGGGAGGAGCTGTAGTAAATGCAACCCTATATGTCTAATCAGGGGCCTATCCTCCTCTTCGCATGAGGACGAACCATCTCGAGGGTGAACAGTCCCTGACGACCCTTCATCCCGAAAAAGAGGTCAAGAGGGGGAGGGAGCCGTAGAAGACTCGACCGATGCCGCCCTTGGTACGCGACATGGTGCCAGTGCTACAAAAAATCTAGCAATTGCACCTGGCCGCCGGAAGGCCAGCTGAGGGGCCCTGCCACGACTCACTCTCCATGTGACAGAAAGACGAAGTTAGCCAATGGAACTACAAAACCCTAAACCAAGCAAAACAGAGAACAAACTTCTTACCTACGCCTTGCCCCCGGCCCTGCTTCTCCCAAAAGGACTCCCACATGCGAATCCCCTCGGTATGAGGAAGTACAACTTCGAGCCACCCCCGCATCCCCGCATCGCCACAAATAAGGCCGGTGGCAACCTCTCGGCTACAAAAGCAATGACAAGCCGGTGTTGATATACGCACAATAAAAGAAGAAGGAAGGAATGAAAATTGCTATTTTGACAAAGGTAACTCACGTTTATGGTTCTAAAACTCTAGGAACCCTGAAGGGGACACCACTAAATGCTCGATCCTGATATAAAAGAATTGCTCAACAGACTGAGGCTCAACCTCATCATCCAACATAGCCGTCAGCCCTCTCGACCCGCGCGGGCACGCCCGAAGCATGGTGCCTCGCACTCGTTGAGGAGCGTATAGGGCGAGCACGTGTTGCAGCGTGACCATCCTGCCGGCCAACTCCCCATACTTCAAGAACATTACTAGGAGCTTATTTGAAAAAGGGGTGATCTGGCCCGTGCGGACCCTATAGTAACGACAGAAGTCCACCACCAAAGTGGGAAGTGGAACCCTGAACCCCAGCTTCAAGGGGTACGCATAAAAGACGCAGTACCCTGCACGATTGGTGTGAACCATTTCCTCATGCCGAGCAAATATCAACATGGGTGGGTACAAATCCCTACTCCCGCAGTTGGGCCATGCCTATCTCCCCTATCAGCGACGCTTCATCCACGAGGTCCTCCCCTCTGTCGGCGGTGAAGTCTATCGCCGGACCTCCGGACATAGGGAGTATTTCATCCACCAACGGAATCCCCTCTGTCTTGGCCAACCCTTCTCCTCCCACTATCGGAGATGACCCTTCAATCGTCGGAGGATTGACCGGCAAACTGACTGGAAGAGCTTCACGAGAAGAAGTGCTTGCCATCACTTAGTTTCTAAGAAGTATGAAAGACCGAATTTGGTAAAAACGATAAAACTTATCTTAATCAAGAAAATGGACAATGGATTTGCAGAAGGAAAGAGCTCCGGAATCTCTCAAATAAACAATAGTGTATCAAGAAACTGATATCTCAAACCACCTTTATAGGCAACATAAATAATTTCGGAAAAACCGATGGATATCATTAACTGCATATCCAACCGTCAAAAATGGTTCGATTATACCAAGACAGGCGCCGCCACGACCAGTGCCACAAAGTGTCCACTGGACCGCAATTGTCATCTTGCTAATCGGATCAAACATAGAGTCTTGTCAATACGGGTGGAATGTACCCTGCACCTTCAAAACTCTTAACACACCGCTTACATCGTACCCGTACACGTTGCATATGGTTTGTCCCCCGCCACCAATGACGGTTACATACCAAAGCAAACCCACGGATTGGGACGTGATCGAGTTCTGATCCTACCGTAATCATACTGAAGACATCGTACGTCCTCATGATGACGTGGTACTCAACGAATCGGTTCTATGAAAAAGTGATGTTGAAAAACTCTACGAGATTCAGGTCGTCGCCATGAAGAGCACGACCTCGACTAGAGCAACGGTTGGCCATTTCTTATCCAAAAACCTTTGTATCGTAGTCAACAAAATCCAGTCATCAAGCTCAAGTACGAGACAACCTCGATAAGTGGAGGGACTAACTGTATGGGTCATAAATCAACCCTATAATAATCAACAAAGTTAATCATTTTCCTCGGTTAATGCAAGACTAATAAATGGCACGAGCACCCTTAATTAACGACACTTAGTGCGCACCTAAGACGATCGTTAAGGTTACGGCCCATCCGCTATATCGATGGTAACCTCTTAATGTGATCCCAGCTATCAAAAGCCAGCTTATGCAATTCATAGCTATAAATATCAAGAAAGGAAGCAAAAAAGGGTTCCTCTCCTTCCCCATGGGGACTCTAAAAATAGAGAGAGAAAAAATGAGAGAGAATAAAAAATACACCAAAGAAATGGAAGATCAAAATAAAATATAATTGTAAGGTTCTGAACATCTCTAAGGAGAGGCATACTACCCTATTATCATTAATAAAGATCATCCATATCTTCGACTACTAGAAGAACTGTTCTTAATTATCATTTCTTTTACTTGATTTCTGATTTATTTCGACTTGCTATGATTGACCCTCAACTCATATATATATATATATATATATATATATATATATATATATATTGTTTTGCATTCATAAAGTATACGATAACTTTTGAGTCAAACAATACTTTAAAGCTAATACATACTTTACTTAACTAAAGTATATATTACAAAAATTAAGTTACAGTCTTACTTTGATAACATTTTACTTTAAAAATCATGATAATTTTGTAGTAATAGTTCGAGTAAGTCTTTAACTCGTTAAGACGTATTGAAATGTCGATCATCGGAATCCATATAGTATACTTGTTTGGCCCAAAATTTATATTTGGGGTTAGACAATTAGATTTAACAAGATATAGTCATTCTTAGCCAATATTAATGTCCAAAAAATATGTTAACTGATTTCGTAGTAAGATAATCCGGATATTATTCAAGTAGCAATAAATGTTGATAACACTAGTCGTTTGCACTGACCCAAAAAGAAGAGATGAAATTAAATAAGAATAAATAGCAATGAATGATATTTAAGTAAATAAGAATGTGTGAGTTACCCGAAAAGGGTGAGATCTGTGGATGTTCTTTTTGACAGTGATGAATGATTAATGAGCCTTCAAATGTGATTGTTCTTGGATCGAGTGGAAATATTAGGCAAAAATCTTAAGAAGAAGGTATATAATGTATGTTTGCAATAAAGCCAGATTCTATAGACAAAGTCAATGTGTTTTCTTACAAGCGAATATCTTATACCGCCCTATCTTTATGTCTTTTTCTATTTATAGAGAACATATACTGAAAAACCCTAATAACACATGTTCATAGAATACCTACTAGAATATTCTCTTTAAGTGTCTTATCCTAAAACTAGCCGTTATTACTTTTTCTATGATGAAAGCTCGACCTTGACCTTGATCTTCGATAACTCCTCGACCTTGATCTTTAATGACTTATTGACTCCGCCCTTCATCTCTTAAGGAACTATTTCGACCTTGGGCAGGCCTTTGTCGAATCATATCGATGATACATGCCA
>JASVEL010012353.1:0-350310 GCA_032618575.1 Nicotiana noctiflora
CATTTGCTCTACGCGATCGCGACTCTACTCACGCGATCGCGATGTTCAAACATTTCGCCCTCACGCGATCGCGACTCTCCTCACGCGATCGCGATGTACAAACATACGGCTTCACGCGATCGCGTCCCTCTTCTTGCGATCGCGTAGCACATTTTTCCCCGGACCCCATTTCTCTTCTACGCGATCGCGTAGATGCTCATGCGATCGCGATGACCACTCGGTTAACTCTACGCGATCGCGTGCCTCCCCCTTGCGAACGCGATGACCAAGATGCCCAGCCTACACGAACGCGGGCCTTGCCCTCGCGAACGCGAAGGCTTAAAATGTGGCCAGTGATCTGCAATTTACAGCAGACCCTTCATGATCCAAAAATGCCGGATGATGGTCCGGATTCATCCCGAGGCCCCCGGGACCCCAACGAAAACCACCAACATACCCCAAAACACGATACGAACTTGTTCCAATCATAAAAACACCATCCTAAACATCAAAATCACCAATTACACACGGATTCAAGCCTAAATTTCTTAAAACTTTCCGAATTACATATTCGATCAAAAACCCGACCAAACGACATCCGAATGACTTGAAAATTTGCAGACATATCCAAAATCACATAACGAAGCTACTGCAACTGTCGGAATTCCATTCCGACCCCCGGATCAAAATCTCACCTACCGTTCGGATTTCGCCAAAATTCAACCTTAGCCAATTCAAGCCTATTTCTACACCGGCCTCCAAATTCAATTCCGATCGCTCCCCTAAGTCACAAATCACCTCCCGGAACTAACCGAATCATCAGAATTCGATTCCGAGCCCTCTAACCAAATAGTCAACTCCGGGTTGACTTTCCTTATTCAAGTTTCCATGAAAGCTCGACCTTGACCTTGATCTTCGATAACTCCTCGACCTTGATCTTTAATGACTTATTGACTCCGCCCTTCATCTCTTAAGGAACTATTTCGACCTTGGGCAGGCCTTTGTCGAATCATATCGATGATACATGCCAGCCCATGAAGGCCCTATTAATGTTGATGCGCCTTAATCATATCAAAGATAACTTTTGGCCCATATAATTAATCCTTCCGCTTGCTGAGGTTGTCCTCGCAAGAAAGTTCAATGAGCGAATACTATCATTCGTGGTCGATCATATCGAGCAGGCGGGTCGTAGTCGCTGTGTTGAGTAGGCAACATGGTTCTCTGTTGGCCGCGCATTTCAAATCCCTTAAACTTTTCAGGTGATTTTTTGGAGCTATCTGGTCCAAGATATAGGGTAATGTCATGCATCATGATGATGTCTATTTCTGACGCACTGATTTGATTTGTGCTTGACATTTGGTTGGATTTTCCGTTTTGATTCTGGTGCAAATTATGATGAGCTGTTTCGGGTTTGGTGCCCATTAAGGCAAAATGTTCTGGATTTTGGTGCCTTAATTTCTATAAATAGTTGTTGTTAAACCTCAATTTAAAATTTCGCTCTCCTAAAGTTTTGAGATATCACCCTTCTTCTCTGAATCTTCCTTCTCTGTTCTATTGCCTTTCATCGTATCCCAATATCTATTTCTCGAATTCCCTCAGATGCTGTGAAGGGAGTTATGTTGCTCCCTTGGCAGTTGTGTTTCCTACTCATAAGGAGAGTTCCACCATTACTGAGGATGAAGCTTTCCAGTCGATACAAGAGATACTCTCCCGCAACCCCATAGCCAGGTCCGATCTTACCCAATCAGCGAATGCGACACCCAAGGAATTTCTATAGATGGTGGAATCCAAAGAGTTAGTTGAATTCAAATCCAATTTTGTCTTCCAACCACCTCCAACTGATCTTTGTTGAAGGGGACATGGTGCAAGTTTATCGTCCTAGGTGTTGCGCTTTATACGCCTACTCCTTCATCATCGGTTACTTGTTCCTGCTTCTTTCGTTAGTATAAGAGTTCATCACTACAACATTTTCCTTGTTTAGCTTGCACCGTACATCTACAAAGTTATCATATTGTTAACCAAATTTACCGTACTTGCTAGGGTCGAACTGACGTTGCGGCATTTGGTGTACCAGTTCACCCCAACTTATATAGGGGAATGATTCTAAACCTTCACCACCGTGGAGGCAAGTTCGTGGTGTTGAAGATGGACAACAAGGTCAATCTCTAGTTCTTGCTTGACATCTTTTATGTCAGAACTGCGGACGTTGTGGCTAACGTCGATGACTTCCATGAGGCTTGACTATACACGTAAGTGTCATGTTTTTCTCTTTGTTCCTCTGCTTACTTTGAGTTAATTAGATGATTTTCCCTTTCTTGCAACCAACAACCAGCCTTCTCATCTAGTCGTGCACATTGCCGATTGGGTCGAGTAGATCTCCCTCATGCCGTAGGGATCTCCCTCATGCCGTAGGGATCCGCGACTGGCCAAGCTTTTCAAAGAAGTTCAGGCCGGCTCTTCCTTCAACAAGCAACTTCTTCTGTCAAGATGTGATCGTTGTACTTTTTTCCGAATGTTGGTTCGCTAAACTAACTCCCATCTCCTTCTTCCCAAGTAGGGGTCTTCTCGGAGGAGCAGGGCACCCTTGCCTTCTTTCGGACAGGGCTGATATGCCTTCGGCTTCTGCCTCCGTAATGATTATTTTATCCCCCTCACTTGTCCCTTATTTGGACACTGCAGATCAATAGCCTGTCGTCATCTCTACTACTACTCCTGCTCCTCAACTCTTCTCGTTGATTGACGAGGATAATGATGTCTCCCCCGGTGGTGGGGGTCAAGAGCTTTATAAAATGAGAGCTGTAGATGCTGGGGGGGTGGAGAAGTGCCATTAACAATTAATTCTGAGGAGGGAGACTTCATTCTCCGAGAAATGGTTGTAATCTATGTTGGTAAAAATACCGAGGTGGATTCCAAGGCCCCAAAACTTGAAGAGGTGGGTGTGGGTATGATAGCGCGTCCCGAGGGGGAAGTGATCGTGGAGGGGGCATTTGATGACGGTGTCCACGCACGTCCGTGACAATATGAGGCTTCAACCTCTCGAGCATCGATGGACGTCTTTTCGCTTATTATGTGATAAGTCAGACTCCGATGTTGATTCAGATGACTTGAAAATGATCGATGTGGAGCTCAACCATTTCGAGGTGATATTGGAGGGGTTTTCGAGGACCATCACAATCCAACTAGATCATGATGTCCCGGTGAACACTGAGGTGGTAGTTCCTGTCCTCAGTTCTTTCTATTCCAACGTCGAAGTAAGACCCTCAAGGAGATAGATGATAATGCTCTTTCGAAGAGCATTGCCAACCTTGCTCTTAAGGTAAGTACTGTTGTATGACCCGTTTCTAATGCCTTAGGTTGTTCTGAGTTCTAAACTTTTTTCTTTGATTTGCAAACGGTTGTTCTGGAAATCGAGAGAGCCCAGAGGGAGAAAAGGCGCAAAAATATCTTTGTGAAGTTGAAAGGAAAATATACCGAGTACCGCGGTAAAACTAGGATTTCCAAAGTCGTCTTCATGAGGGCGGCGATACCCGGGTCCAGAGGGAAGACTTGAAGAAGATGGATGAAGAGCTGATGCAGGCCGTAGAGAGCTAGAGCATCCTCGAGGGGGAATTGAGGAGCAAAAAGGAGGAGCTCGAGCTTAGTAGGATCGTAGAGGCCCCATGTAGTGATCTTAAAGCCCAAGTGGTCTAGTTGTGAAGCCAACTTAAGAGTGCCATTCCCAAGTGGAGGCTCTCATTGGCAAGATTGCCTATAAATAGGAGGATCTCGAGAAGGCGGAGTACTCTCACGTTCGAAGGAAATATCCTTGAGTTGGAGAATAAGACTCTTCTGGCTGCGGGGGAAAATGATCAATCGACGATGATGGCTAAGGAGAACCGTCTCAAGGATAAGATCGAGGAGCTGGAGGAAGATCTTGTGGATGGTGTTTTCTCTCACTTGAAGGCTCTTTTCTTAATCGCGATCACACTTCAAAATATATGTATCGATTTTATGTTTGATTAAAATATGTGATTATGTGGTGTCTATATTATATGCAAGTGATCCTGGCTATTTACTTCTACTATTTATACCTGTTATCATCACGTGATTGGATCAAGAAGACATTTACAACAATTTCAATACTCATTGGAATCATGATAAGAAATATAAATTCTCTATAAGTACTAAGGTGTTGGAGTAATCTCCTATTAAGTCATAAGAGGCGATAATCATCATTTCGTGCAGCCATAATTTCTTTGTTTGGGAACCACGGTACATAGTAAAATTTTTTACCATCATAATAAGTTGAAAAATGAATAAAATTACCATCAAAATAAACTTACGACTAGAATAACATGAAAAAGTAATTAAGTCGAACCAAGTTGGAATATATTTTTGAATAATATCTATTTACCCTTAAAAATACATAATAATTGAATTTGTTTGTGATTTTAAGGAAATGTGGATTAGTTCAACACAAGTGATCAAAAATGTTAGATAACCAAAACAAATATAAGATAAATAACCAAACCAGTTATGGCATTTAGTCTGGTCTCATATTTAGGCTTAATAGTAGTTCGCCCTCACACAGTCCCTCGATTTGCAGCCAAATGTATAAGAAGGCATATGATTAAAATAAGAACTTTTCAATAACTAAGAAGCAGAGAAACTAGTTTTTATTTCCTTGGTATGCGTGTTACAATGTTTTTATCGAATAGAAAAACTTTTCCTTTATATAGAAAGGGAGTTTTACCCTTTATATACGTCAATTGCTGATATACTGCCGATATCGGGCGAGATTCGTGCCATGATATCTGATTGGGTGCGACTACTCCATTAGTCATGTGCAACTTTTCAATGTCTTGGAGCTTATTCCGAGTTCGATGGGTGTTGCCTTGTCAAGCCCGGTAGCTGGCACCCTGTTCCAATCTTGACCCAATGAGTTCTTAGATTCGGTCTTTATCTCGTACATTCATGCTCCTCTCTTTCTTTTACTGACCGTGAACTTGGAGGGTATGCCAACCCTGAGTTTACCTGTATATAGATAGTCCCCTTGTTTCTCATAGAGTCGGCTCACCAAAGCGATGAGAAACGATAGATGAATCCCAGCTTTTTCCTTCGTACATTACAATCGAGACGTCGAAACGTTCCATCAATCGTGTCTCTGAATTCGGCCACATGTCAATCATCGGTTGGTGGTCTTCAAATGTGAATCGTCGTGTATTCCCACTATAAAATCTTATACCCTTTGTACTTTTTCTACTTTGTGATCCAAGCTTACACCTTCAAACTTTCTAGCAGTTACCAACTTTTTCAAATCTTCACATCTTCATCTTTTAATCTTCAAATCTTCATAATTGTTCTTAGTTTTACTACCCAAATCTTCATCCCACGTTCAAATATTCATACTCTTTTCTACAACTTTCATACTTGTTCTTTAAATTTTCAAATTTTCTAAAAAGGTAATGGCTAAAACTTCCAAATCGGTTCCTTATTAGGCTATCCTTTCATCTTCCCACCCCCGATCCCCCAAGAAAAGTTTTATACCGGGGGGTTTCTCGATCGCTGATGACTTTAAAGTCAAAAAGACCTCATCCAAACAGGATTGGGGTGAAGGACCATGGAGATATATATGCTCCATCACTGAGGATATCTTTCTCATAGTTCGAGAGGACTGCAAATGGGAAGGCAAAAATGTGGTTGTCTATAGGACCGAGGACGACATTACCACTCATGTGGAGGGCTACGTAAGTGCTTACACTTACACTTTCATGCTGGCTCCTCTAGACTTAGTAATTTTGGCCGTCTGCAAGAGATACAAGTTGTGCCTTGGGAAAATTAAGCCGTAGTTTTGGAGGAGAGTGATCCTCCTATGTTATTTTGTGCACAATACCGAATCCCCTCAGCTCATACTCCACCATCTACTCCATTTGTATAGTCCCCAAAATTACTGAGTGGGACTAATCATGCTCACTCACCAGGCCAGCCTCCTTTTCGAGCATCAACGAATATCGAGACCGAGGTTGGCAGGGGCATTTTGTTTGGGTAAAAACCAAGGATCTAATACCTATCGAGTTCCTGCTATTCTTCGAGAAGTGGAATGCATCTCGTAAGTGCGGCCTTTTCTTTGTAATCATTAGCATTTGTGGTCATGTAACTGTTGCTCGGATTCCTAATGTGATCTCCCGGCTCAAGGAGTGGATCGAAGTCATCTGCAAGCAGATGTCATACTTTGAGCGCTCATGGGGCCTTACACTATGGGAGGCCCATTCTCATGGTAAGTTTCTCTTCCAAATAGCTATTACTATGCTATACACTTACATAACGCTCATCTCTCTTCTTTATTTAGCAGGTTTGCCTAAGACCACCGAACTTAGGTTGTTGGAAGGGGACGAGGATGTGTCCTTCTTTGTTAATTCCTATATTTCGGGGCTACCCCAGGTTTTTGCGGAGGAGAAGAAGAGAAAAAGGAATCCTCGGGCTCAAAGGGACCCAGGTGAAGATAAAAAAGATGGGGGAAAATCCGGGTCGTGACAATCAGGTCCTGGGTATTGGGTATCAGACTACAACTTGCTTTACCGACAAAGGGATGAGCCTAAAGAAAATGATATTTTTGCCTCCCACGGATCGAACCCAGCTGTGGAACAAGCGACGACCAAGGAGTAGGTCCGTGAGGTCAAGCCACTTCCGGCCCGAGAGGCCAAAGTTGAGATGGAGGTTGCAACTTCTCAAAAACTTCTCCTGCCTTGAAGGAGGCGACTGATGTGATTGACAACGTTGAGATGCTCTCCTATACTGAGTCTATGCTCGAAAAGGCATAACCGAGAAAAATAAATCAAGCGAATGAGAATAAGGCGCAGAGGACCTTCTACGCTCCTTCTTCGATGTCATGGATATCTCAAAATTGGAAGATTTTTCGAGTTGGGCCACCTAGAGACACCGAAGAAGAATGTGCCTTCAGGATCTGAAGGGCCGAGCATGAGCCCAAAGTTGGTGAAGAAATTCCCTGCACCGAGTGCGGACCCCGAGCACAAAAGGACTATTATTCACCATCCCCGAGGATGCTGGGGTCCTATCCGCTCCGGTAAGTATAGCTAGTTATCTTCGATATCTGTTGACCAAGGATAGACAAAATGAACGAGATGGGCACGTCGAGCGTCTTTGATGAGTCACAATAGGCGTTGAATAAGGTAAGGTTCTAACACTTTCGAGCTACCTTTATAAATCACTTAAAATTTTCCTTTGATGTTCCTTACTTGATTCCTTTTCTTTACAAGATTCAATGTTTCACCACGAGAGTTTCCTCAGGTACCGCTTGGAAACAAGCTAGCTTAAGGATCAGACCCGAAAAAAAACATGTACAAGATCCTCAGTGAGCAACAAGATGGGTCATTAAGGACCTTCAGGCCGAGTTGGACAGGGCTCATAATGAAGCTTTGACCTAGTGGTAGGAACATGCCGACGTGGTTGAAAAGGTAAAGGTCATTGAATGTAAATATGAGGAGCTAGTTATGGTGACTAACGCCAAAATGTCGCAAGTCTAATAGAAGATCTACCAGATCGACCAACTCCGTATCGAGATGAATGAGGTCCAAGCCACGGCCGATGGGTGGAAAAGAAAAATGGACCTACTGGTTTCGAAGAAGGAAACTATTAAAGGGAAGCTGACATTAGTTAAGGATCAACTTTGGGTGGCAAAGGAGAATGCCGAAAAGTGGTCTTAGCTAAATGAAGATCTACAAGCATAGCTGAGCTCGACTATCACACATAGGGACACCCTCGGTAGAGAATACGGGGTAGTGAAGTCCAAGTTGGATACAACCTCCACTATTATCGAGGAGTCAGAGGCCCAATACAAGGTCGATATGGAGGCAACCGAGGCCCTCATGAAGGCAAAGGTTAGCTGAATATATAAAGCGGTTATCCCAAAGAGAGACCCTCGAGGAGATCCATACTCGAGGTTTTGACCTGTGTGCTAAAATCTAGGATGCCAAAAAATATGAGGCTGAGGCAAAGAGTCTTTACAATCCTGAAAGTGCCGAAGGTTCTAAGGGTTTCTGGGGCTCGAAGGTTTCCGAACACTCTGGAAATGAGCCGTGCCCTGGTGAAGATTAGGCGTGGATGCCTTAGTAATTATTTTGGTTTTTGTATTAGGTATATTTTTTTGTTTATTTTTAGGCCGTTTTTATTGGGGCTATGTAAGTATATTCCGGAATATATATATAAAATTTCCCTTTCTGGCAATCTTTATCTTTACTTTTTCAGTATCTTTTCATAATCTCTATCCTTGTAATGTTTTTGATGCCTTAGCATAGTATCAAATATAATTATAGGGTGTTCGTCTTTCAGATGTCCGAACTCAGACTGACTTCGATGCAACTTTGTTTGTTGAAGGCTTTGAAAACTCGGTACGACTGGAAGTTCTTATAAGATGCTTTTACCGAGGGTAACCTTTTAGCATGTTTTGAATTTTTATTAGCCTTACTTTTGATTACGAGCTTCGGACGTCTCTGAGCCATTTTTTTGTGTGGCCGTAGCCTTTTGTTTTTGGGAACCGCCTAATAGGTTTAGTGCTTCCGGAATTTGGTAGCCCGGTTTATTCGAACTTTTTTTGGACGATAGTCCCTGAGTAGAGCTAGCCATTGGGCTCGATAGGAAAATGATAGTCCTTGAGTAAATGTATCCCTTAGGCTCGATTGTCCCGCGAATAGTCTTAGCCCGTGGGCTCTTAGGATCCGGGTTTTAAAAAGAAAATGTGTAATAGCAAGGCATAACTTTCTTGCATTTCAATGTGTAAAGTACATGATAAAAATTTGTATCATGGCTAAAGTGAACTACGCAGGCACAATTGTTATGACCATTTGGCCCTTACAATGAATCCTAATAATCGAGCCTTAGCTACTTAAGTACAAAGCTTCCTTCTTTCCTTGCTAAGAACCTTAACCCCAGGGTAATGGCCCCTAGTATTCGAGGTTGAGCTTGATAGGGCTCAGATAATGTTGATGCTCCCATTGAATTCGGTTCGAGACCGGCCTTCAATTCTAAGTTAGCATGATCTACTGTTGTCTTGTTAAAAACTTTGCCGAATAAACCCCTTTGGGACAAAATCAGTTCAAGGGCAAAAGAGGGCAATGCGTATTTTCAGACATAACAACCATATTCATCCTTGTCTGTGGACTGCAGTGTCAGTCCAATTCCCGGTGTTATTAAATAGTAATTGAAATCTTACCTTAGTAGTAGTACCGCATTAAGTGTGTCACATTCCAGTTGTTCGGTAGTTGTACACCGTTTCCTGCTTCGAGTTTGTAAGAGCCTATGCTGGTAATTACGATGATTCAATATGGTCCTTCCTAGTTGGGTCCCAAATTCTCCTCGTTCAGGTTATAGATGAGTAATGTTACTTTCTTAACACCAAGTCCCCGATCTTGAAGTGTCGGAGGTTGGCTCTTTGGTTGTAGTACCTTTCTATGAATTATTTTTAGGCGGCCAAGCGGACCAAGGCGGCCTTAGGCCTTTTATCTTATAGTTCCAGGCTTGTGGCCATGGCCTGACCATTTAACTCTTCGGTCGCATATTGGAACCTGAAACTCGGTTCTCCCACTTTGACAAGTATTAAGGCTTTATCCCTATATACCAATGATAATGGGGTATACTAGACTTTGAGATCATACGGTATGCCTACAGGACTTCGGGCAAGATTTCCTTTCATTTTACTTTGGTATCAATCAACCTCTTTTTCAGGAGGTTTTGTTCGTCGATTCTGCCTGTCCGTTCCCACTAGGGTGGTAAGGTATTGGTAGTACATTATTATCTTCAGATCTTCAAAAAATTTATTTTCCTTGCTGCTGACGAACTGTTTCCTATTATCATATACGATCTCGGTCGGTATTCCAAATCAACATATTATGTGGTCCCAAATAAAGTCAATGACTTCTTTTTCCCGGACTTTCTCAAATGCTTGAGCTTCAACCCATTTAGAAAAATAATCAGTTATGAATAGTATGAATTGAGCCTTACCAGGTGCTCATGGTTCATTCCCTATTTCACAAATGACCATGGGGACAAGATCGAATGGAGTAGCTCTCCCGGTTGATGAATCATTGTTGCTTGTCTCTGGAAGTCTTCGCATCTTCGTACATAATCCTTCGCATCTTTCTCTATTTCGATCTAGTAATAGCCGGCCCTGATTAATTTCTGAACCAAAGATTTCGCTTCTGAATAGCTAGTGGGCCATCGAATGTTCTTCTTAACAAAGTCCCTTTGTACATGATAAACCTAGCAGCTTTCGCACGCAGATCTAAATTCTTTAGGGTCCGAGGAAAATTTCCCAGTCTTCCAGTAATCTATGTACTTGTTCCTCCAATCCCAAGTTAAACTTGTGGAATTTTTTTGGTGTGACCTTCTTTTTTCAATGATTTCATGAGTTGTACTACTGTCCCCGAGCTGAACTCATCATCATCAATCGATGACCTAAGTTAGCTAGAGCATCAGCCTCATTGTTCTAATCTCGAGGCACGTGCTATAGAGATCATTCCTTTAATTAAAGATGCATTACCTGTTGTCACACCTCCCTTTTTACTACCCTTCTATTTCCCGAAAAGGAGAATAAGTTATACCTCGTTGATTACCAATACACCCGGGAAAGGATATAATAATCACAACGAGGAAGGAGTTTCTCCAATTTAAGGACAATCGGAACGGGATTTTATTTAGATTTCAGAGTCGCCACTTGGGAAGATAATGGTGTCCCAAGTCACCGGTTAATCCCGAATCCGAGAAAATTGACTCTGTTTAAACAGTTCGCACAATAAGAAATCTGGATAAGGAATTCTGTTAACCCGGGAGAAGGTGTTAGGCATTCCCGGATTCCGTGGTTTTAGCACGGTCGCTCAACTGTCGTTTTTGATTTTATTTGATTTCTTTATATGATTTTACAACATGTGCATGTTTCATTTTTAATATTTTAATGACGTGCGACGTCATGAAAATGCATTTCGAGTCACACCGCAACCAGTACGCCTGTGACTTTAACACGTTTCAACTTCATCGAGATTTAGGATTTGAGTCACATTACATGTGCACTCATATTAAGGAATATATATTTAAAAGCGTGCCTATAGCGTCTAACGGCTTACTATACTTTAGGAAAGACCATGGAATTTGCTAAACGATCTCTCCGAGTCTATCACTTATTAACAATTCGTATGGGGGCCCCGCGTATTTTGTTATTATACGAGGCTCGTCCCGTTATTTTATTAAAAGTCCAATCCTAATAAATGCTACGTTTTCTATTTTTGGTTTTTTCCCATAATTATTTTACTTGTATTATAGTTTCAGAATCATGTCCGGGCCTATTATTTATGTTTTCAGGCCTGGACATTTATGGGCTTGAAGTTAATAGTCCAGCTTACATAACTGGGTTCCAAAAACCCAGAATATATTGAAATTGTTATTTAGGGACCCAGGGATGAGTCCAATTGGATCTGGGCCCATACCGTCTATCGAGCCCAGACCAATAGAGAGAAATGAGAAACAGAATTGAAATTCCATAACAAATATAGAAATGCTCAACACAGTAGATAAATTTAACCAAATGACAATTTATTTCATAAGAAACAGAAGTACCAGAAGTACAAGTTTAACAATATTAATTCTAAAAAATACGCTGTTGTCACACCCCTTTTTTACCAAAACCTTTCACTAAACCCTCTTAAATAAAAGAATTTAATAAAAAGGCTTGAAAAGAGTTTTCAATTTTGAAAGTGACAAAAATGGCATTTAAAAGGAAATAACTCAGAGTCGCCACCTGACATTTGATTTCGGTGTGCCAGGCCACCGTTTTTTTTCTAAAAATAATTCTTTTCCTTTCAAAGCACTTGAGACTCTAAAAAAAACTAAGTCTGCACCAGAGATTCGGGTAAGGGGGTTCATTTGACTCGGGGAGAATGTGTTAGGCATTCCCCAAGTCCCGTGAAGGTCACGGTTGCGTACTTGATCAAGTTGGCTTTCAAGCATATACAATTGAGGTAAAATAATCGCAGAAAATAAAACACTCAAAAAGGCTCGAGGTCGTCCCCACCTAATAAAAGAAAAATAAGAACAAAATACTACACTATGCCTCCTCCGCAAGCTCGTCACGGCCTCCAAAATATTTACAAAGTCTTCGGGGCATTCCCCGGATAAATTTAACTAAGGGACAACCTCTCACCTCAAAATCAACAAAACTTTAGAGATTGCCTACCCAATGTGGTCGGCCTAGCATACTCCTAGCGAATAATATAACAAGAGCAAAACAAATAAAACTGAAGAAGTAAAAATTAATTTCATGCTCATTTTCCTTTTTAACTTCCTATTTCATGCATTTGACCAAAGCCAGATCCTAAAATATGTGAGTGATTAATTACTAATGGGCTTTGGTCGTTCTCCTTCCCACGGCCCCAACAATCATTCAAATAAGCCAGGAAAAAATGAGACCCAAATCAAACAGAATAGAGCCAACAAAGTGATAACAAGATAAATATATGATGGATTAAATTATGATAAGGGCCACTTGGAGTATCACTGAACTTATTCGCACATCACATTCACGAGTGGCAGCAGGATCCTTTTAGCTTTATCCTTACTAATAGTAAAGTCCACATACCCAAGCATTACAAATTAGAACAAGTAAAGATTTCATGCTAGAAAGAATTCTCAATGCATTGTTATTATCTCTAAAGAAATGGAACTTATCTTGACGAGAAGGAGCAGTTCCAACTATTCACAGGAAACACATACCGAAAATGGATATATAACACCATCTCATACTCATTTCACTTATGCACTCGCTTCAAATCACATGTATTCAGCATTTGTCTGATATGGATCCTTGGATTCAATGGTAGATCAAATTAGTGGCTGTTGAACAATCTGAACAAGTGTAGAGGAGGATAACAATGTTCTCCTCTACATAAGTATGAAAAGAGAATATCTAGATAAAGTAGTTAGTGTGGAGTCATTCTCATGCCTTAAATTGCAAGACTTGAAGACACGGGAGATGAATGTTTGGTAGCTATAGAGTTCTTTTTCTGATAAGTTAGTTCTGGTATATTACACTATAGAGTTCTTTTTCTGATAAGTTAGTTCTGGTATATTACAGAGTTAAAATTATCTTTTCATGTTCTGTGATCTTATTGGTATTCCTTGTAAAATTTGGGCACTAAAGCAAAAACTTGCTGGATAACAGTAAGTTGGTTTGTGGCATTAAAATTAGCAGCTAAGATGACAAGTTGTGCTCGTGCTTTGGGCTTTGCTTCAAATAAGAGCTAATTCATGGCTTAACTACCCTCCAATTTAACGTGAATAACAGAGGAAAAAGTGAACATGCTAAACCTTAAACAATAATTTTCTTTTAAAATCAAAGACACCTAAAGTGAACATAAACTATATTCACCCATGAATTTCAATCCAAAAAAGCACGTGGTAACCCTATAAAATGAGTAATTCACTCAATATAAAAAAAATATATTAAGGAAGATACTACTTCTAAGCAATTCTAGAATCAAACAAAACTTGACCCATTAATACTTGAACCTTAAACGTAGCTTTCTTATCAATTTTTAGCTGTTTTAACTTTCAGATTTTTCTATCACTTAAGTCTTCTCATATGAGCAATGAAAGCATGACAGACATCTTCATACAAGTTAACCCATTCTATGACCTTTAATTCGACTAAACCCCAAAGATCTTTTCATAATTTAATCCATCATATATGAAGTAAAGAGAATATGGAAAGAGAATGAACCTGAAATCACAGATTTCCCACTATATTCAATTCCCAAACGATTACAACGTCGTTGGAATCTCAACAACTGAACTCGAACGGGAATAAAATAACAACGACTGGATTAGCGAACACCAAATTGGAACCACAAACTCTGAACCGGCAGGTGAACCTCGATTTGCAAACAACGAGCAGCTCGAACGACCTCTACTCCACAACAAACCTCAATCAAAATCCATAGTTGAAAACCAAAAGAAGAGACTAAAATATTTTGGAAAACTTTCTGATTTTTTCGAATGAAACAGTGACTCGAACAAGATGTAATTCGAACACCAACTATATTTTTTGTGTTTTTCAAATGCCAAGAAACAGAAAATTTTTGAGAAGAAGCTAAAAGCCCAAGAACCCTAATTTTCATTCACTGCCGTCCCAAAAACCGTTCAAAAATCTCCAAAAAAAAACTTTTGCTCTAGTTATCACCCGTCTTTATAGATTGGTTCGTGAAAAATGGAAGGCTAAGATTGAGCCCCTTTCTCTCAATCTTACGGCTCCCATTAATCAGTTACCAAACGTGAGAGGGTGAGCATGTGAGAGCGTTCTCGAATGTTCCATGATGGTGACGAAAATCCGAAGAATATTCCGAGTTTGTTATGTGTCAGACCACGTGGAGGTGAGGGAACCATGTGCAAGAATTGGAGAATGAGAAGATGAAGAACAAGGGAGGGGGCGGCCGTCTCTTGTTGTTGCTAGGGTTAGGGTTTTTTTTTGTTTTTTGGGTCTTATGGGTTGGGGAAATTAATACTGGCCGTTAGATGAATATTGATTGGAAGGCTAGGATTTGAAGGGGGATGGGGCGGGTCGGCGGATTGGGCTGGGGCGGCGGATTGGGCTGGGGCGGCAGGGAGGTTGGGCTAGGGAGAGAGGTCCGTTTGGCTTGAGGCTTTTAAAAGCAATTGGGCCAAATTTTGGATATGAAAAACTTAACAAGCCTAATATTTATTCCATATAAAGTATAAAGTTAATCCTAATTAAAAATAATACTATATTGTTAAACTATTTTGATATTTTTTTAATTTTTATACTAAATGATAAACATAGAATTAGATCGAAATTATTGTAAAATTAAATAACGTTACTACCCAAAACACTAATATCCTTGAAAATAAAGTCTAACTATTTTTGTATTTTGAATTTCATGCAAGGTAGATAAACTAAAAGTAGCAAAAATAAAATATCAATAACCTAAAAGAAAATATTTTTGTAATTTTCAATTTTGTGATAAAGATGATGTAAAAGAGTAAAAATTAGTGTAAATAACTATATTAGACCTAAATTAATTATTCTACGCTAAAACGGGTGAAATTTCGGGGATGGTCAAAAATTACGTGTCTACAGCTGCCCATCACTAATTGAACTTGAACAATATACTACTGTCTCAACTGCTTCGAACAGTGATATGATACTTAACTATGCCAATTTGTTACTGATTCTAGCTTACTCTATTTTCAAATTGTAATTGATTTAATTGAAGTGAAGAAACAGACTATAACAAAGTCAATCATATTTAGATATCACATTCTAATTCATGAAAGTTAATGTGATTATTATTCAGATTACGAAACTATTTTAATTAGGTGAGTTAAGATCGCGATTAACCTATTTTTCCTAAGTTTAATGATAATTATGTTTACGTGTATGCTACCATACTCTATCTACTACACTATCAGTCATATCATCTCAGTTCCATACGTATCAATTATTACAAAAATCCCTATCAAATTACAAAGGATCTAATCATGCGATTAAACATAAGAATACATGAAATACAACATAAAAACTTCTTCTGAATAACTCATGGTATTTTATTTCCTCAAATCAGCCGGCAGTTACATATTTGGATATAAATGTGTACCTGATTCTGCAAAAGGAAAACTTATGAGTCTAGAATGCAAATAAAGATGAAGGATAGTCAGCGATCACAGCAGCAGAATCGAAAGAGAGCAATTCACAACAGAACAGCAACAACACAATCGAGTATAATCCTCAAATCCACCAGATAAGCAAACCAAGGAACAAGATCGAAGGAAATCCAATAGAATTTAATAATATAGAAAAGCAGAAGACCCTAATTGAATTCTAGAATTGCACTCGACTTATACTCTGAAATTTTACTCTCTATTTATGATATAACTCTATATTTCAGAATGTTTTCTTTGAATTTCTGGAATCCAGCCCTTTTTCAGGCTTAGATGAAGCCTATTTATAGGTGTTTTGGGTGAAATTTTGAGGGAAAAATTCAAAAATCTTATTATAAGTTCCCTCCCCTTAATTCTCTTACTCCCTCCGTTTCAATTTATGTGAGACTTGAAAAGCCTTCCAGCCCTTGCTGGAAGGTTCTAGGGAATTCTTTTTGCTTATTTTAAGGGTCTATTACTATGATGCCCTCACTTGCTAAGGATTTTCACAGTTATGCCTTTTTATTAGGTCTATTTTACCCTTTATTTTATGCCTTATTGCAGAAATACTATGCCTGAAAGTCTATTTTGTCCCTATAGGCTCTATTAAATCTACAACTATACCACTTCTTATTCCCTTTGTACCCTTAATGCTATGTGTTATTTACCCGACCAGTTAATGGTCTGAGTATCCTAAGTTTAGCTATTATTTAAGAACTGGCCATTATATTCTTAATCATTTAAGATTTGGCCAGATTTAGACTCAACAGTCTTTCAATTTTAACCTCACTTAATTGTCTTACACTAATTTAGAAAGTAGCCTTTTATTATCACTTATCTAATCATAATAGGTTGCAGGACTAGCCTATTTATTATCTAGACTTAGATTTGCATAATTAACCACTCCAATGTTTCAGGAGTGGCCAAATTAATCACACAGTCTTAAATCATTTCACTTATAGCCAGATTTGGTCACTTTTAATAATAGCCAGATTACTAATCATACTTGTCTACTACAGCTATAACCAATACCATAAAGCACAATAGGATTAATCATAGTCTAACCTATGAATCCATTACAAATATAACCAAGTTATGTCATTTTGCACACATAGGCGCAATCAAAAATCACTTATCAATTAACCAGAACTCAGAGGAAATTAAATAATGGTTGAATCCCAATTAACTAACTTATAATTTCAAACTTAGGCACAGTTAACAAATCAAACATAAAGAAGCATATTCACATCAAATTCATATGTTGACTTATAGAATACCTTAAGAAGCTAAACATATCAGTTAAGTGTAATGAACAGGATAGATGAGATAGGCTAATGATAGAAACCATCAGAAAGTTATCAAACAAGAATATGCAAAGGATTATATATAGAAATCTCAGAAGTTGAAACAGTCAAAAGCATGCTAGAACAGAAAATATATAGAAAATAAAATATAGGAAACTTAAAAATAGAAAACATACAAAAGATTAACTACAGAAAACAAAGAAAACAACTACACAAAGAACATGCAAAAAGAAAAACTTGAAATGAAAGGCACTTAACTCGCAGTATTTGTCTCCTGTTTTCTTTTTATTTCTTTCTTGCTTTTCTTTTTCATTTTTATTTTCTTTTTTTCCAGTCTTCAAGACTTTAGAGACTCGAAGTCTTATTTTTTCCAGATTTTTCTTAAACAAGTTTGTTTTTTGGGTTTTTGAGGGTGGAAGGGTGTTATAAGTGTTAAGGGGTGTATATGGGGGTGGGTTCATGTTTGGGTGGTCGCCGGAAGTAGGGTTCCGGCGAACTTCTTTTGAATATTCGAGCATTTCCAGGGTGATTCGAAGGAAACCAACTACATAGGGTGAAAGATACCTTCGTAGTGGTCCTAGGGTGTTATTTTGGGAGATGGAATCAAAGGTTGAAGGTCACCGGCAAAGACTCCGGTGACCGAACTTTCAAGAAGTTGAGGTTTTCTATTTTTTCCTAGGTTTCTAGGGTGGTCTTGGGTGAGAAGGAGAGAAAGAAGAAAGTTTGGGGTTGAAGGTGGCTGGAGACGGCCATGGATTCTCGCCAGTCTCCATGAAGAAGATGAAGATATGAAGAAGACGATGTGGGAGAAGAAAGGAGATGGCGGCTAGGGTTGTAATGTAACGCTTAGTCTCTAATGAAACGGAGAGATGGAGTTTATATACTCCCTTAGGTTGCTAGTTTTCCACCGTTAGATTGGCTAGGATGAACGGCCCAGATCTCTTTGCCTTCAAAACGACAACGTATGGTTTAATGAACCATTACTCACATCCGTTGGATTAACGAGATAGACGGCTGAGATTTAATTATCTAAGCGACATCATTTGGCTTTAATTGAGACTCTGGTCTCATCCGTTAGATTAACGAGATCAACGGCTCATATTTCTTTTCTTAACGGTGTCGTTTGGTCCTATTGTGAGACTGGCCGGTCTTTTTGACCTTGGGCCTGACCTGTGAGAATGGTATTTGGGCTAATTGTTTTGTGCATTTTGGCCCAATTCTTTTGTCTTTGTATTTTCTTGTATAATTAATTATTTCTTTGTATTTCCTTTTTGTATTTTATTTTTCTCTTTTTGTATTCTTCTCAATTATTGCTTCTCTTTTATTTTCCTATTTTTTCTAATTTTTCTGGTATTTTATGACATTTTGCTATTTTCTTTAATTTTCCGGTATTTTTTGTATTTTTTGTAAATTTTCTTTAATTTCCTTATTTTTTTGTGACATTTTCTAATTAACTCTTTTTTTTAGTTTTTAATTTCAAATATTTTCAATCAAAATCATACACTTTATTTCAATTAAGCACATAATTGCATATCAAAAATCTTATTTTTTAATATTGGAATTTATTTGCTTAGGGCAAAAATAACGTGCTCACAGCTGCCCTTCTTTTCTCGGGAACACGAAGAGTTTCAGTGCAAAGACAAGTGAGCAGTAATGAGAGATTTTTGCCCACTAGCATATTCCGTGAGAAGCATTTTGAAAACCTTTTGACCGGACCCTGCCTCAGAGGTTGCCCACATATCCTGGGCTAAACAGGAATCAAGTCAGTGTAGTTCGGGAAGGTCTGGTAGTTTGAAACTACAAAACTTTGCTGCTGCTACTACTGTTGCTATAATCACTGACTATCTCCTTATTACACCGGGAATAAAATAAAAAATAAAGAAGCTATTCTAAGCTATAATCCTATGAATTACAATGATTCCTATCTATTCCTTGTCTTCTTGTTCTTCCGTGCTTTTTCACATCTTATGCCGCTCATCCTTTTTTTTGTTGATTTTTGATTTATTTTTATTGTTTCTGACATACTGCTTCTTTACCTTTTGTGTGACTTCCAGTTGTGTTTCTTGCCTCAAGGTTGATACCTGTTAAAACAAAAACAAAAATAACGAAAACGTTTCCTCTGTCCTAGTGTGAGCTTTTCATGTGTCATGGTGTTAAGTGTTAGATTAAACAAAATGAAAAATGCAGAAATGTATTCTCTTCTTATACAGGTGGGCGCCTGAACAAAAATTAAAAATGCAGAAATGTATTCCCTTGTTATACAGAGGTGGGCGCCTGAACAGAAATTAAAATTGCAGAAATGTATTCCCTTGTTATACAGTGGGCGCTTGAACAGAAATTAAAATTACAAAAATGTATTCTCTTGTTATACAGGTGGGCGCCTGAACAAGAATTAAAATTGCAGAAAAGTATTCCCTTGTTATCCAGGTGGGCGCCTGATGCATGAAATGTGAAATGCAGAAAAGTATTCCCTTGTTATCCAGGTGGGCGCGTGATGCATGAAATGCAAATGCAGAAAAATATTCCCTTGTTATCTAGGTGGGCGCATGATGCATGAAATGCGAAAAGCGGAAAAGTATTCCCTTGTTATCCAGGTGGGCGCCTGATGCATGAAAATGCAGAAAATATTCCCTTGTTATCCAGGTGGGCGCCTGATGCATGAAAATGAAAATGCAGAAAATATTCCCTTCTTATTCAGGTGGGCGCCTGATGCATGAAAATGAAAATGCAGAAAATATTCCCTTGTTATCCAGGTGGGCGCCTGAACAGAAATTAAAAATGCAGAAAATATTCCCTCAGTTTGATAACTGGGGTGTGAGTTTCGAAAATACAATACCTCCCTTGCTGTTTTTTGGTAATTTTCTTGATGATTAAATGAGTCCTCCTCTGCGGATACCTCCTTTTATTGCTGTATTCCTTTTTGTGTTTTTCTTCTTCCACATTGGTCACATTCACTTTAAAGTGATTAGTGAGAATTTGAATCTTTTTGTTCCTGTCTAAATCAACGAACAATTTTATTAGTTATAAAATATTGGCAACTGGTATTTGACTTTGCTTCCATTGCCTGCCTCTTCTTGCTTTATTCTACTCTGCTGCCCTTTGCCAGATTTTCTTCAACTTTTCCTTTGTAATCCCCTTTCCACTTTTCTTTTGTTTCTTTTCTTTTCATTTTCCTTTGGCTTTGATTTCCATCCTTTTTTTTTCTTTTTTTTCTTTTCAACCCAGTGTTATTATGCCATCTAACATGGAAAGTTGGTAGTTAGCTTTCAATTGGCAACTAATTTTGAACAAATAGAATGAAATCCAATGACCTAAATTTTAGGGGTGAGGGTATTTTGATGTAAAGATTGAACTTATCTGGGTATGAAGGCTGATTCATTTGACCATGCCATGCATTTGAATAACTGACCCAGTCCGTCCAATTGAATTGTCACTATCTTAACTCCATCTTTTCCTTTGACCCAAACCAATCTTGTTTTTTGCTATTTTTCTTCTTTCAACAAAATAGTCCTCACAGTCGCCTTATGGGGCCGGTCAAGGTTTTCACCAACAAGACTCTCTCATTTATTCTCTCAATCTCACAATCGCCTTACGGTGCCGGTTAAGGTTTTCACTGATAAGACTCTCTTATTTTATTCTCTCAATCTCACAATCGCCTTACGGTGCCGGTTAAGGTTTTCACCGATACGACTCTCTCATTGTTTATTTTCTTTTTTTTGTTCTTTTGATTTCTGAGCCACCGGGTACTATCCATGCCCTGTTTCTCTTTATTCTTATTGTATAGTCATTTTCTTGAAATTGATTAGAAGGTCTTTCTTTGGACTGTAATATGGCTTTATAGATGGGTTCAAAAAGAAGGGTATAAAAGGCTCAAAATTTAACGAGGGTTCAAAAATATTTACAACTCTCGGAATCACAAACATAACTTCTGCCCCAGTTTCAATATTTGGGGAATCTTGGATTTTATTTTTATCATGACTGAACCTTAGTGAGGCTGCCTATATACCCTTTCGGGATCAAGTCAAAACGTATTTCGGACTATAAGATCACTTCCTTGTTGCGATTTGACTTTTTCCCGATTTTCTTTTGTCTTTTATATGCATTTTCTTTTGTTTGCATTTGCATTTTTTTTTCATCACCATTTTTCATTTTCTTTTCTTGCATCATGAATGATTCCGAGAGAGGGATATGAATGAATAAAAGAAATAAGGCTCAATGGGGATGTCAATGGATAAAGTGTCTGGATAGAGAATAAAATGTCTTCATCATTTCAATTCCAAAATTATGACAAATACAATTATACAAATGAAAAAGGAATCATACATAATATCTCTTGACTGCATCTGAGTTGATAGCAGTCTCTACACATTTTCCTTTAACATCTGTCAGATATAGAGCTCCATTGGACAATACCCATGATACCATGAACGGTACTGGCCAATTCGGTGCGAATTTTCCTTTCGCTTCCGCCCAATGCGGCATAATACGTCTCAATACCAATTGTCCCACTTAAAATTTCCGGTGACGTACTTTCTTATTGTATGCTCTGGCCATTCTCCGTTGATATAATTGTCCATGGTAAACCGCTGCTAACCTCTTTTCATCAATCAAATTCAATTGTTCTAACCGGGCATTTACCCATTCATCATCATCGATTTCAGCCTCAGCTATGATTCGAAGAGATGGTATCTCAATTTCTACGGGTATGACCGCCTCTGTTCCATATACCAATGAGTAAGGTGTGGCACCAATTGAAGTACGTACAGTTGTACGATAACCCATAAGAGCGAACGATAATTTAACATGCCATTGTCTTGACTCTTCCACCATCTTCCTGAGAATCTTCTTAATATTCTTATTCGCAGCCTCAACTGCTCCATTTGCTTTAGGCTGATAAGGTGTAGAGTTACGGTGCAGGATTTTGAACTTTTGACATGCCTCTGCCATGAGGTGACTGTTCAGATTTGCTCTATTGTCCGTGATAATCACCTAAGGAATTCCAAAGTGACATATGATATTTGCATGCACGAAATCCACCACCGCCTTCTTTGTCACTGCCTTAAATGTCTTCGCCTCCACCCATTTGGTGAAATAATCAATTGCGACCAAGATAAATCTGTGTCCATTAGATGCTGTAGGCTCTATTGGTCCGATGACATCCATGCCCCAGGCAACGAATGGCCAAGGTGCAGACATTGTATGCAACTCATAGGGTGGAGAGTGAATCAAATCTCCATGTATTTGACATTGATGGCATTTCCTAACATACCTCATACAATCACTCTCCATGGTGAGCCTATAATATCCCGCTCTTAGTATTTTCTTGGCTAAAACATATCCGCTCATATGAGGTCCGCAAGCTCCCGCATGTATTTCAGCCATAATTATGTCAGCTGTGCATTTATGCATCTCAGTAGCCCCAAATCTGGTGTTCTTTTGTATATAATTCCTCCACTGAGGAAAAATCCATTTGCCAATCGCCTTATAGCCCTTTTCTGATCTCTAGTGGCTTGTTCTAGGTGCCCTCCTATCCTCAAGTATTCTTTGATATCATGATACCATGGCTCTCCATCAAGTTCTTCTTCCACAGCAAAACAATAAGCATTTTTTATCACGCACTTGTATCTATAATGGATCTACATAAGCTTTATCTGGATGATGCAACATGGAGGATAATGTGGCCAAATCATCTGCTACTTCATTGTGCATTCTTGGGATGTGTTTGAACTTTATAGTTTGAAATCTTTGGGATAGTTCATGCAGACATTGTCGATAAGGTATCAACTTTAAATCTCTTGTCTCACATTCTCCCTTAATATGATGTATCAAGAGATCCAAGTCACCCATGACCAAAATCTCTTGAACACACATATCTATTTCCATCCTCAATCCCAATATGCATGCTTCATATTCAGCCATGTTGTTAGTGCAGAAAAATCAAAGTTGAGCGGTAACGGGATAATGCTGACCCGTTTCTGAAATAAGCACTGATCTAATTCAAATTCTCTTATTGTTGATGGCTCCATCGAAGTACATTCTCTAACCTGGCTTATCATCTGGCTCTACTTCTTCAACATTAATTGCCTCCTTATCAGGAAAATATGTTTTTAACAGCTTATACTCATCATCCACTGGGTTTTCTGCTAAATGATCTGCAACTGCTTGCGCCTTCATTATCGTACGTGTTACATAGATGATGTCAAACTCTGTGAGTAGAATTTTCCATTTAGCAAGTCTTCTTGTAGGCATAGGCTTCTGAAATATATACTTCAATAGATCCAACCGTGATATCAAATATGTGGTATAAGCTGACAGGTAATGCTTCAGTTTTTGGGCAACCTATGTTAGAGCACAACACGTTCTCTCCAACTGAGTGTATTTCACCTCGTAAGATGTGAACTTTTTACTGAGGGAATATATCACCTTCTCTTTCTTTCCCGTCTCGTCATGCTGCCCCAGTACGCAGCCAAAAGAATTGTCTAGCACAGTCTAATACAAGATTAGAGGTCTTCCTAGTTCTGGAGGAACTAATACTGGAGGATTGGCAAAATATTCATTAATTTTGTCAAAGGCTTCTTGGCATTCATCAGTCCAATTTACCACAACATCTTTCTTCAACAATTTGAAAATGGGCTTACAGGTTGACGTCAACTGGGCAATAAATCTGCTGATACAAGTCAACCTGCCCAATAAACTCATCACTTCTTTTTTATTCTTTGACGGAGACAAATTCTGGATTGCTTTTATCTTTGACGGATCCAATTCAATACCATGTCGGCTTACTATAAACCCCAATAATTTTCCTGAAGGCACCCCGAAAGCACACTTTGCTGGATATTATATCTTCGGAGCCTCTGGAAAAACTTTCTCAAATCTTTGACATGGTCACATTGCTTTTTGGACTTAATGATGACATCGTCCATGTATACTTCGATCTCTCGGTGCATCATGTCATGAAACATAGTGGTCATTGCCCTCATGTATGTAGCTCCGGCATTCTTCAACCCAAACGGCATCACCCTGTAACAATATGTCCCCCAAGGCGTGATAAAGGCTGTCTTTTCTACATCTTCTTCGTCCATCAGGATCTGGTGATAACCCACATAACAATCCACAAAAGATCCAATTTCATGCTTGGCACAATTGTCGATCAATATATGGATATTTGGCAATGGAAAATCATCCTTTGGACTAGCTTTATTAAGGTCCCTGTAATCAACGCACACCCTGGTTTTTCCATCCTTCTTCGGAACTGGCACAACATTAGCTAACCAGGTGGGATATTTAGTGACATGTATGACCTTTGCCTCGAATTGCTTATTAACTTCCTCTTTTATTTTCAAACTGATGTCCGTTTTATACTTTCTTAGCTTCTGTTTCACCGGCCGGCATTCCGGATAAATGGGCAATTTATGTACCACCAGATTAGTACTAAGTCCGGGCATGTCATCATAGGACCAAGCAAATATGTCCTTGTACTCATGTAACAACTTGATTAGATCTTCTCTGAGTGATACTTCTAAATGCACACTGATCTTTGTTTTCCGGACATTCTTCTCATTTCCCAGATTAATAGATTATGTCTCGTTTAAGTTCGGTTTGGGTTTTTCCTCATAATGATTCAAATCTTTACTGATTTCCTTCAGTATTTCCTCATCCTCATATTCTACTTCATGTTCACTTTTAATTTCCTGTATAACTATTCGATTATGAAGACTGGGCCAGGAATCCTTCATGCATGACATATCATTGGAATCAGCAAATATTAAACTGTACAAAGAAGAAAAACAAAATAAGGCAAAAATAGAAGAAGGAAAGAAATTGCATTTCATTGATTTTTCAAAAAGGTAACAAGCATTGGATAAATTTGTTTTTGATGGGATGTGGGATTACAAAATAAGACAATTTTGGGGAAATGAAATATTTAAAGCTAACTACCACAACTCCCTTCTGATCGGAAGAGGAATAGCTTCCCAGTGATTAAGCGCAATGCAAGGTCCCACGAACTAAACATCCATTTTACTCGTTCCCTCACCCATCTCCAACATATTCATATCTTCAAATAGCTTCTCTAACCTTGCTAGGAATTCCGCATCCGGTTTTATTTCAGAGCGACTTGGCATAAAAGTCGCCAAATGTCTTTGTGTACCAGGCCTAGTAAAGGAATCAGATAGTTTTGGAATAGGCTTTGGGAGGGACCAACTTTTCTTCTTCATTTTCTTGGCTCTTTGGATATCGGCAACGGTTGGCTCGAAACCCAAACCAAAAGTGTCACTATTGTCCGGCAGGTGGATCGGCTGTGTTATACCTTATAGAGTAAATCCTAAGCCTTTCCCAGTTGAAAACCCGTTTCTTATCATTTCCTTGGCTACCATCACTGTTGTAGGAGCCACTGTGGGAATCGGCATGTTTTCCCCCTCAGATATTTTATTCACCACCATAGCGTCCATGACTTGATATACCCACGGGCCCTTATCTCCTTTGGTTTCTTCGAACGGTGTGATAGCATTGCAGACATCATCTTCTCCATGCACTATGATCTCCTGTTGTTCCCATTCAAATTTTACCATCTGATGCAAAGAGGATGGCACAGCTTTCGCCGCGTGGATCCACGGATGTCCCAATAAAAGATTGTAAGAAATATCAACATCTAGCACTTGGAACTCCATAGTGAAGTCCACCGGTCCAATAGTAATCTCCAGTATAATATCCCCTACAGTATTCTTGCCACCTCTATCAAAACCCCGTACACATACGCTGTTCCGATGAATTCTATCAGGATTGACCTTCAACTTTCCCAAGGTTGAGAGTGGGTAAATATTGGCACTTGACCAGTTGTCCACTAGAACATGGGTTACTACAGATTCTTCACACTTGACTGTGAGATATAGTGCTTTGTTATGCTCCGTTCCTTCAAGCGACAACTCATTATCTGAAAATGTTATCTTATTTGTCTCAAAGATCTTGTTCGTGATTTTCTCTAGATGGCATACTGAAATCTTCTCAGGCACATGGGCTTCATTCAAAATTTTCATCAACGCCTTCCTGTGCTCTTCAGAATGAATTAGCAATGATAACAATGAAATCTGCGCGGGCGTTTTTCTCAATTGCTCCACTATTGAATAGTCCTGAGCCTTCCTCTTTTTCAAAAACTCTTCTACTTCCTCTTCAGTAACTGCCTTCTTCACATGAGTCGGGTTCTACTTTACTACTTTTATCTTCCTCAACTCTTCTAGAGCAAAGCATTGTCCGGAACGAGTTAAACTATGTGTTTCATTGTTTTCTCCTGTAACTTCCTGCCCCTTGTACAATCACTGTAAATTTATAATAGTTCTACGGTATGGCCTTGGTGTTCACGACTGGCATCTGCACCACTGGTTTGATAACCACTGGTTCCACATAAGCTCCCTTCACGGTCAACAAAGGTTTAGCTCCCGACACTACTATCTTTACAGGCTCAACCACTGATGGTTTCTTCATTGGTAACTCAGCTGATGCTTTCTCCTTTTCAACTTCCCCTTCCACCTTGTTGTTAGCTTTAATCATCATCACTGATTGAGAAGGTTTCCTACTGCTCTCTCCCTGCTCTAACTCTACCATATGCGTCTCATGATGGGCTGGCAATGGATTCTGTGTGATATTGGGAGTTTCCGGAGCTTGCACTTCGATCCTCCTGGTATCAATAAGTTCCTGTATGGCGGACTTTAAATGCCAACACTTTTCTGTATCATGTCCCGGTGCCCCAGAACAATACTCACATCGGATTGATTGGTTTAGATTTCTGGGTGGTGGGTTTAAAATTTTTGGTTCAATAGAGCTTAACATCCCTAGCTCTCTCAAACGGTGAAAAAGACTGGTATATGACTCCCCCAACGGAGTAAATGTTTTCATTGTTTGGGCTCTGTCTCCTCTTACATCTGGATCTGGATCGAAATTGGGTCGATTTGGATTTTTGTATGTTTTGGAAGGCGGGTAGGCCTTTTGTGTGTGGTAGACATTTTGTGGAGCTGGAATAAGCCATACATGTGGAGGTGGTGGGTAAGGTTGAGCATGTGGGACGTAAAAATGTGGATTGGTGGGAGGATAATATGGTGGAGGTGGGTTGTAGGGTGCTGGTGGATATGGTTGGTATGGGCGAGGTGGATGATGATATGTATTGGGGCCCCGAGACCATGATCTACCTTCAATGACCACAACTTCCTCCTTCTTCTTCTTGCTAATCGATACCCTAATTCCAGTTTGTATTGCTTGGTTTGTGGCCTTAATAGCCGAATAACTCATGATCTTAATTGTCTTTAACCCCTCTTCTACAAAGCTTCACATCTTGACCACCTCGTTAAAGGTTTTTCCAATTGCCGATACCAGGTGGCCATAGTAAGTTGGATCTAAAGCATGTAGAAAATAGTCCACCATTTCTGCTTCTTTCATGGGAGGGTCTACTCGTGCAGCCTGTTCCCTCCACCTGAACCCGTATTCCCTGGAAACTTTCCCCGAGTTTCTTCTCCACTTTAGTCAATGATAGCATGTCTGGAATAATCTCTAGATTGTACTAGAAATGGTTGGCAAATGATTGAGCTAGGTCATCCCAGATGAAGCACCTGGTATGATCCTGTTGAGTATACCATTCCAACGCTGAACCACTTAAGCTCTGGCTAAAATAAGCCATAAGTAACTCGTCTCTTCCACCTGCTCCGCGCATTTTACTACAGTAACCCCTCAGATGGGCTACTGGATCCCCGTGACCGTCATACATATCAAACTTGGGTAACTTAAACCCAGCCGGGAGCTGTACCTCCGGAAACAAGCATAAATATTTATACGCAACACTCACTTGGCCTCCTAGGCCTTGTATGTTATGAAAGGACTGTTCAAGACTTTTTATCTTACGGGCCATCTCTTCCTCTTCCAAATTTCTGACAGGCTTTTCCTCCTCTGTCATGTCTATGAGATGTGTGTAGGAATCATGTTGCCTGAATGTTGGTTCTGGTGGATAATAATGAGTGTCCTGAGCATGGAACACCGATTCGCTGGAAGATTGTGTAGAGTAGTAGGTGGCAGTGCCAGGTATACTAGAGCAACCTGAGGTGGAGGTGGTGGAACTTGTTTGGACAATGGTGGTGGTGCTTGTGAAGTTGTAGCATAGTAATGTGGGTAAGTTGGGTATGTGGATGATGAATTCATAGTGGGTAGTTCAGGATTTGGGTTTATAGGAAGGACGTATGCTGGGTTGGCTGGAAAGGAAGGCAAAGGTTGACCCCTAGACCAGGCCTGGTACATCTCCGACATTTGTTGTCTTAATTTGTACATCTCTTCTTTCATACTAGCAATGTCCACAACTTCTTCCTCCTATACCGGATCCATAATAGTGGGCTCGATCTCCTGAGTCACTACTTTAGTCATAGCTTTTGAACGTGTATTGTAGCTGTGATGTGCCAGAATGCTAGTTGCCAACTGAAAATCTGATACTCATCAACAACAAAACTCATTAATAGTTAGCTCATAAGGGATAAAACATCATAATTAAGAATCACAACTTTTGCCTTATTCATTATGCATCATCCCGGCATTATTCCTCTTTGAAATACCG
Organism: Nicotiana noctiflora; assembly: GCA_032618575.1. Classification (NCBI taxonomy): domain Eukaryota; kingdom Viridiplantae; phylum Streptophyta; class Magnoliopsida; order Solanales; family Solanaceae; genus Nicotiana; species Nicotiana noctiflora. Next base: position 28,567 of record JASVEL010012353.1, read on the forward strand.
TTTCTCTTTTCACCTCAGTTTTTCATTGCTTTTCTATTTGTTTCTTTTCTTGTTTTCTTCTTTCCCATTTCTCTTTTTTTCATTTTTTATTTTTTCCTTCCTACATGTTTGCCTATCACCCAGACAACTTATATAAATTGGACGAAAATAACAACAACTTCTTTTTGCATTTTTTCATTGATACTCGAAACATCGGTTACAAATGATGTTTTACTACAAATGCAGAAGAAAAATACAAATACAAAATGCATGACCTATGAATAAATTAAAGCTCCTAGTGCCCGCGAGACATCGTTCGGTCTTGCCGCGGGCCTATATGCTAATCCACTTTGGAGTTTATCCAGGTTGCTCAGTACTTGCTTTACAAAGAATTTTACTGCTGATGTTAATGTTGATTGGGACATATCTTAACACAATTGGCATTTCCTTGTGATGTACTGAGCAATGTTGACGATTCTTTCCCTGATGACCCTTTTTCCCTGAAGCAACCTACCAATCTGTTTGGCACGAGCCTCTAAGGTTTGCTGGTTCTCCTTTCGTAGTTGTTGTAGCTCCAACTCTAACCAAGCCAAAGCCATATAGCAATGTTCTCTCTCTACTTCAAACTCATCGGTTTGTTTGCTACTTTTGACTTCTACTATAATGATTTTCTTTCTCAATCGGGCTACCTCAACCTTATGTTCATCTTATAATTGCTGAACCATTCTAACTCTTTCCTCAGCATTTCTGGACAGTTGTTTCCGAACCCCAACTAACTCCTTTTCAGCTTTATCAAGATCAAAGCTATAGTCATTCACTTTGCGCCGAAGATTTTCAATCATTTCTCATCTCAGGCTAGGTGAACTGGGGTTTCGGCTGTGGTTTTCATCTTTGCAATTTGAGCCTTCAAAATTTCATTCTCTTTTCTCAGCTGCTTCTTTTCTCCCTCATTGGATGCCGCTTGTAAGCTGCTCTCGAATTTGAGGTCTTGGAATTATTTCTCTAACAAGCTGATTCTGACTCCGTACTCATTTTCTTTGGCCACCCAATCTTTGTGTTCCTTAGACTGCTCGGCCAATTCCTGTGAGACCTCTTCATTGGTCTATCATGCTCGACATCCCGGCGATACCATGCAGCATACCCTGGTGATACTTCCCCCTCGAGCTCGATTTCACACACAAGTGTCTACTCTCAAGCATTGGCATTTATTCTAAATCTGTCGAATCTTTACTTTCGGGAGTTGTCCGTCCGGACTGATTTCTATGGCTTGTAGGCTGAGGTTCCCATCTTTTGGTATAACCTGATATCTCACGAGCTGCCGTAATACCATGTACATCGCATATGGCTCTATGCTTTTAAGGCCCATTATCAAGAAATGCGACCCTTCTGTTGGCATATATATCACCTCGTTGAGGGGCAACCATCCGTATGCCCAATCAATTTGGCAAGCAGTCAACGATCGCAAGTATGTAATCCAACCTTTTGCTCCTTCCGACAACTTAACTTCTTTTGTTCTCATATAAAAATCTTCAATGCACGTCTTTTCAGACGACCCGCAACTCGAGAATGAAGGGTGACGACACAAATGTTCTATCAACCACATCTGGACAATCAAATTGCATCCCTCGAAGAAGTCATGCCATATTTTACAAGATGTGAGGGCACAGAAGATATCAGCTACAATTATCGGTGCCAGTGTGCTAATATCTTGCACAAGAAAAGTAATGGCAACCCCGACAACCCTTATATCAATATTTCCATCTTTCCTCGGGAATATGAATAATCCCAGGAATGCCACTATAAAGGAGAATCGCATATGCTCTTCCCACTTGACTCGGTTAGATTTACTGCAGAGTTTGTTCGTAGGGTCGTTAAATCCCCCAATATGACCATATCTGCGGTAGATGAAACTTAAAGTACAAAATCCATGAGCCAAGTATTCATTATGAACGTTCCTGGTGATTTTCAAGGAATTGAGGAATTTGTGCACTACAATTGCCCTCGGAGCCACAGGGTATTTATCCTTCAGGGGAACCTCACCTTTCCAGATATATAAGCAATTTCTTCTAATGTAGGAGTAAGCTCAAAATCTGAGAAGTGTAGAACATTATGCGCAGGATCCCAACAAGTGACGAGAGCCCCAATGATATCACCACGGGGTATTATGTCTATCAACCCAGTAAGATCTTTTAGATATCGTTTGGCCCAAACTTGTCCTTCTTGACCCAGATCGTTCTACCATAATCTCAACTCCAAAGGGATTTTATTCATTAAAGCAAAGAGTTCATTTTGTACTGTGCTCATCCTGCACATTTATTAAAGGTGATTTTATTCAGAAAAGGGTAAAATATTTTTTCAAAGATAAATTTTTCATTTTTTGAAAGAATTAGCCTTTCTGGGCTATTTATTTGAAAAGAAAAAGACATGACTTCAAAGTGGCCATTTTTGCAAAAACAGCCTTCCGGCGTCCTTTCGGAACATGCGGCTATTTCCAAAAATAGAAATCACTTTGATTTATTAAAAACTAAAATTCGATATTTTGGTCATTTTCTAAAAGGGTGGTTGGACCCGTCAAGGGTTGCCTACGTATCCCACCTAATGGCGAGAATCAAACCAGCTTAGTTCGGTCACATTATTATGTGACCAATTATTTCAACTGTATTACTCCACCTATTTTCAATCTTTCTTTTCAAATTTTGACAGAGTTTCGCCAACATTTCAATACTTTCTATTCTAGATTTTATCTTTCTTTTTGTTTTCAGGAATTCTGCCGGTCCGCATAATAATTCAGGACAAATAAATGCAACATATAATATGCTCGGTCTTTGATTACCGGGTCACCTGTCCTAGATGGACCCAACCCCTGTGTTGGGTCTCCTAAGTCAGATATGATGCATATAATCATCCTAGACCTAGGTTCAATATCCTGTTGTTTCATATAGTGCTAGACCGTGTACCCGAGTGGACAACTCGGATCGAGTAGGGGGCTACGTACCGAGGACCCGCGGGGTCGTTTGGCTTTGTAACTTATCTGGCCTCCATTTCTTATTTTTGGTATGACTTAACAGAAAGGGGAGTCTCAACCAGTAAGCACATCCCCTGAGGTAAGAAGAGAAGTGTTTTTCGGCACAATTTTATATATACAATCCATGTAATATCAAAGCGATAAACACGTAACACGTTGATCAAAGCATATAATGAAGTAAAATAACATCAAGAACGACAATTCAATCGAGCTTGAATTCTTAAACCCTGAATCGAAGTTCTGGGTTGCTTATCCCCAGCAAAGTCGCCAGAGCTGTTACACCTCTCTTTTTACTACCCTTCTATTTCCCGAAAAGGAGAATTAGGTATACCTCGTTAATTACCAATACACACGGGAAAGAATATAATAATAACAGCGAGGAAGAAGTTTTTCCAATTTAAGGACAATCGAAACGGGATTTTATTTAGAGTTTCAGAGTCGCCACTTGGGAAGATAATGGTGTCCCAAGTCACCGGTTAATCCCGAATCCGAGGAAATTGACTCTGTTTAAACAATCTGCATAACAAGAAATCCAGATAAGGAATTCTGTTAACCCGGGAGAAGGTGTTAGGCATTCCCGGATTTCGTGGTTTTAGCACGGTCGCTCAACTGTCATTTTTGACTTTATTTGATTTCGTTATATGTTTTTACAACATCTGCATGTTTCGTTTTTAATATTTTAATGACTTGCGACGTCACAAAAATGAATTTCGAACACCGCAACCAGTACGCCTGTGGCTTTAACATGTTTTAGCTTCGTTGATTTAGAATTTGAGTCACATTAGATGTGCACTCATATTAAGGAATGTATATTTAAAATTGTGCATACAACGTCTAACGTCTTATTATACTTTAGGAAAGACCATGAAATTTGCTAAACGATCTTCCCGAGTCTATCACTTATTAACAATTCGTGTGGGGGCCCGCATATTTTTTTCTTATACGAGGCTCGTCTCGTTATTTTTTTAAAAGTCCAATCCTAATAAATGCTAAGTTTTCTATTTTTGATTTTTTCCCTAATTATTTTACTTGTATTATAGTTTCAGAATCAGGTCCAGGCATATTATTTATGTCTCCAGGCCTGGACGTTTATGGGCTTTAACTTAATAGTCCAGCTTGCATAACTGGGTTCTAGAAACCCAGAATATGTTGAAATTATTATTTAGGGACCCAGAGATGAGTCCAATTGGATCTGGGCCCATACCGTCTATCGAGCCCAGACCAATCAAGAGAAATGAGAAACAGAATTGAAATTCCATAACAAATATACAAATGCTCAACACAGTAGATAAATATAACCAAATGACAATTTATTTCATAAGAAACAGAAGTACAAGTTTAACAATATTAATTCTAAATCCTAATTATCTCTCACCAATTGAACTTGAACAATATACTACTGTCTCATCTGCTTCGAACAGTGATATGATACTTAACTATGCCAATTTGTTACTGATTCTAGCTTACTCTATTTTCAAATTGTAATTGATCTAATTGAAGTGAAGAAACAGACTATAATGAAGTCGATCATATTTAAATATCACATTCTAATTTATGAAAGTTAATGTGATTATTATTCAGATTACGAAACTATTTTAATTAGGTGAGTTAAGATTGCGAATTAACCTGTTTTTCCTAAGTTTAAAGATAATTATGTTTACGTTTATGCTACCATACTCTATCTACTACACTATCAGTCATATCATCTCAGTCCCATACGTATCAATTATTACAAACATCCCTATCGAATTACAAAGGATCTAATCATGCGATTAAACATAAGAATACATGAAATACAACAGAAAAACTTCTTCTGAATAACACATGGTATTTTATTTCCTCGAATCAGCTGGCAGTTACATATTTGGATAGAATCCTGTACCTGATTCAGCAAAAAGAAAACTTATGAGTCTAGAATGCATATGAAGATGAAGGATAGTCAGCGATCACAGCAGCAGAACCGATAGACAACAAATCACAACAGAACAACAACAACACAATCGAGTATAATCCTCAAATCCACGAGATAAGCAAACCAAGGAACAAGATCGAAGGAAATCCAATAGAATTTAATAATATAGAACAACAGAAGACCCTAATTGAATTCCAGAATTGCACTCGACTTATACTCAGAAATTTTACTCTCTATTTATGGTATAACTCTATATTTCAGAATGTTTTCTCTGAATTTCTAGAATCCATCCCTTTTCAGGCTTAGATGAAGCATATTTATAGGTATTTTTGGTGAAATTTTGAGGGGGAAATTCAAAAATCTTATTATAAGTTCCCTCCCCTTAATTCTCATATTAATTACAGTTTGGTACCTTATTTCAAACCTGAAAAGCCTTCCAGCCCTTGTTGGAAGGTTCTAGGGAATTCTTTTTGCTTCTTTTAAGGGTCTATTACTATGGTGCCCTCACTTGCTAAGGATTTTCATAGTTATGCCTTTTTATTAGGTCTATTTTACCCTTTATTTTATGCCTTATTGCAGAAATACTAAGTCTGAAAGTCTATTTTGTCCCTATAGGCTCTATTAAATCTACAACTATACCATTTCATATTCCCTTTGTAAACTTAATACAATGTGTTATTTACCCGACCTGTTAATGGTCTGGGTATCCTAAGTTTTGCTATTATTTAAGAACTGGCCATTATATTCTAAATCATTTAAGATTTGGCCAGATTTAGACTCAACAGTCTTTCAATTTTAACCTCACTTAATTGTCTTAGACTAATTTAGAAAGTAGCCTTTTATTATCACTTATCTAATCAGATTAGGTTGCAGGACTAGCTTGTTTATTATCTAGACTTAGATTTGCATAATTAACCACTCCAATGTTTCAGGAGTGGCGAAATTAACCACACAGTCTTAAATCATTTCACTTATAGCCAGATTAGGTCACTTTTAATAATAGCCAGATTACTAATCATACTTGTCTACTACAGCTATAACCAATACCACAAAGCACAATAGGATTAATCATAGTCCAACATATGAATCCATTACAAATATAACCACTTTATGTCATTTTGCACACATAGCCTCAATCAAAATTCACTTATCAAATAACCAGAACTCAGAAGGAAATTTGATAATAGTTGAATCCCAATTAACTAACTTATAATTTCAGACTTAGGCACAATTAACAAATAAGACATAAAGAAGCATATTCACATCAAATTCATATGTTGACTTATAGAAAATCCTAAGAAGCTAAACATATCAGTTAAGTATAATGAACATGATAGATGAGATAGGCTAATGATAGAAACCCTCAGAAAGTTATCAAACAAGAATATGCAAAGGATTATATATAGAAATCTCAGAAGTTGAAACAGTCAAAAGCATGCTAGAACAGAAAATATGTAGAAAATAAAATATAAGAAACTTAAAAATAGAAAACATACAAAAGATTAACTACAGAAAACAAAGAAAACAACTACACAAAGAACATGCAAAAAGAAAACTTGAAATGAAAGGCACTTAGCTCGCAGGATTTGTCTCCTGTTTTCTCTTTATTTCTTTCTTTCTTTCTTTTATTTTTCTTTTCTTTTTCTTTTTCTTTTCTTTTCTTCCAGTCTTCAAGACTTCAGAGACTCGAAGTCTTATGTTTTCCAGATTTTTCTTAAACAAGTCTGTTTTTTGGGTTTTTGAGGGTGGAAGGGTGTTATAGGTGTTAAGGGGTGTATTTGGGGGTGGGTTCATGTTTGGGTGTTCGCCGGAAGTCGGGTTACGGCGAACGTCTTTTGAATATTCGAGCATTTTCAGGATGATTCGAAGGAAACCAACTACATAGGGTGAAAGATCCCCTCTTAGTGGTCCTAGGGTGTTATTTTGGGAGATGGAATCAAAGGTTGAAGGTCACCGGCAAAGACTCCGGTGACCGAACTTTCAAGAAGTTGAGGTTTTCTTGTTTTTACTAGGTTTCTAGGGTGGTCTTGGGTAAGAAGGAGAGAAAGAAGAAAGTATGGGGTTAAAGGTGGCTGGAGACGGTCATGGATTCTGGCCCGTCTCCATGAAGAAGATGAAGATATGAAGAAGACGATGTGGGAGAAGAAAGGAGATGGCGGCTAGGGTTGTAATGTAAAGCTTGGTCTCTAATGAATCTGAGAGATGGAGTTTATATACTCCCTTAGGTTGCTAGTTTTCCACCGTTAGATTGGCTAGGATGAACGGCCCAAGTCTCTTTGCATTCAAAACGACAACGTATGGTTTAATGAACCCTTACTCACATCCGTTGGATTAACGAGATAGACAGCTGAGATTTAATTGTCTAAGCGACACCATTTGACTTTAATTGAGACTCTGGTCTCATCCGTTGATTAACGAGATCAACGGCTCTAATTTCTTTCCTTAACGGTGTCGTTTGGTCCTATTGTGAGACTGGCCGGTCTTTTTGACCTTGGGCCTGACCTGTGAGAATTGTATTTGGGCTAATTGTTTTGTGCATTTTGGCCCAATTCTTTTGTCTTTGTATTTTCTTGTATAATTAATTATTTTTTTGTATTTCCTTTTTGTATTTTATTTTTCTCTTTTTGTATTCTTTTCAATTATTGCTTCTCTTTTATTTTCCTATTTTTTCTAGTTTTTCTGGTATTTTATGACATTTTTGCTATTTTCTTTAATTTTCCGGTATTTTCTATATTTTTTGTTAATTTTCTTTAATTTCCTTATTTTTTGTGACATTTTCTAATTAACTCTTTTTTTAGTTTTTAATTTCAAATTGTTTCAATCAAAATCACACACTTTATTTCAATTAAGCACATAATTGCATATCAAAAATCTTATTTATTTTTAATATTGGAATTTATTTGCTTAGGGCAAAAATCACGTGCTCACACCTGTAACTTGTCTAGGTACCTTCTCATTCATTCCTCTTTCACTTTAAATGTTCTATTGACTTGATTTACCACGAGGAAAGAATCACATTTAAATTCAATCCCTCAAGCCGAAAGCTTTTAGCCAATTCGAGACTTGCAATCATGGCCTCATCCTCGATCTCATTGTTGGTTAATTTCATAGTTCTAATAGACTGCCTAATTACATTCTCTATAGGTGGTTTCAATATGATACCGAGTCTGGACCCCTTGCGTTCGAGACTACGTCCACATAAAGGGTCTAGATTTTCGAGGAAGTCCCTAAGGTTAACAATAATTCCCTTTGACTATGGGTATTAAGGACGACATAAAGTTGGCCACGAAGTCTACCAAAATTTGTGATTTGATGGCAGTTCGGAGCTGATACTCGATATTGTACACGCTGATTTCGACGGCCCATTCGGCCAACCGGCTTAAGAGCATGGGTTTATTTATTACGTTCCTTATAGGGTAAGAGGTTACAACAAATCGCTCCACCAACTACTTTGGTGGAGTGGTAAATCCAGAAATAATAAGAATACTATAGAGTATAGGTCATTCATTAGGAGAGTTTCCTTTCAAATACTTGGGGATTTCTTTAGATACAAAAAGTTAACTATACTAAAATGGCAGCCGTTGGTAGAGAGAACTGTAGCAAGAGCATCTTCTTGGACTTCTCAAAAACTATCTTATGCTGGAAGAGTGCAATTAGTGCACACTGTTCTATTTGGCATTCAATTCTACTGGTCTCAATTGTTCATTATACCAGCAAAGGTTATGAAGATGATAGAGGCATATTGTAGAAGTTACATATGGCCTGGAACCAATAGAATTGCAAAGAAAGCATTGATACCTTAAGACAAGATGTGCCTGCCTAAATCAATAAGGGGCTATAACTTGACAAATCTCCTAGTGTGAAATAAGGCAAGAATCACTAAAACATACTAAGACATGGCTCACAAGGAGGATAAATCTTGTATTAGATAGATTCATGCATACTACATCAAAGGGCAAAACATACTTGACATGGCTATCCCAAAACATGCAAGTTGGATGGTGAGGAAGATTCTAGGTGCTAGGAAATATATACAGCAAATACCGGTACTAAAGTAGCAGAAGAGCTTCATTAAGCATATATACTTAGGGCTCCTGGGGAATCATAACAAAGTGGAATGGAGAACCTTGCAATTCCATAATGAGGCTAGACCTAAAGCAGTATTTACAATGTGGCTCCAGTGTCATGAAATGCTGTTAAATGTGGATCGATTAGCCAAATAGGGAATACAAGTGAACTCGCGATGCATTCTATGTATGGCTATAGATGAATCACATCTCCATCTCTTTGGTGAGTGTAGCTTCTCCAAAGTAGTATGGATGAGATTGCTGAGATGGTTGAAACTATTGGATGCTCCAACTAATTCTTGGCAAAAAATGTTTACATGGTTGCTTTTCCAATCCAAAGGTAAGTCACGTAAGGCAAATATACTCAAGATGATGCATGTAGAATACAATTCCGCGATTTGGAAAGAGATGAACATTAGATTGTTTGAAGATCAATCAAGGAATGTAGCCGAGAGAGCTCGGGAAGTGGCATTCATATACAACATTAGAACACAAGGGGGAGTGAGGACAAATATGAAACAACTTCATTTCTAAGGAAAAAATAACAATACAAAGACCAGCAGGCAAACATAATACTCTGAGGATTTATGTGCTGCATATAGTATAGTTAAAAAGATAGGATTATGTACGGAGTGTAGCAAGTCGAGGATGACTATGTTGATTTGTAACAGTTGCTTTTGGTGATTAATGAAAATTATAATTACCAAAAAAGATGTTACGACACATATGGGATGGCAATGAAAGTATGGTTTTAAGTTTTTGGAGGCGCTTAGCTAAGTGAGTACCAATTTTTCTAAGCTAGGATACATTGTTTTGGCCTCGCCTAGAGTCCCACTAACATAGTAAATAGGGAATTGTGTACCTTCCTCCTCTCGAACTGGGATTCCACTACCACCACCTCGGGTACTACCAAGTAAAGGTACAGTTTCTCATCCACGTTCGGAGTATGGAGTAGGGGCGGACTCAAAAAGTACAGTTTGAGTTCTTCGAAAGCTTGTTGGCAGTTCAAGGTCCATGAAAAGTTATTCTTCTTCTTTAATAAAGAGAAAAGCCGATGGATTTTGTCCGAGGACCTCGATGAACTGGTCCAGGATAGCTATACACCCGGTCAGCCTCTAAACAACCTTGACGTTGTCCACCATGGTGATATCTACTATGGATTTGACTTTTTCAAGATTAATCTCAATTTCATGTTGGATACCATGAATCCAAAAAACTTTCCCGATCCGACACCAAATGCGTACTTCTGCGGACAACTTCATATTGTATTTCTTTAATATGTCGAAGGTTTCCTGCAAATATTTCAAATGGTCCTCTCCTTGCAGGGACTTAACTAACATGTCGTTAATATAAACTTCCATTGATTTTCCTATCTGTTCTTCGAACATCCTGTTTACTAGGTGTTGATAAGTGGCAACAACGTTCTTTAATCCGATGGCATTACATCGTAACAGTATGTGCCAAATTTAGTGATAACGGAAGTCTTTCTTGGTCGCTCGGGTCCATCCAACTTTTATTGTGCCCACAATATGCATAGATAAAGTTAAGTATATCATGCCCAACCGCCGCGTCGATCATCCGATAGATGTTAGGCAAATGAAAAGAATCCTTAGGATATTCCTTGTTCAAGTCTTTGTAATCTACACACATTCTTACCTTATTTCCCCTTTTAGGCACTACCACTACGTTTGCTAACTAGTTCGGGTAAATTTCTCGAATAGACCCTATTTTAAGGAGTTTAGATACCTCATCCTTGATGAATGTATGTTTGACCTCAGATTAAGGTCTCCTCTTCTGTTTAACCAAGTGGAACTTTTGGTCTAAACTCATCATGTGAGCGGTTATCTCCGGCGGGATCCCTATCATGTCAAGAAGGGACCAAGCGAAACAAGCTATGTTAGCTTAAAAAAGAATAATGAGTTTTTTCCTGAGCTTGGAGGTTAACCCCGTGCCCAAGTATGCCTTTAGATATGACAGGTGTTCGATCAATACGACTTGCTTCAACTCCTCGACCATTAATTTGGTGGCATCGGTATCACGGGCACTATAAATGATCTCGAAATTCCATAATCATTCTCCTCGTCTTTTCCTTGTTCTACTAATCTGATCGAGACTGGCATCAGATGTTGTTATTTGACTTCGGCCTTTCTGGTTGGTTCTGTGTTCATTAATCTCGAGATGGCGGGCACCAGAAGTACTTTATCGACTACGAACATCTCTTTTTCCACCGGATGTTCTCCGTACACAGCCTTGATTCCTCCCTTATGTTGTGAACGCGTGGTCTTCCAAATATGGAGTTATATCTCATATCTCCTTCGCTCACATAGAACTTTATTTCTTGGATGGCCCCGTCGGTGTTCACTGGTAGTGTTATCTCCCCTTTAGTGGTTCTGCATGCCATGTTAAATCCGTTCAACACCAGGATTGGTGGGACTATTTAGTCTTGTAACCCCAACTGCTCTGCGACCCTCGATCTAATGATATTGGCCGAGTTACTGAATGAATCAACACACGTTTAACTCGAGATTTACTAATAAGTACAGATATTACCAGTGCGTCATTATTCAATTGCACGATGACTTGTGTATCCTCATTGTTGAACGAAATGATTACCTCCGGGATATAATCTTGGGTGCATTTTCCCTCGTGATAGATACTTCAGTGCATTTTATTATCAGAAATTAAGGGATACCGACCTCTTCGATGATTATGTTGATGATGTGTCAGTTCCTCCTGTTCAGTCTATTTGTTGGTGTCCCTGATTCTGAAGTGATTTTTGGTTCGGTCACTTAGAAATTCTCGCAGGTGCTTGTTATTAAACAACTGGGCAACCTGTTCTCTCAATTGCCGACATTCTTTGGTCCTGTGGCCATGATTATTGTGTTACTTACACATCAATTTAGGGTCTCTTTGGGTAGGGTCGGACGGTAATGGTCGAGGCCACTTAATATCCTTGATGTATCCAATGGCTGATACAATACTGGCATTATTGATGTTGAAGTTATATTCTGACAATCTTGGTGGCTCCCTAGCCCCGAGTGGTCTATCGAGACCATTTTTGCTAATTAGGCTCCGTCTATTCGGCCTCGATCGCCCCTCATTTAGTTCCTCATAAGGTGTCACCCGAACCTGTTACCCCTTCAATCTCTACTATCGATTGATACTAGTCTCAGACTAATCTTGGTTCATGATAGATGACTCTCTTAGACCTGTCATCGGTCCTAATGAGATAAACGGAGCCAAAAGAGGCCCCGAGTTGATCGTCTTCAACTTTGATTTTTGATTGGTACCTGTTGTGGATGTCGGCCCAAGTTACTGTCGGGTACTCTAGTAAATTTTGTTTTAGCTATTGTGAAACCAAGGAGCTACAAGGATTAAGTCCTTGAGTGAATGCTTGAATAGCCCAATCATCCACAATCGGAGGCAAATCCATTTGTTCCATCTGAAACCTTGATACGAACTCCCAGAGCATTTTGTTGTCTCTTTGCTTAACCTTGAAAAGGTCCGATTTTCTAGTTTAAACCTTGATGGCCCCGACATGGCCTTCGTAAAATCATCCGCAAGCATAACAAATGAATCAATAGAATTTGAGGTAAGGTGTGATATCATATCATTTCTCCTTTAGCAGAGTTTCTCCGAACTTCTTTAGCAAAACCGACTCGATTTTCTCATCTTCCAAATCGTTCCCCTTGATGGCACATGTGTAGGAAGTCACATGCTTGTTTGGATCTGTGGTTCCGTTGTACTTAGGAAAATCGGGCAAACGAAACCTCTTCGGGATCGACTTCAGTGCAACGCTCGGAGGGAAAGGCTTTTGGATAAACTTCTTGGAATCTGGTCCTTTTTGATCGACCTTGGAGTTATATGTCTCCACCTTTTTTTTCGTTTGCCTCAATCTTCTTCTCACCCGATTTCACTCACTTTGTCAAAGCCTCAAGCAATTTCATTATCTTGGGTTGGCCCTACGCTCAACTCCACCCGACTTCTTGATGGTTTGCTCGTTTCCTCAGGTATTCTCCCCAGGACCGTTCAAGACTGACCCTACCAGGAGGGTGGCCTTGATTTTGTAGCTGCGATATTGTCGCTTGTTGAGACTGCAACATTCTGAAGATTATGCGAAGGCTTATCCCATCACCTTCGCCTTCGAGCTTTTCTCGAACAGTTGCTCGTGGGACTCCACAAATGCTGTTTTCATGGTCGGTTGGCAGGTGGGCGTCAATAGCAATGTGTGAATTGACGTCGATTGAATTGGCAGCCGGTATTTCGTTGGGATCGGTAGGGGGCACATTGTTGCTTGGTACCAGGTTGTTGTTTTCGCCATGATGGCCAGCCTCAGCCTCAATGTTCAAGTAAGCAGACTGAGAATTTGACATTTTGAAGGTGACCTAAAATTGAAACGTTAAAGAACAAGCGTAAAATAGAGAGTGTTATAAAAATTTGTATCAAATCACCACTATTATTCTTATCCCCAGGGTGGGCGCCAAACTATTTACTCATAAAAAATGGATAACAATTAATTTTAAGGAATTGTTGATTAATTCAACATAAGTGAAGAAGAATGTTAGATAAGTGAAATAAAGATAATATAAATCATAAAATAACCAAACCAGTACGTGACATTGAGTTCGGTCACGGATTTAGGCTTAACAGTAGTTTCGCCCACGACGAGACCCTCGATTTGCAGCCAAATGAATATGAAGAACTATGATTAAAATAAAAACTTTTCAATAATGAAGAATTAGAGAAACAAATTTGTATTGCCTAGATATGTGTTACAATGTGTTCATTGAATAGAAAAACTTTCCTTTTATATAGCAGGGGAGTTTTACCCTTAGAACAATTCTTAAAAATGTAAAAAATCTTCCTTGTACGTCAATTACTAATATAGTGCCGACATCGGGCAAGATTCGTTTGTGATATCCGGTTGGGTATGCAACATTTCGAAGACTTGGAGCTCGTTCGGGATTCGATGGGTGTTGCCCTGCCAGGCCCAGTGGCGAGCACCTTGTACCGATCTCGACTTAAGGAGTTCTCAGATTTGGTCTCTATCTCGTACTCCTCTCTTCGTTTGACTCACCATGAACTTGGGGTGTATGACAACCCCGAGTTTACCTGTATACACCATCAATGTTGGAGTGAATGCTAGATCAATAGCATTTGCCATCTGAATATGCCCACTGAGTACTGAAAGATATTATAATGCTAATAATTAATTTACCTAATTAAAGTAAATATTACAAAAATTAAGTTACAATCTTTCCCTCTCGGGTAGAGGTAAAGCCTGTCTATATAGACTCCCCAGACCTCACCTTGTGGGAATATACTGGGTTGTTGTTGTTGTTATTGTAAGTTACAATCTTTACTTTGATAAGATTGGTTACAAATGGTGATAATTTTGTAGTAATAGTTGTAGTAAGTCTTTAAGGTATTAAGACGTATTGAAACGTAGATAATGGGAATAGAAGGAAGGAGCGTTTTAAGCCCGAAAATTGTCATTGAGAAGGCAATAGAACAAATAGACGTATAAAGAAGGCAATAGAAGAAAAGCTTCTAGATTAGTTGCAAATATAAGCAAAAGCTGAATCTACTTTGGTCAGAATACACAAGTGATCGAAAATAGTGGATATGTTGGGGTTTGCTAAGGGAGAACGTCCTATTATTAAGTAGTTGGGAGTGCCATTGTGTAGCAAAAGAATATCTAGTGTCCTGTGCCAGCCTCTAGTAGAGAAAATGCTTGGAAGGATCAACAAGATACTTGTCCTATGCAGGAAGATTAGAATTGATAAAATAGTTTACTTAATTACCAAAAAAAATTGTAATCTGCAATCATGGTTACACAATAATTAAGCAGTAAGAAGAAAAACCATAATTATTTACAACAACCTCTCTTCACAACAACAACTTAATACTTAAGATCAGAAGTAACATCGTCAACATAATAACTCCCAAACATTAATACCCATTACTTTTACTATTGAAAAACAACATTAAGATCGAGTAACAGTACTCTTCAACAACAAGAAAACATGCATGCACATCTTAGTTATATATCTTAAACATAGAATAACAACAAAATACTACACCCCACCATCCCAAACGAGTTGAGGTCGGCTATATAAATTTTCACTAACCATATTAATTATTCCATATAAACTCAGTCTCATGAAAATATTTTTCTTAGCACTTAGGGAAAGGGGAACCACAAGTAGAAGCAACTTTCTTGGCATTAGGAGAAGAAATCATCTTTTGAAGTCTTGGATCTTTCATATATTTGCAAAGGCATGGCCTTTGTTCTTTTAACTTTGAGCAACACATTGCACTTGGAGTTGTAGAAGACATTATGGCATTTGCACAAACACTTAACATCAATGGATTGCAAGTGATATCTGCTTTTGTCACCCTAGTTTCTTGACTAACAACCAAAAGTACCATTAATGCAAAGATTGCCACACACTTCATTGCCATTTTTGTGATCTAGTGTGTGTCTACGTGTGCAAGAGAGAATTTTGTGCAAGTGAGAGTAGTATTTTGTGTGTGAGTTTGTTGTGATGGATGCATTGGAATCTTGACTCAATTTATAGAGGAGGATGGTTAGAGGCGGATCTAATAATTTAATTTGATGGGGTCAGTGTTTAGAGTTCTAGATTAAACTCGTCGTACTCTTCAAATTATCGATGCATAATTTAATATTTGACGGAACTTTAATAATTTTTTGACTATATGTATATATTCTTGTAAAAAAAAGTACTGAATTTAATTGAACTCGATGTACAAAAGCTTCATCGGGGGTGGCCTCCCCAGGATTTTCCCCCGAATCCCCCTGTGGAGCCATCATATTACCAAGCGCGGGATCCCAAAGGAAATGGTAGAAATTAGTAAAGTAAATAACTAAAAAAGAATCAAGAAGCTTTTCTTTTCCTCCCTCTACTTTTCTTCCCCCTTCATCATGTATATGGTTAAAGTAGAAAAGAATTTTTCTAAAAACAAATAGAAAGAGATCTAAAATTATTTTCACAAATCATTTGATCTGGAAATTATAGTCTTTTCCCTTTTGTTTTGTACTAGACAAAGCAAAAAACTTAAATTAGAGTCTTTTTATCTGCTTTTATACAGAAAAAATACTAAGTCTTCTTATTTTTTTACTGATCAACAAAGGTGTCATGCAAACAAAAAGTATATAAAAATAATTAAAATATGGAGAAAAAGAAAACGGAAACTGATCTAGGCAACCAGTATTAATTATGAGAATCTATTCGGAAATTTTCTTAACACCATGTTTGGAAAGCGACATAGGAATTGAATTTGGGTGTAATTACACAGTTTGATATGTTTATTTGGCAAAGTAATTACTTGGTCACCATGAAATTGGGTCTAATTGGAGGGGTGTAATTACACTCTCTAATTCTCAATGGGGAGGTGAGAATTGGTGGTAATTATACTGTGTAATTACAAGGTTATTTTTTATTTTCTTCCTTTTTATTTTTATTTATTTTCTTTATAACTTTTTATTTCTTTTATTTTAATTTTTTAAATTTTATTTTTACTTTTTAATTTCTTTTAAAATTTAAAAAATATATTTTTTGTACATTATTTATCTTTTATTTTCTTTCTTTATTTCTTTATTTCATGTAATTGCTTATATTTTTTTATTTATTTTATTATTCTATTTTTTGAAACTACACCTCCTAATATTATAAATAATGAGTCATTTACAAACTTTTTATATAATGAGTGATGTAACTAAAGTGAAATTTCATTGTTGAATGTGGTTATAAACTTATTATGTTTCCTAATTTAAAATTATAGTGGAATTTACTATTATTATGTTGAAATTTGACATATGTTAAATTTTTTTTTTTAATTTTGAAATTGTGTTATATTCGAAGTTCTAATTTTACTTGTTTTAGTAGTATATTGGCTTACATCGAATATTGTTATTTTTTAGCTAGAATTGATAGATTGATTTTTTCAAACATTTGAATAATGTTATGACATTATATTTATAAATATATTTTATCAAATATGAATTCCATGACGTTCTTACAAAAATGTATATTTTAATTTTGTACGTATCTAAACTGGATATTATTAATTTAAAATATATAGATAAATTATTTTTACAATATTAGTTATAAATATATAATTACTTATTAATGTATATTCACGAAAAATATACATCTTAAATACCAAATATAATATCATTTATACTTATAAAAATTTATAGACATATATTTATTATATTAACTTCTAAATTTTGATATTTACTTAATTTAAAGTTTAATCTAACTATGTAATTACACTTGTGCAATCAAACAGTAAATTTGTAATTATACTGTAATTACACTATGACAAACAAACAAATCATCGTAGTTACACAAATAAGTAATTATTAGGCTTTGTAATTACTACCCTAGTAATTACAACAATTCCAATTACAGGGTGACTTTCCAAACATACTCTAAATATTTTTTATTTTTGTGGCTTTTGTTGGTCAAATCTTCCGAGCATTTAAATTACAACTAAGTGCATATATGAAGATGTGTACTTGTAAGTAGAAAGTGGGGACTATAGATCAAGTACAAGTAGTTTTTTTTTTTCTTTTTCACTCAAAGTCTGATATTTATGTTAGGGTAAGACTAAAATTAGATTTGTGCCGAAACATTTTATATGCTGGGTAAAACGTATTCTGACAAAGACGATTTTATATTTGATCTGAGACAAATGATTTAATACTTACATTTCCACCTACGAGTAATTGATATTGAGGAAATGGAGAGCTTTAAAGATTATGCATTATTAGTAATTATATCGGCATGCCTACATATAGTTGAAGCTATCATAACAACATATTTTGAGCATGAGCAAATATTATAGATCCATAAAATCTCCTTCAACAAAGCTTTTGTTTTATAACCTTTATTTGTTTATTTATTTATTTATTTATTTATTTATTTATTTATTTATTTATTTATTTATGTGGTCCTATTCTTTGGCTGCGGGGTTGGTGCGTGGAATTAAAACCATGCCAGTCTTCTCTAATAAAAATTTATTCACACATGATGTTTATATTTTAATCTTCGTCCATATAGAGGCGGATCTAATTAGTAACTTAAAAATTCAGCGGAATTGTAAACTTGTAGTAGCATTTAGTTTAAACTCCATATATACGCAAAAAAAAAAAAAAAATCCAGTAAATAAGTACTACTATATGATAGATTTCAAATACCAGTTATCTTAATGGGAAGTGATAGAATCTTAAACTCAGCCCCATAATTCATATTCAAATCTTGAATCATCTAGATGTGGAGAATCTAGTAAAAGAAGTGGAGAAAGGAAATTTTGAATTAATTTTCTACATAAATAGAGTTACGCTTTTTCTATCCCATTTTAAAATTTGTGCAAATAATACAGTGAACTCCGAAACATTATGCTACAAAGGGACTTATTCTAACTTTTTCTTAGTTCTAAAATGAGAAAATTGTTACATGACCTATAACGGACAAAAGCTCGTTCTGACTAATTTCGCAAATTTTGGAGAGAGCAAACCCTTCATTTGATAAGTGCCAGCATCAGTGGGCGGAGACATAATTTTTGTTAACGAGGATCAAAATATAAAGGAATAAATTCACCAAAATATTCAAGAGATGTCAATATATAATATATATACATATTTTTTTAAAAAAAATTATCTAATTATAAAATATAATTTTTCGACTAACGGGTATCGGCTGACCCCTTGAGTGCATGTTTCTTCGCCACTAAATGCACTGTAACATTTAATATACATAAAAGTTCTGAGTGCATTAATAGAAAGAGAAGTGGTACAACAAAAAATAAGAGGCTATAGTACTCTGAACAATAAGGATATTAAAATATTTATAATATATAAAAATATTTTTAAAATTGATCATAAATATATTATGTCATTCCTATGAGGAAGCGTTGCTAAGGTAAATTGGCAATGTTAAATTAACCTAAAGTCGGTCATCATGTGTGCTAGGTTTTTTATTTAGCCGTCTGGTATTTGAAAATTATCGGTATGATTAATCCAAGTTCTCATTACGTTTGATCAATTTAAAGGAAAGTAGTTTCTCCCAAAAAATTTTATTTTAAAGGTCAAATATAATTTGAAATCCCCCGTTAAGAATGAGAATTCCAACTCCACCACATTTTTATATTCTGTAACAATGTTTTAAAAGGCGGGGTGTGAGGCGAGGTGTTTTACAAAATATAATTCACAATTTGAATATGATTCTCTAACATCATTTATTTTTAAGTTTCAATAAGTTAATAAAGTGACACATATTCACCATACTATACCATGATAACTAATTATTTGTAATAGTTATTAGTTAATACTAAGTTATTAAATTATTAAGTATTGTATCTCGTAAACGTGAAAAAAATATTTAGGAAAAAATTATGGACTATTATATAATAAAGACATAACAAAAGTTAATAAATAAATATATTTAAATAAAAAATTTATTTAAAATTTACTATTATAGCAGTCTTAGTGAATAATGTGCAATAATTATTATTTTAATTATGACATAAAATACTATCAACTTAATGATTTAGGATTAAGAAAAAAGTAATTTTAAATAGTCAACGATTTATTAAGAAATTTGAGAATTTGCAAGGTTAGTTACACACAATTACATAAAGTTCTATTAGGCGAGCCTAGTACTCCGAGCGTTGGGTATGTCCGAAGTGTAAGCCCTGACGACTGGAGCGCAAGTCTCACGAAACTAATCCCCTCATATAAGCGGATAAGCTCCGGGGCGTTTTCCGAATGCTCCATCCCAAAACGGAGCTCCGGACAAGTCCCAATTCTACCATTAAAACCGATGTTTTATAATAATCTTTCCTAATCATTAAGGACTCATTCTTTTCGGTGATGTGATCTGATCCATTACCTTATGCCATGGCATGCGCCTCCTACTAGCATTTTTCTTTTCTTCTTTTTTACCCTCTTTTCATCATTCACACTTTATTGCTATCTTATTTATTCAAGATTAGCATGATTTCATCATTATAGAGAGGGCCCAACATTGGCATGCATCACGTAGAAATCTTTTCTTGAAAATAGGAGTATATCTCCGGCAACAACAAGAGTACATAGTATATACGCCCTATGAATATGACATTAATAATTAAATAAATAAATGAATAATTCTATGCACTAACAGTATAAAAACTACTAGTAAAATGAGTATTAAATGATAACGTGATTAAATTTGTAGCTAACAGATTAAACTATACTCAAGAGCGGACCACAATGGCTTCATAAATATTTTTTACTATTTTTATGTGAAAATTATTTCTGAAAGAAACAAAATGTATAAAATTATAGCTGTTGAACCCCCTTAAACACATATGTGCCTTGGTCGAATAGTTCAAGCGGATTCAATTTCTGTAATTGGTCATGCATTTCAATTTCTCTCTCATTTTCAAAATGACTCATTAGGGCCTGCACCTAATTTTTAAGGTAAATGTAACAAATAGGAATAATAGCAAGATAAAATAAGATAGAATCGAAGAATCCAGTTAAATTCTTGATAGTAATAATCATATATGAATAAAAGATATCATATTAACATATTACTTCTAGCAAACTGAGTAAGACAAAGAGAAACATTCGACTACCTACAAACCTTCTACACTAATCTTTGACCTTCACACCATGCTGTCTAGAGCCATGTCCTCCATAAATTCCATATGCGCCATCTCCCGCCTAATAAACTCTCTCCAAGACTCCTTAGGCCTACATTACCCCTCCTACTACCCATCGAGGCTAACCGCACGCACCTTCTAACCGGGGGACTTCTATACTTCTCCTCCTAACATGCCCGAACCATCTCAACCTCGCCTCCCACATCTTATCCTCCACAAAGGCCACTCTTACTTTTTTCGAATAACTTCAATCATAATCTTATCCAACCGGGTATTTCCACAAATCCATCTCAAAATCCTCATCTCAACTACTTTTAGCTTCTAAGTATGTGAGTTGTTGACTGGTCAACACTTTGCTTCATACAATATATCCAGAATATAGAAGAATCGGGTTACTGATAATCAAAAAATAAATAAAGAAAAGAATTTATCGAATGCTCAAATATGAAAGCTTGTATATCAGAAATATATTCCAGTAGTATCTTGTGTTTTCCTTGATTACATGTTTCTCCTTTTATAGGTCTCTTGGAGAATTTGTTAAAATATACGTTACATCCAAGCTATAATGAGGCCATTATAAATATTTAATGACATTAAATGCTACGTTATATAATCATCATATTAAATGCAAATATGCTTTAACAGCTCCAGTACTTGTTTCTCTTGTAATGACGTGTATCTTCATTCTTATATGTGTCATGGTTCATTGTCCTTTCGTATCTCTTACATAATTGCGCTTTAAATAAGTACGGGTCTCCCGAGTCTTTTAACTCATACCTTCCCTCTGTTCCCATATCTTTTTTTTACTCCATTGTCTCGTACCTCTTTTTATCCGCACCATCTTAGACTTTTTGACCCAGTCATAGCCTATATGTAACTCCATGTGTCATGCCATGTCATTATTCATTCATTTATTTAATTTTTCTCAATACATATAGTCTCCCCACTTTCCATTTATTCCTTAATATGAATATTTGGGAAGTGGGATTCGTAAAAGGAGAATTTTTGTCAACATTAATGCTCTGATAAAGTTGTCGCTTCAACTGTCACTTAATGCCCTGGACACGTATTGCTTCCTCATTGGTTGTACTATCATGCAATGCCTTTCCATGCTTTATTTTCGGCTTCACTCTTCATGAAGTATGAGTTATCATCATTATAGCGTCTTTCATCACCGTACTCTTCCTTTTTTATAATTACCGAATGCTATAAATATAACCTCTTTTCTTATCTTATTGTTCATAAATTGAACCAAATACTTTTGCCTTGCAAACTTACTTGCTTCTATTCAACTCTTGCATCCATGGCTTCTTCGAACCCTAACCCTAGGAAAATTCTCATTCTAGACAATTTTCCCAATGCTCATGTAAGACATAGAAGATGAGGTAGATTATGCAATCTAAATTCCACCCGTGGTGGTGCTTTAACACCTCCTTCTGGTTCTGGACATTCTTCTGGAACCAGATGTTCTCATTCACAAAGTGGTTCTTCTAGAAGTAAGGATTCAATTGAGCCTTTGCGTGAACCCTTAGTAGAAGAAATTATTCCTTCAGAATTTTCTTTCCATCATGATAAAGAATCTTTAAAAATTCAAGTAGCTACACTAGACCGTGCTAATCCTTATCCTATTTTAATCACAAGCGCTTTGGCTCCAATAGTTAGGAGAGAGTGACATTGGGTTGAAGATTTTCCCATTATTGTTCCTAACCCGAATCAAAGGATTACCTCATACATGATAGGTTATTCCTTTGTTTACACCTATCCTTTCACTTTGGGATTTAAATCACCCATCAACTTGGTCATCTTAGACTTTTGCTGTTTTTTTTAATGTTTGCTTAGGGTAAATTGGTCCAATAGTGTGGCGAGTTATTTCATGTTTAAGACACCTTATTAACAAAGCCGACGTAGAATTCACTTTCCCTCAATTGATTCACCTTTACTCCATTAGATTTTTTCGAAATAGAATATTTGGCTTAGCAGCCATGAGCAAAAGAGTTTTAGTGATTCCTAAAGAGTTTTAGTCATAATCCCATAATAACTCCATATATGTAAGTCTAAGGTGTAGGATTACCTCTTGTATAACAATTCTTGAAACACAACTTTGGGGTGTGCTTGAGGTTTTGAAGAAATCCTATGAAATCCAACCAAAATCATGTTGTAACTAGTAATTGAGAAGTGAAATCACCATAAAAATACACTTAAAACTCACCTTAAGTGTGCAATTTGATGCCTTGGTCGAGTTTGGGTGCAGAGAGAACCCTACCCTTGACAGATATCTCAAAATGTCTTATTTCCGATCTTTAGGGGTATAAAAATCTTCCAGGTGTGCGAAGTGCTGACCAGTCGCGCAAAACTTCGCGCATATTCTGAGCATTCTGCCTCAGATCGCGAAGTAAATTTAGTGCACTTTTTCGCGCATGTGACACGTTATGAGTAAAATGATCATAACTTTGTGTATACACCTCCAAATGACAAACGGTTTATTTTGTTGAAAACTAGACTCAAAGGGCTTTAATTGGATAGGTTGATCCTCACACAAATCCTAATATAACTGTAGATATGATCGTTCAAACTGACGTCTTGTGCGCACTCATTTACAAATTTCGTCTAATATGCAATTTTCCAACTTGGCTTAGACTTAGGCCTCTCCTTAGACCCCAAATCACCTATAATAAGACTTATACTGTTATTACCATATCCAATTGATATCCATACTATTATACATCCTTATTTTCACACGAAATAAAATAATTAACCTACCTTGGCACGATGAAATCTTAAATCACTCGAAAAAAAATTGGGGCCTTACGTTCTCCCCCCCCCCCAGGATCATTCGTCCTCGAATGAGGAGCATAGTCTTCCCCAAATACTTTAACCTCACACATCTCTTTTCTAACTTACCTCCAGTCTCTAAATTTTCACTAACTCCCAAATTTTTCAGAAATTTCGGCAGAGTCTCCTTTGTAACTAGGCCTATCCACCTACGAGAGAATCGACAAATTCGTTTCAACAACACATCAACAACTATACATAGCACCACAATGTATATATCCACAATCCTAATCCAGTATTACAAGCACTATATTAACGTAAGGATACCAGAAAATGGACTGCACAATCTTATATCAAAATACCTATATAGTACCTTTCAAGTCAAAACTAATTGATATTCAATCAAGGAAAAATATTTTCCTTACACAACAATTTCAGCCTTCCAGACGACCTTCTCAACTTACGAGCTTTATCAAGACACATTCTCGAAAATAATATCAACTCCCAAACATACATAACTAGGATGACAAACCATTTTTTGTAAAATTTTTGTAAAAGTAAAATAAAATATATAAAATTGAAAAGACACCTGGCATGAGTTAACTATTCATTGATTTTACCTTTAATAATTCCCACTGTACAATTTACATTCCACTGGATATTGCAATTCATGATAACAATAATAATCCCACAATTCCATAATTTGGCATCATACCATCAAGGATGTCAGTTCATAGCAATCAATCAATCATGTGTTCATAATAGTCTTTACCAGTCATTAATGTAATCACAAAGGTGTTCACCAGCAAGAATATAATTTCGTTTCAATCAAAAATTCTTATGAAGCCAAGCCATCATGATTCTTTCTAGTAGTGCATCATATAGGATATTACCATGATATATAATTCAATCAAAGATGTGAAAACAAAAAGTATATGAGGAACAATTACGGGGAATATCATACGCCTATTGCAACCTAATGTGTAGTACACTTATGTTACCTTTATTATCAACTCACATAACATCTTCAGGGGGACACTCATACTAATCCCTTAATGACCCTTAATAGTTACCCTAAGATGTGATACCATAAACTGACCATAAAATTATCTATCAAATATATGTATATAATCACAATATGAAGCTTTACTTTTGCCTTGTCTGAACATACCATACCCAATAGATCTTATACAACGAGGAACATCAGAGTTCATTATCAGGCTCGAGTTATTCAGGAATCCATTAATACACTGAGTAGAGTACTTTATGACGTCATATGCTAAGAGACACAAAAAGTTGCTACTAACAATACTGCCATAGTTAATCATTGTGACTACCTCAATTATTACACAAATGAGTCATAAGAGTAAGCAGTACATGGGAAATACGAATCATTAAGGAGGAATACCCAAGTACATGAACCCCTTATTTTTTGAGAGTGTAGGAAAAATCCGTTTATCAAGAATAAGAATACTCTGGCACCTTGAACGTGATATGTGATTCAAAATAAACGAAGTTGAATTACACTCTTAACATTACTTGACACACAAAATCTATGCCACAAGCCTATAAGGATGAAAAGAATTGAACGCTTATGAGATTACCATATTCTAGACAGCTTAACACTTCTTGGTGATTGATCAAATATGAGGGAACTAAAAATTACGACCATTTGTCATTCAAATTAACATGTTCATGATATGTACAAAAAATTGAAGTCATCTAATATCAACATTTCACGAGTGACAATAGCTAGGAAATCTTGATACTGGGATAAAATCATAAATTGGTTAGATGGTTCTAATAGTTAACACGATGCTTCGGGGAGAAGGCAAATAATACTCTTATCTAGGCAAGAAGGTGAGATACCAATGGCAGTAAAACTCCCCACACATGACAATGACATTGTCAAGGATTCTAGAAGTTGGGGTGTAAAGACAACCAAACTCAATGAGACAGTGCACAATAATCACTGAAGGTTTGCAGATGTTCATTATGAGATCTCTATAGGTTTTGACTTGAAAAAGGAACTGTCATAGTAATCCATAGAAGGGCATGTTCTCTTATGGTTGTCGTACAAGTGTTGGGATATAGCAAAATGAATTCACTAAATAAGGAATACAATTAACATATTGTGGAGACATAAAGAGAAAATAATCATTTGTTATAAGCTGGACACATTTCTACTATATTAACTACCCACTACAACACATGACTATGCCACGAGTAACCACAATACTAGGAACCAAGTGAGCTATTTACTATGGGATATCTTAAGTGGAAACGAAAGTTATGGCGACACAAGATCTTCCTATGATGGGGATGTGAGGATCTCAATTTTCAGAAAAACGTTATGCACACAATGACCATTTCATTTGACATGTACGTGTAGGATAAGTGTTGATGCATGCTCTCACGTTACTTGATAGTAAGAGGGTTTTCATTATGTTACTTGCAAGAGAGTGGATTGGATGTTCAAGCCATATAAGCCATACAACAACTGAGTAAAAGAGTTACTCGAGAAGGATCACATAGTTTTCACATAATTTCCATACCTCTAGGCTGTACTTCAAAGACCTTCCATAGGGTTCACATATCAAATTATATACTTATGCGCTTCATACAATAATAAGGAAATCACAATTACGAATCAAACACTTTAAATGATCACCACATTATCAAATAAAAGAATCATGTCATTTTCACGTATATTTGTCCATCGGCTCTTAGGGCCACATTTATCACGTCATACTTGGCACTAGGCCACATTTCATAACACAATTTCTTTTTCCCTGCATTTCACATCAATATTATAATCTGTTTCACATTCCCTAATGTCATAAGCATCACCAAGTACAATTACAATTCAAGTTCTCGACACATTGGCCATACTCCATTTCTCAAAGTCATTTGACTTATTTCAACATCTCTATACACAGAGGATTTCACATAGTTTGACATAACATATGCATCTCAAATTTCAATTTAGGGTCTTAACATTTCAATACATGATTCATATTCCTTGCATTGTTTTTAAGTTGTCAATAATAGCACATTGATCATATTGGAATGCACATTTCACAACATTGAGTCGCAACACCAATTCATGTAAAGTATCACTAATAGCAAAAATCCAACATTCAGTTTTATCACATTTACACAATCACTTACTTACCAAACATCTTTATATATTACCAAGAACCAGACACAATCAATCAAAGGCCTTTGGTACACGTAAGAACATTTTGGAGTAGTTAACCATAACGCATTTTTTTCTCACACAATTTGGCATCAAATCTCAATTTAAACTTGACATGAAGTCTAGGCATTTTAGCACATAGTTCACATTCTTCATATATCCTCATTTACCAAGAATAACATATTAAACACATGAAGAAGTACCTACCACATACATTTTCACAACAATAATTCACTTAACATAACAAAACAAGTACTGCATCAATTATATTTTGAAATTACAACATCTACACGGGCACCGTGGAAGCTCAATTTCTAAAAGACGGGGTTTTAGCCATACATATGTCACGACCCGGATTTATTTCCCCCAACATCGGGATCGTGATGGCGCCTACTCGTGGTAGCTAGGCAAGCCACTGTATACATACTATCTTGTTTCTAGCACAATTTTAATTAAATAAATGCGGAATACTTTATGAGATAGAAATAACTAATTACAAGGTGAAAATCATACTGAAATCCTCTACCCAAGACGTGGAGTCACCAACTCACGAACTACTATGGAATACTACACATAAAAGTCTGAAAGAAATATAACACAATTCTGTTTGTCTCGGAACAAAGAGACTCCAGCTAATAACATAAATAAAGAGAGAGACGCCGGGCCTGCGGACGCCTGCAAGCTACCTCGGTCTCAAATATGATCAACTCCCACGCAATCTACTTACTGCTGCTGCTGCTCCTGATCGTAACCTGGACCTGTGCAAAAACGCACAGAAGTGTAGTATCAGCACAACCGACCCCATGTGCTGGTAAGTGTCTGGCCTATCCCGGCGAAGTAGTGACAAGCCTAGGACCAGACACCCACATAAACCTGTGCAATTCAATATATATATGTGTACCACAAGATAACAAGAAATAATCAAGTATTAACACAATAAGGAATATCTTAAAGAATTCAACAATTAACCACAGTTAATAATTTCACAAGGAAAAACAAAGTGTAATGTAAACACAAGTAATATCAATTCAAGAAATAGCAAACAGTTGCACGGCATCACGCTTCGTGCTTTTACTCTCATCCTCACCAAATAAACAAATAAAGTACACGGCATCACCCTTCGTGCTTTTACTCTCATCCTCACATCCATAGTACGGCATGATCCTTCGTACATGGTTCAATAATGGGCACGGCATGATCCTTCGTGCATAATCAATAATAGGGCACGGCATGATCCTTCGTGCATAATCAATAATAAACATGGCACGGCATGATCCTTCGTGCATAATCAATAATAAACATGGCACGACATTAACCTTCGTGCATAAATAAATAAACATGGCACGGCATCACCCTTCGTGCATTATCTCTCTTCCTCACCCAAATAACAATCACAGTTAAGGGCAAAGAAAGAAACAATAATTCATAAACCGTCCCATCAAGGGCAATCAATAATTTTCTTCACAACAAGTCCCAACAAGGAAGAACAATAACAATTCATCTGTAATATATCTCAAATAATCATTTTCCAACGACTCACGGTCATACTAGACGCCAGTGTATGGATGCTCGTCACCACAGCCCATACACCGCACTCGATCACATAACACATAACACATAATCCTATTCCCTCAAGCTAGGATAGAACAAACACTTACCTCGAATGCTTATGAACAATTCACCCCGTGGAAATGCCTTTTCCTTTTGAATTTGACTCCAATCCAATCGTATCTATACACAATTGATTTAATATCATCAATTCTACTTAACAAACTAGTTCATATTGCTAAATATGGTTTTTACAACATTCTGCCCGGAATAGTAAAAATCGACCCCGAGCCCACATAATCGAAACTCAAGTTTCGAACCAAAATAATTTCACCCAATCTTCCATGAGTTCAAATATACAATTTGTTCTTAAGTTCGACTCCAAAACGAGGTCTAAATTGCAAATTCTTTGAAAGCCCTAACTATACTAAATTCTCAATTTTTCTACCCATTTACACCTATTTAGGCTTAGGAATTCAAATAATATTGATGAAAAATGAAGAAAACGAGTTAAGAATCACTTACCCAAGAAGTTTTGATGAAAATCGCCCAAGAATCGCCCCAATAAGCTGCTTGGAGAAGAGAGAGTTGAGAGAAATGGGATTTTATTCCGTCTGTTCTGTTTTTGCAGAACTTAAAATCACTGGGCGAATTTACTCTATGCGATCGCAGGGCCTGTGATGCGATCGCATAGAAGAAAATAAGGGGACAGCAAAATTGCTCTATGCGATCGCGGAGGACAAATGCGATCGCATAGAAGGAAATGGATGAATTGAAATTACTCTATGCGATCGCAGGGAAAGGTACGCGATCGCATAGAAGGAAATTCTGGGCCTTAGTCTTACTCTATGCGATCGCGAAGGATAGTATGCGATCGCATAGGAGGAACAATGGAAGTTATGCGATCGCATGGGCTCTATTGCGATCGCACAGAAGGATATTTGGGACCTCTGATCTTTGCTCTATGCGATCGCAGCTACACCTATGCGATCGCATAGAAGAAAATCTCTGTGCAAAAATTGCAGAAGTTTCTGCTGAAATTTTCAAGTTCCAACCACCCCGTTACCTATCCGAAACTCACCCGAGCCCTCGGGGATTCAAACCAAGTATGTAGACTGACTCAAAAACATCATACGAACTTGCTCGCGCGATCAAATCACCAAAATAACATCATTATCAAGGAATTTAGCCTTAAATCTCAAGAATTCTTTCAAAATTTCATAACTTCCAAACTTTCCAATTTAAGGCCGAAACACGTCAAACGACGTCCGTTTTCAACCAAACTTTACGGGAAGCGCTTAACCAATATATATGACCTGTACCGGGCGTCGGAACCAAAATACGAGCCCGATAACAGTACTTTTTAATAAAAATTCAGTTTCATTTTCCTTAAACATTTTCAGAAAACAATTTAACGAAAAAATTCTTTTACCGGGGTTCTAGACCTCGGATTTCAATTCCGGGCATACGCCCAAGTTCCATATTTTTCTACGGATTTTCTGAGACAGTCAAATCACGGATCCGGGTCCGTTTACCAAAAATGTTGACCAAAGTCAACCATATCAATATTAATATCATTTTTATCCAAATTTCTCAGAGAATTCATATTTTCTATCAAAAATCTTTCCGGCTACATGCTCGGATCGTGCACGTAAATCGAGGCAACAAAAAATGAGGTTTTCAAGGCCTCGAAGCTCGAAATGATTAATTAAATAAGTGATGACCCTTTGGGTCGTCACAATCTCCACCTCTAAAACAACCGTTCGTCCTCGAACGGACAAAAGAAAGAAGTACCGTAGTCAGGAAACAAATGTGGGTAGCGGCTCCGCATATCAGACTCGGACTCCCAGGTCGATGCCTCAGGAGGCTGACCTCTCCACTGAACACGCACAGAAGGATAACTCTTCAACTTCAACTGTCGAATATGCCGGTCTAGAATAGCCACCGGCTCCTCCTCGTAGGATAGATCATTGTCCAATTGGACAGTACTGAAGTCTAACACATGTGTAGGATCGCCGTGGTATCTCCGAAGCATAGATACATGAAAAACTGGATGCACGGCTGATAAGCTAGGCGGCAAAGCTAATCTGTAAGCCACCCCTCCCACTCTGTCTAGAATCTCAAATTGGCCAATATACCTAGGGTTAAGCTTGCCCTTCTTCCCAAACCTCATCACGCCCTTCATAGGCGACACCCGGAGCAATACTCGTTCACCGACCATGAAATCTACATCTCGAACCTTACGATCCGCATAAGTCTTTTGCCTGGACTAAGCTGAACGCAATCTCTCCTGAATAGTGTTGACCTTATCCAAGGCCTCCTGAACTAAGTCTGTACCCAACAACCGAGCTTTTCCCGGTTCAAACCATCCAATCTGGTGATCGACATCGCCTACCATACAACGCCTCATACGGAGCCATCCGGATGCTAGATTGGTAACTATTATTGTAGGCGAACTATGCTAATGGCAGAAACTGGTCCCACGAGCCTCCGAAATCAATAACACATGCTCGAAGCATGTCCTCGAAATACGAATAGTCCTCTCCGGCCGGCCATCCGTCGAGGATGAAATCGTTGTACTCAGCTGAACATCGGGTGCCTAATTCCCGTCTGGACCGCTCTCCGAACCGCGAGGTAAGCTGCGTTCCCCGATCAGAGATATAGATACCGGCACCCCATGGAGACGAACAATCTCCCTAATGTAAACCTCCGCTAACCTCTCCGACGAGTAGGAGACGGATACTGGAATAAAGTGTGTTGACTTGGTCAGCCTATCAATAATGACCCAAATAGCATCAAATTTCCTCCGAGTCAAAGGAAGTCCAGTAACGAAGTCCATAGTGATCCGCTCCCATTTCCACTCGGAATTTCAATCCTCTGGAATACACCACCAGGTCTCTGGTGCTCATATTTCACCTGCCTGACAATTTAGACACCGAGCGACATACGCAACGATATCTTTCTTCATTCTGCGACACCAATAGTGTTGCCGTAAGTCCTGGTACATCTTCGCGGCGCCTGGATGAATAGAATACCGCGAACTGTGGGCCTCTGCTAAGATCAACTTTCGAATCCCTTCGACATTGGGCACACAAACTCGACCCTGCAATTTCAATACCCCATCATCATCTAGATTCACCTGTGTGGCACCTCCCCGCTGTACTGTATCCCTCAACTCACGCAAATGAGGATCATCAAATTGCCTCTCACGGATACGCTCTAATAAAGAAGAACGAGCGACTGTGCAGGCTAACACCCTGCTAGGTTCAGAAATGTCTAATCTCACGAACCGATTAGCTAAGGCCTGGACATCTAGAGCTAATGGTCTCCGACTGACTGGAATATAAACAAGACTGCCCATACTGGCTGACTTCCTACTCAAAGCGTCAGCCACCACGTTTGCTTTTTCCCTGATGATATAAAAAGGTAACATCATAATCTTTCTGCAATACCGGCCACCTTCTCTGCCTCAAATTCAACTCTTTTGTTTAAACAAATACTGAAGACTCTTATGATCGGTGTATACTTCACATACTACACCATACAAATAATGCCTCCAGATCTTCAATGCGTGAATAATCGCCGCAAATTCTAGATCATGCACTGGGTAATTCTTTTCATGCATCTTCAACTGCCTCGAAGCATAGGCAATAACCTTGCCATCTTGCATTAACACTGCACCAAGCCCAATACGGAAAGCATCACAATAATCAGTATAAGGTCCCGTACCTGCGGGTAAAATTAATACCGGTGCTGTGGTCAAGGCTGTCTTGAGCTTTTGAAAGCTCGCCTCGCATTCATCTGACCATTCAAATTGAACACCTTTCTGTGTCAATCTGGTCGGTGGGGTTGCAATAGAAGAAAACCCCTCTACAAATCGACGGTAGTAACCTGCTAATCTCAAGAAACTCCAAATCTCTGTGGCTGATGTTAGTCTAGGTCAGTCCTTGACTGCCTCAATCTTCTTCGGATCAACCTGAATACCTGCTACCGTCACAATATGACCCAGGAATGCAACTGAACTTAGCCAAAATTCACACTTCAAAATTTTTGCATATAGTTGGCTATCTTTCAGAGTCTGCAAAGTCACTCTGAGATGTTGCGCATGCTCCCCATGACTACAGGATTATGTCAATATGGAAACAATGAAGACTACAACGAACAAGTCTAAATAAGGCACGAACACACTCATGCGTATGCACGTATCCATGACTCTGAAGTCTGGCCATAAGAGTTATTCTTAAATTACAACATTGTCAATTAACCCTGTTATCAAATACCTTATTCTACAAATCCCATTTTACTCAGAATGAGGTATGGTGACCTCGTGATTATTTTCCCGAATTAATGCGTCATATTTATCCTTACCTAGTGCTCGTCTCAAAGGCTAAGCTCAACGGTTTCAAAATAGAAATGGCTAATATGAATAGAAACTATACAAGAATTGTCAAATAGTCCTAACGGACATGACTCTTATTTACGAATGCGATACGAAAGTATTAATTCATAAAATAAGAATTTTAAACAATCTGAATTACACACGTGATGACGCCATCTGGTGTAATGACCTCCCTCATACCATAAAAGTATATCAATGGTTAGGTCTCCACCTCTAGGATTTTTACCTCCACCTCTAACATCCTGACCTATACATCTGGCTGGCCATGTAGGATAAATATTAACTGCAATGGAGCGTGTAGCCTGAGTGCTTTCCTAAAATTATATTTCTCCAAAAATTCCACATTCACGGCAATTCCTTTAAGGCTCAGTTAACTTGTTGTTCATGACAATATATATTCGAACACAGTCATTGTGACTTGGTACAACCGTTCAGATCACACATACTACATATTGCAGAGAATCTCGGGGGTGACGTCTTCGGAACATTTTCTTAAAATAGAGTTTAGTAGATAGCGTTGCGTTGGCCGGCTTGCCCTCTTCGTAGGCTTGTCACAAACATTGACGGCCAATTCTTAACACTGCTGAGCTACCCCATTTACTCGTATACTCTTCGTCATTCTCTGGGGGCGATCCTTACCCCATGAAAAGAAATAGGGCACGGCATGATCCTTCGTGCATAATCAATAATAAACATGGCACGGCATGATCCTTCGTGCATAATCAATAATAAACATGGCACGGCATTAACCTTCGTGCATAAATAAATAAACATGGCACGACATCACCCTTCGTGCATTATCTCTCTTCCTCACCCAAATAACAATCACAGTTAAGGGCAAAGAAAGAAACAATAATTCATAAACCGTCCCATCAAGGGCAATCAATAATTTTCTTCACAACAAGTCCCAACAAGGGAGAACAATAACAATTCATCTGTAATATATCTCAAAATAATCATTTTCCAACGACTCACGGTCATACTAGACGCCAGTGTATGGATGCTCGTCACCACGGCCCATACACCGCACTCAATCACATAACACATAACACATAATCCTATTCCCTCAAGCTAGGATAGAACAAACACTTACCTCGAATGCTTATGAACAATTCACCCCATGGAAATGTCTTTTCCTTTTGAATTTGACTCCAATCCAATCGTATCTATACACAATTGATTTAATATCATCAATTCTACTTAACAAACTAGTTCATATTGCTAAATATGGTTTTTACAACATTCTGCCCGGAATAGTAAAAACCGACCCCGGACCCACATAATCGAAACTCAAGTTTCGAACCAAAATAATTTCACCCAATCTTCCATGAGTTCAAATATACAATTTGTTCTTAAGTTCGACTAGAAAACGAGGTCTAAATCGCAAATTCTTTGAAAGCCCTAACTATACTAAATTCTCAATTTTTCTACGCATTTACACCTATTTAGGCTTAGGAATTCAAATAATATTGATGAAAAATGAAGAAAACGAGTTAAGAATCACTTACCCAAGAAGTTTTGATGAAAATCGCCCAAGAATCGCCCCAATAAGCTGCTTGGAGAAGAGAGAGTTGAGAGAAATGGGATTTTATCCCGTCTCTTCTGTTTTTGCAGAACTTAAAATCACTGGGCGAATTTACTCTATGCGATCGCAGGGCCTGTGATGCGATCGCATAGAAGAAAATAAGGGGACAGCAAAATTGCTCTATGCGATCGCGGAGGACAAATGCGATCGCATAGAAGGAAATGGATGAACTGAAATTACTCTATACGATCGCAGGGAATGGTACGCGATCGCATAGAAGGAAATTCTGGGCCTCAGTCTTACTCTATGCGATCTCGAAGGATAGTATGCGATCGCATAAGAGGAACAATGGAAGTTATGCGATCGCATGGGCTCTATTGCGATCGCACAGAAGGATTTTTGGGACCTCTGATCTTTGCTCTATGCGATCGCACCTACACCTATGCGATCGCATAGAAGAAAATCTCTGTGCAAAAATTGCAGAGTTTCTGCTGAAATTTTCAAGTTCAAACCACCCCGTTACCTATCCGAAACTCACCCGAGCCCTTGGGGATTCAAACCAAGTATGTACACTGACTCAAAAACATCATACGAACTTGCTCGCGCGATCAAATCACCAAAATAACATCATTATCAAGGAATTTAGCCTTAAATCTCAAGAATTCTTTCAAAATTTCATAACTTCCAAACTTTCCAATTTAAGGCCGAAACACGTCCGTTTTCAACCAAACTTTACAGGAAGCGCTTAACCAATATATATGACCTGTACCGGGCGTCAGAACCAAAATACGAGCCCGATACCGGTACTTTTTAATAAAAATCAGTTTCATTTTCCTTAAACATTTTCAGAAAACAATTTAACAGAAAAATTCTTTTACCGGGGTTCTAGACCTTGGATTTCAATTCCGGACATATGCCCAAGTTCCACATTTTTCTACGGATTTTCTGAGACAAGTCAAATCACGGATCCGGGTCCGTTTACCAAAAATGTTGACCAAAGTCAACCATATCAATATTAATATCATTTTTATCCAAATTTCTCATAGAATTCATATTTTCTATCAAAAATCTTTCCGGCTACATGCTCGGATCGTGCACGTAAATCGAGGCAACAAAAAATGAGGTTTTCAAGGCCTCAGAAGCTCGAAATAATTAATTAAATAAGTGATGACCATTTGGGTCGTCACAACATATTGGTGAGATACTACATGATCTGGTGGTGAAGTGACACTAGTAAGATCCTCTTAACAACAAGTTCTACCAATCCCTCTATGGCTTAACATATTCCTCTAATAAGTCCTTGGGTAATCCACTCGGACTCAACGGTGGGATCAATCCCTCCTTACATGCTTCAAATTCGCGGATTGTGGTATCAAAATTACCAATCTTGAGAATAAGACTTAGAGAGGAAATCAACTCCCTATCTTGAGCTATATTTCACGATGTGGAGTATCAAAGAAGGGTGAAATTCCTAAATGTCCAAATAGCCTCCAACTTATAGATGTGGTCGACAACACACCGATAAGAAGGACTCTACTAGACACAACTCCGAGACATCCTAGGACACTTTAAAACCTTAAGCTCTGATACCAAGTTTGTCACGCCCCAAAACTGAGGGACACGACCGGCGCTTAACCGGAGGACCCCAGTCAAGCGGACCTGGAATTTCCTTTCCTATCCCACGCGTTACCCCGTAATTCTAATATATATTGTTCTTTTGAAATAGCAATTTAAGACTTAAGCATAAACTTACAACTTTAGTACATTTCTACTTTTTCTCATTTTCAACATTTGATACCAAGCATTTGCAAAATATATACAACATTTACCAACGTGGACCATGATTATGAATCGTACCATTACTACCCAAAAACGTTTTTACACCCATTGTGTCTACGGAGCCTCTATGCTAGGAACTTAACCAATACTTGGCGGTGACAAGGCCCCGGCTATACCTTACAATACACAATAAACTCAAAAGAAGATGGCAATAACCACACATGACCCCAAGGTAAAGTGGGGCTCACCAATGCAACTGATGGGATGGAGAGGATAGCTACTCTCGGTGGACTAGAGTACCTGCTATAGATCCACCTACAATCATAACACGAATATAGCGCCCCCGACAAAAGGGACGTCAGTACATTTGAATTGTACTAGTATGTATGAACAAACTTTACCCCAAGTAAGATCAATCACTTCATAGATAGCAAACAGTAATAGAATCAACAATCGCATGCACATGAAAGGTACAATCAAGCCAAACAAGTTTACAATCTCTCCTTTTTCCCCTTCAACATTTTCACATCAATGATTTCACATATCTATTTCATAGTTTCATTTCAATAATGATTTCGATCACTTTTCCACCCTTGTTACCTGGGCCACCCTTATCATCACAACCTATACCTTATTACTTTGTGTTGCGGCGCGCAACCCGATCCCACCGGACAATCACATCTCACACAACAACTATAGTTCACAATTCAATCACATGGCTTCAGGCCATCAAGAATATCATTTCATATCAACAATAACAATTTCACAATGAATTTTCATTAACCTCAGTACCATTTCCATCATATCCAATAACCCGCATACAATTTGAGTCACGGCGATAATTGCCCACGACAAGCCACACATGATTTTACCATTATTACTTCAATTACATCAATTATGATTTCTTTCCATCATTCATTACACAACTCTTACCACATAAACACATTCACATACACACTTGGTTTGCTACCATTTTCTTACACCATCATATCGGGACTTATAACCAACAATGTTCAAGGTATATAAATCACAAGAATTCATGATATAGGCCATCTTATCTTAACACAAGTGAAACAACCAAAATTCACAAATAGTTCACATAACATGTACCAATTTCTCGTACAGAACACATGGTTTTTAGCCATTATACACATTTCTACATTTGGACACATTAACATTCTTTCATTTGTTAACACATATTTCCACTTTGGCATCCTCAAGCATTTACAAGCTTTGCACATAATAAGGTAGGCACATCAAATTACTTTTCACAATCACATATAACATGGTGGTGTAGAAATCAACTAACACAACAATACACATATTTTCATACAAGATACACATACCGTATGCTTGTCACAACAAGTGGATTCTACAAGAGTTAAAGTTAGCCATACATACCTCAATTTCGCCCCTTAGTGATACTACAATGATCCAATATACTTAAGCAACTTCAATCTAC
This sequence comes from Nicotiana noctiflora, assembly GCA_032618575.1. Lineage (NCBI taxonomy): Eukaryota > Viridiplantae > Streptophyta > Magnoliopsida > Solanales > Solanaceae > Nicotiana > Nicotiana noctiflora. The sequence goes on from JASVEL010012353.1 coordinate 65,910, forward strand.
AATAAAACAATCAATGAGACCAATATTAGTACTAAATCCCACAACTTATGCCATTTAGGCCTATTATCAAACATCTTGTCGGCATAGATATTTACACCTCATAACTATAGTGTTGGTTCATCCAACTATCACCATTTCTCAACAATTCATCCCACTATTTTTCTTCAATAATTTATACTTCTAACATCACATGTGTGATCAACCATTCACACCCAACCATGAGATTCCATCAAATAATCATCTTTAAATCCCTACCATGGCCATGTATTTAAATTGGGAATTTATAGCCTCCAATCACCATACTATAAGTGTATAATACATGATTCATAGTCATAATCCCATAATAACTCCATATATGTACGTCTAAGATGTAGGATTACCTCTTGTATAACAATTCTAGAAAAACAACTTTGGGGTGTTCTTGAGGTTTTGAAGAAATCCTATGAAATCTAACCAAAATCATGTTGTAACTAGTAATTGAGAAGTGCAATCACCATGAAAACACACTTAAAACTCACCTTAGGTGTGCAATTTTATGCCTTGGTCGAGTTGGGGTGTAGAGAGAACCCTATTCTTGAGTGATATCTCAAAATGTCTTATTTCCGGTCTTTAAGGGTATAAAAATCTTCCAAGTGCGCAAAACTTCGTGCATTTATGAGCATTCTACCTCAGATGCGCGAAGTAAATTTCATGCACTTTTGCGCGCATGTGACACCTTACGAGTAAAATGATCATAACTTCTGTATACACATCCAAATGACAAACGGTTTGTTGTGTTAAAAACTAGTCTCAATGGGCTTTAATTATAGGTTGATCCTCACACAACTCCTAATATAACTGGAGATATGATCATTCAAAGTGACATCTTGTGCGCACTCATTTACAAATTTCGTCTAATATGCAATTTTCCAACTTGGCTTAGACTTAGGCCTCTCCTTAGACCCCAAATTACTTATAATAAGACTTATACACTTATTACCATATCCAACTGATATCCATAATATCATACATCCTTATTTGCACACGAAACAAAATAATTTAGCCTACCTTGGCATGACAAAATCTTAAATCACTCGAAAAACAATTTGGGCCCTTACAGTTCTCTGGTAACTAGACCACGAGTCAGGAGATAAATCATCTCTGATCATGAGATTAACATCTCTCCTGACTTACCTCTTTTCGAACCTGTCATATCTCATGTAGTCATTCCTGATGATGACATCTCTACCCCCTCTGATACTGTTGAGTCAATAAACCAACTTTTTATAAGTGGTTTTTGTAGTGGTCCTTTAGGTCCGGTTTTAGAGTAAGTTCCCTTATCTTCTTTTGTCGTTCCATTAATTGTTCTTTTACCTCCCTCATCTAGTACTTCCATTCCCTCTTCTGCTATTCCTCCTTCAAAAATTACTCCTCCCATTATCCACCATACTGAGGTAGGCTCCTCGAGTAGGAGTCCCAATATGAGGAGTGTTACCATTGAAGTCCCTCGAGATAGCAGCCTCCTGAGGAAATCTGGGCAAGCAGACATGTGGCTTGCGCCTTTGATTGGTACCATTGAAAAAGCAAAGCTCGAGAGTCACAGTAATATGAACCTTTTGAACGACATTGCCCATGCCAGCTTGAAGGTATTCCTTAATCTTTTTTTATAGAAGATTCTTTTCTAGAATTTAACCTTATATACTTTTTTGTTATAACCAGGTGAACCTTATTGGTACCGAGCTCATGAGTCGAGTTCCTCTCTTAAATAAACTGGCTCGTGATTTGGAGAAAACGACTCATGATGCAGAGAAAATTGCTCGTGAATCCCAATTAGAGGCCAATAATTGGAAAGGCCAATATGAAAGAACACAAATTGACATGGACATATTGAAAAAAGAAAGAGCTCTTTAGAGAAACAAGTTCAAAACCTCACCTCTGAGTTGGCGACGGTCAAGGCTGGTGTAGACCAATCTACAAGAACTAAGGAGCTTGTTGCAGAGCAATTGCCCCTGGTTGCTAACAAAAACAAAGCTTTGAAGGCTTTATTGGCTCAGAAGGAAGCATATGTAGAAGGTATGGCACAAGAACTCACTTGAGTGCAAGAAGAATTACGAGCCTCGGCAGACAAGGTTTGTACTTTAGAGAATTCCCATACCTCTCTGCAATCATCTCACGATTCCATTCTCCTTAAAAATGAGGAGCTTAAAAATGAAGTCACAGATTGGGAAAATGATACCAAATTCTTAAGGAATCTTCCAACATTGAAGTAAGTTGGATTTATCTTAAAACCCACCATGATACCTTGATGGAAGTGAGCCAAGAGGACTTCAATCTTGAATGCGAGTTGGCTAAAGTAAATGAAGCCATCGAGAGAGCACAACAGCCACCAGATTTCTCATCTCCCGAAACTAATCTTTCAGCAGCTGATACTCCCTTTGTTGAGGCTCCTCCAAATGAATCTTCGACAGTTGAAGATATGTTGATTGAAGCTCCCATGGGTGAAGTTCCCGTATCTGAAGTCCCCATGTCTGTTGTTCTTGAAGTTTCCGTATCTAATGAGATTATTGCTAGTATGGCCCTTCCTTTGAGTTCTTCCATGCATATTATTACTAGCCAAGTTGAAGTTGCATCCGTGGGTGTTGCCAATATTATGACTGAAGATCAACTTTTAAGGGAAAGTACATTTGAGGCAGTTGAGTTTGTAAATAACCGCACTTCAATTTCGTCACCTTAGAAGATTTTTTTTAATTTTAGATTTCCCCTTTTTGTAGGTGCCTTTTTGGAAGTCTATGTTTAGAGTGTTCAACTTCTTGTGACAACTTTCGCTATAAAACTCTTGAATTAGAAATTTCAAGTCCCCGAGTTTTGTATAAGGGGAATTTAGGATATGAACAAGTTTTTATACTTTTCTTTTAATAATTTAAGAAGTTCATTTCCTCAAACTCCTATCTGTTCTATTCTTGCCTCTAATCTTAAAAGGGCTTAGAGAATAGGTTGTATTTTTAATATCTAAAGATTCTTTTATTGTTCTCATGATTAAATAATATGAGATTCATAATAGAGGGCCCTTTTAAATATTGACACTTGATAAAGAAGACGTCTCAATTTCATAACAGTGTTTTATACGATATAAGAAACATGAACATACATATTTATCTGGAATAACCTGAACAAAACTTTATTTTTGAATTTTGACAAGTTATAAATCATTCCTTACATGTATTTAAATTATATTTATAACTTTCTCGTAACTATTTCTCTTGTACCAGGTTTACAAAAGATAGAACAATAGATACAAGGTTTTTCCTTATAACTCGTTTTAGTATACAACCTTTACCCTTAACTATTTATGTAGTATAGTGGGTTACCCTTAGATCCAAATCATTAGGAAGGGTTTCAGAGGTGACTCCATTGTTCTCATGGGAAAGAATACTATGATGAAGTATTATGACTCATTAGCTTCTAATCTACACTTGTCTTCTTTTAGGTTAGGCTTTGACTTTCTTGCATCTTCTTTGCCTTTTATATACATGTGACTGTATATTCTATGTATTCCCTCAAGTGTTTGAGTGTTGAAGTATGAAGCCTCAAGCACTTAACAGTTTCTTTCATCCGGCCTTTTTCCTGAAAAGGAAATACATACGGGACTCTGAAGGTATGATTATAGATGAAGACTACTTTACCTATATATGTATCTATCAGAATTATTGTAACCCTAGGCCTTGAATTTTAGTGTATTCCATATTGCCTTATAGGACATGACTCGTCATTTAGTACGGGTAAGCGTTTGTCTTATAACCTAAAATCGTTAGTCATAAGATTTATAATAATTCAAAAAATAAAACTTAATAAAATGATACCTGATCAAGTCTTATTTTTTTAGAAGTAATATCTCTTCAAATGAACAACATTTCAATACAAGGGAAGTAGTTTCTCGTCCATTGTCTCCAACTCATATGCTCATTTTCCTGTAATATCATAAATTTTGTAGGGCCCTTCTCAAGTTGGACTTAACTTACCAGAATTGGCTGCCTTGGTGGATTGAAAAACCTTTTTAAGCACAAAGTCCCCAATTTTGAAATATCGCATACGGGCTTTCCTGTTGTAATATCATTCAATCATCTACTTTTGTGCGGCCATTCTTATCAATGCAGTTTCTCTCCTGCCTTCTAATAGATCTAAATTTACCCGCATCTCTTCAATCATTAGACATTTGTGTTGCTTGTTCCACTCTCATACTTTGCTCACCTAACTCAACTGGGAGTCTGGGATAAGTGCCTCAGCCCCATATACTAAAAAAAAGGGGTTTCACCTATGTTTATTTTCGTGGTTGTACGGTATGCCTATAATACTCTAGGTAAAACTTCAGTCCAGTTACCCTTTGATTCTTCCAATCATTTCTTCAAATTATTGATGATGATCGTATTTGTAGATTCCGCCTGCCCATTCCCTGCCGGATGATAAGGTGTTGATGTTATCCTCCTTATTTGCCAACTTTGAAAGAATTCCGTTACTTGGGTTCCGATAAATTGTGGAGCATTATCGCATATGATTTCTTATGGAATACCAAATCGGTAGATGATATTTCGCCATATGAAGTCCTTTACTTCTTTTTCCTGTACCTATTTGAATGCTCCTGCCTCTACCATTTAGTAAATTAATCAGTAAGTACGAGTAAAACTTTTACTTGTTCTTTAGCTTGAGGCAGGGGTCCAACAATATCCATTCCCCAATTCATGAACGGCCAAGGTACAATAATCGGATGTAACAACTCAGTAGGTCGGTGCATGTTATTATCTTACCTTTGACATTTGTCACAGTTAGCTATGAAGTTTGTCTCTTCTTCTTTCATTTTGGTCCATTAATACCCCGCCCTAATCAAAGTTCATACTAATGACCTTCCTCCTGCGTAGTTTTCGCAATGTCCTTCATGTATTTCCCTCATTACATATTCTATTTGAGAAGGTCCAAGACATCTTTCTAAAGGGTCGTCGAACATCTTTTGATAAAGGTTACCTTGTTTTAAACAATATCGAGCTTCCTTCTTATGAAGTGCTTGTGTTTTTGCCTTGTCATCAGGTACGGTACCATAATGCAAAAACGCTACAATTTCATTTCGCCAGTCCCAAGTTAGATTATTAAAATTTACCTCATTCTTGTCAGGATCGAGAACCGAGTGAAATAAGCGAATAATTGAGGCATTGGCATCTATTATTATATCAGCTGTGAATGTAAGGTTTGCTAGTGCGTATGCTTCGACATTATCATCCCTTGGGGTTTGGATTACCTTTCATGATTGGAACTATTTTATCAGTTCCCTTACCCTTTTCAAATTTTGTTTCATCCTTGCCTCCCTGGCTGTGTAAGTCCCCTGAATTTGGTTAACCACGAGTTGTGAATCGTTTTTTATCACTACCTAACTTATTCTAAGTTCTCGTGACAATTCCAGACCTGTGATCACAGCTTCATACTCTGCTTCATTATTAGTTACGGAATGACATTTAATGGCTTGTCTAATGGTTTCTCCCGTAGGTGGTACCAAGACAATTCCTAATCTTGCGCCTTTAATATTAGACGATCCATCAGTAAATAAGGTCCAGACCCTAGGGTTTGCTCCATTGGTTTGCTCCATTAAGTACCTGAACCTCTTTTTCCACTTCTACTTGCATCCCTTAACTACTATTAGCCACGAAATCTGCTAGTACTTGAGATTTTATTGTTGTTCTAGGTAGGTAAATAATTTCATATTCACTTAATTTTGTAGCCCATTTAGCTATCCTCCCTGACAATTCATGTTTATGTAATATATTATGTAACAGGAATGCAGTTACAACATCGATTCGGTGACATTAAAAATATGGTCTCAATTTTCTAGATGCCATGATTAGAGCTAATGCTAATTTCTCTAACTACGGATATCGTGACACAACATCTAACAAAGATTTACTAGCATAATAAATAGGATATTATTTACCTTGTTCTTCGCGTACCAAAACTGCACTTATCGCAACTTCTAAAACTGCAAGGTAGATAAAAAGTCTTTCCCCAGTTTTAGTTTTGGCTAATAGCGGTGGATTTGCCAAATATGTCTTCAAGTTCCTAAGTGCTTGTTGACATTCTTCATTCCATTCAAAATGATCTTGCTTTCTGAGGGCTGAGAAAAATTTGAAATATTTTTCTGATGACTTTGAGATGAATATCCCCAAAGTTGTGATCCTTCCTGTGAGTCTTTGAACTTCCTTTTTATTTGAAATCTCATTCGGAATCTCTTCAATAGCTTTAATTTGGGCTGGGTTTACTTCAATACCACGGTTAGAAATAAGAAAACCTAAAAACATTCCCGATGATACACCAAATGCACATTTTCCCGATTCAATTTCATATTATACGTGCGTAAAATTTCAAATGTTATAGATAAATGTGGAATATGATCCTTTGAGTGCAAAGTTTTAACTAGCATGTCATATATATATACCTCCATGGTTCTACCTAGGTGTTCCTGAAACATTCTAGTAACCAATCTTTGATATATTGCACCTCCATTTTTAAGAGCAAAGCGTATTACCCTATAACTGTAAGTTCCACTATGTGTTATAAAAATAGTTTTTTTCTCATCTCGTAGATCCATTTTTATTTGATTATATCCTAAGTACGCATCTAAAAAACTCAACAATTCATGCCCTACGATTGCATCAATTAATTGGTCTATATGTGGCAAAGGAAAAAGACTCTTTTGGACATGCTTTATTAAGGTCTGTGTAATCCACACAAACAGGCCACTTACCATTGTTCTTGGGAACCATAGGGGTATTATCCAACCAGTTGGGGTATTTTACCTCTCGTATTCACCCTATTTTGAGCAACTTCTGAACTTCCTCCTAAATTACCTGATTCTTGATCGTTTCCTTTGCTTGACTAGGGGATATGTTGGGTCTTCATTTAATTTATGAGGCATAACCTCCGGTGGTATCCCTATCATATCAGAGTGGGACATTAACTTTTGTTTTACCTCTGGTTTGAGATTAGCACCTATATACACATTCCTTTGAGGTTGGTGTGCAAATAACACCACAACTTCGAGTTCATCTGTTGTGGTTTTGATGTTCTCATTTTCCTCTAGTTCTTGAATAATATCTAGTCTTGAATCCACATCTATTTTTCCTTCCTCAGCTAAAGTTGAAGCAATTCCTCCTTAATTGAATCCTGTAGTTGCTATTTTATTTCATTTTGAATGGTTGAATCTACAACAGAGTTTATACTCCTAGATGTTTGCTGACCGCCTCTAATTTGGCAAATTCCCCATGGTGAGGGAAATTTAATAACTTGATGCAAGGGTGACGGAACAACATCCATATCATGGATCCATAGCCTCCCAAGGATTATCTTGTAAGCCATCTCAATATCTACCACCTGAAACATAGTATCTTTGACAACACCTTCTGTAAAGGCGGTGAGGATTGCTTCACCCTTGGTTAAAACAATAGAATTATCAAACTCTGATAGAGTATGTGCCTTTGGGACCAACTTGTCCTCGGCTTGCATTTCACGTAATACTCGTACCAAAATAATATTTACCGAACTTCCTGGATCAATCAGAACACGTTTAACGTTAGTATCATGTATGAGTAACGATATTACCAGTGCATCATTATGTGGGGTCATGAGGTCTTCTACATCTATGTCATTGAATGTGATATTCTCCTCCTCCAACACGTGTTGTAGCCATTTTCCATGTGTGATCATCATTTTGGATATTTTATTGGCTGCAGTATACTAGACACCATTGATATCTTCTCCTCCACTTATAACATTGACTGTCCGTTTAGGAGAGGACAGCTTCGGAGGCTCCTGTCTGTTTTCATATACGCTTGTTTGCCTTTCTCACCGAATAACTCAGTGAAGTGTCCTTGCTTTAACAAATGGTCTATCTCACTTTGTAAAAATCTACAATCTGTGATTTTATGTCCTTGATCATTGTGAAATTCACACCAGTAATCAACGTTCTTCTACTCGAGTTTGATCTCATATCCTTCGGCCACCTTACCTTATCTACCATGCCTATTAAAATAGCTACGAGCTTGAAAGTAGTTACGTTAAAATTGTAACCACCAAACCTTACCTTCAAACCCCCATCATCATCCTGTTGTTCGCGTTTTTCGTTTATTGTTAAATCTGGATGAAGAGCATGATTCTCTATATCTGGGTTTATGATAATAACTCTCTTGTATTGACCTCGAGTCTTTTCCCGCAGGTCCCATATAAGGATCGTACCTGTTTTTACCAGACATCCTTTCATTATCTACACGCCTTGAACTTGTTTTCTTATCTTTTTTTTATCGCAAGATAATATCTTCCTCGATCCTCGTCTTTGTGTTATACCTATTGTAAACATCGTTCCACGTTGTTGCTGGGAATTACCGAAGGCTTTCTTTGAGTCTCCTCGTGACTTCTGAACTTTTCTCATTCAAATTACTAGCAATGGTTATGGCTGCCCAGTTGTTAGGTACTCGTGGTAGCAACATTCTTTCCCGTTGAAATATATCTACATATTCTCTTAATAACTTGGAGTTCCCTCGTTTAATTTTGAAGATATCCTCCATCCTTTTCTCAACTTTTTGAGCTCCCGAGTGTGCTTTAATAAACAAAACTGCAAGATCAGCAAAAGAATTTATTGAATTTTCAAGTAAAAGAGAATAGCAGGTTAAAGCTCTTTTGGTGCGTGTTTCGCCAAATATTTTGACCAGGACCAACAATTTCTTGCTTAGTCAAATCATTTCCTTTAAATCCAGTGGTGAAAGCTGTAACGTGATCTCGTGGGTCTGATGTTCCATCGTACTTAGGAATATCAGGTATTTGAATTTCTTCGGAATTGGAAGGGGGCTGCACTTGGCTTCCATGGCTGTTGTGAGTATTTTTCTATGTCCACCCCTTTAATCACGGGTGGAACCCTAGGTATTTGTTCTATGCGTTCATTTTGTTCCTTAAGTTGTCTCTGTAACATTAGTACAAGATTTTGTAAATCAGAATTAGCTTTGTTACCTGGGTCTCCTTCTTGTATTTCACTAGGAGTTTCACCACTGCCTGAATTAACCAGTCCAGACGAGGGTTCTCCAAAGTATTATTGTTTGGAGTTGGTGTGGGTGAAGTAGTGGGTAACTGGTTAACAAAAGCTTGAAGTGCTTTGCGCACTTGAGATGCAATTATTTTCTGTAATGCCTCGTTCATATCTTCGACATTGTTTAATTGATCTTGTTCATTTGCCTGATACCCATCGGGAGTGCCTTCACGAGATCGTCGTTGAGAGTTTCGTGGAGAACCTTGTGGTGAATCTCGAGGAGAATCTCCTTGAATTTGTTTATTTGTTTGAATTTCTGGAAGTCCTGTGGTGTTGTCATTATTGTTTGACATGATTTATTTGAACAAGGAAATCAAATAGAAGTAACGTTGATTATCAGATTACCGGCAACAGAACCAATTTGTTTAACCAAAAAATAGATTTTTAATTAAATCTAAAATATAGAAGAATCAGGTTAGTGATCAACAAAAAAAAATAAAGAAAAGAATTTACCGAATGAAAGCTTGTAAATCAGAAATATATCCCAATAGTATCTTGTGTTTTCCTTGATTACATGTTTATCCTTTTATAGGTCTCTTGGAAAATCTGTTAAAATATACGTTACATCCAAGCTATAATGAGACCATTATGGATATTTAATGACATTAAATGCTACATTATATAATCATCATATTAAATGCAAATATTCCTTAACGGCTCTAGTACTTGTTTATCTTGAAATGGCGTGTTTCTTCATTCTCTTATGTGTCCTGGTTCATTGTCTTTTCATATCTCTTATATAATTGCGTTTTAAATAGGCACGGGTCTCCCGAGCCTTTTAACTCGTACCTTCCTTCTGTTCCCGTATCTTTTTTTTTACTCCATTGCCTCGTACCTCTTTTTATCCACATCAGCTTAGACTCTTTGACCCACTCATAGCTTATAAGTAATCCCACGTATCTTGCCATGTCATTATTCATTCGTATATTCATATTTTCCTAATACAACTAGGTAAACCCTTTTTGTATGTTAATTTAGTGTCACTTTATCGTTCGATTATATTTGAAGACTTTAGTACATATATGATCCCGCTTGCATAAAAGTTGGGTCCACGCACGACTAAAGTGATAGAGTTAAAAAAACATTATACAATATGTGTATATAACTTAAATGCTTAACGAAATCGTGTTTAACACGGTATTGTTAAAATCTCTCATTTAGGGGAATTTTAGAATATTACCTTGTGAGTCAAATGTTATAAGAACCATATTCAATCGTATAATATTTGATTGTACTTGAATCACCTTTGATGAACAAAGTTTTTCACTGTTATAAAACGGCAAGATACCTTAAAAACCTTGTAAAATTGATATGGATAATTAGTTACAACCTTAAACTATTCGTGGTCTTAATTACTTCCTTTAATTTGGCCTTTTGAGAGCCATTACCCCTCTAGAGGCTGATATGGCAAAGAGTGTGGGTGCACTCTGTCACGACCCTAGTTCACCAATTGTGAACCTGTCATGACGGCACCCAATCTTCGCGACTAGGTAAGCCTAACACAATTGCGGAATTTACAGCATTTACGAAACAACTAAAACAAATTTGGAATAACAAGGAATAATGTAATAAGTGCCGCATGGCACATACACTTATCACAAGTACTGAAATACAACCTCCAAGAAACGGAAACTCACGGGCAAACTCAGGCTAAAGAATTTAAAACTACGGCTCTATCCTCTAAGAGTATCTATACAACCGAAACAAAAGAGAAATGAACTATTGTCGCAAAGGAAGAGTAGAAGGAGACTCTTCGGATCCGCGGACGCAGCATATGCATACCTCAAGTCTCCCAAAATAGCTCTGCGATCACCGGTAGTGTGCCTCATCAGATGTACCTGGATCTGCACAACAAAAGTGTGTAGAAGAGTAGCATGAGCACACCCCGGCGGTACTCAGTAAGTGCCAAGCCTAACCTCGATAGAGTAGTAAAGAGAAAGGTCAGGGCCCTACCGAGAATAACCATAATAACAATATCGAATAGTGTAAAGCAGAAGAAATCTAAAATGACAGCAAAATAAGATAGAAACTACAAGTCATTGACAGTTAAGGTAAACAAGGAAAATAACATAACAAGTAGAGGGTCAATAGCACAGGATCTCCGGGAATTGAACCCGCAGTCCATTTATATCAGTAGCACAGGATCTCCGAGAATTGAAACCACATTCCATTTATATCAGTAATCAGGATCTGCGGGAATCGAACCCGTAGTCCATTTATATCAGTAACCAGGATCTTCGGGAATTGAACCCGCAGTCCATTTATCAGTAACCAGGATCTCCTAAAATTGAACCTGCAATCCATTTATCTCAATAACAGGGACCTCCGGGAATTGAACCCGTAGTTCGTTCATTTCAATAATAAGGATCTTCGAGAATTAAACCCGCAGTCCACAATACAAAATACAAACAAACAAGGAAAATGCTCAGAAAAATGGAATACACCACTACAATGAACAATTAAATTCTATCCCAACATGTTTCACGTAATTTCAATTAAGACAATTAAGCATTTAGATAGTTAATTCTATCTAGTAATACTCCTCTAACTAACACAAGATAAATTTTGTATTTAATTCAGTCAAATAACAGAGATAACACAGTTTGAGCAATTCAAGTAAACACTTTGTACAAGTACACATCCGTCACCTTGCGTACAAGGTGTTTAAATCAACACATAAGATATTCTAAGGGGAGAGGTCTCCCACACAAGGTTAGACAAGTTACTTACCTCGAACCGGTACAAAACCGCTAAGAAATAATGCCCTAGCCATGAGTATCTGACTCCGAGTGGCCCAAATCTATTCAAACAAATTACATAGTGTAAATAACATCGCAAGTAACTAATTATACTGTTAAAATAAAAGCTAAGGCGCGAAAATGGGATAAAATAACAAAAATACCCCTCCAACCATCGACTCGGAATCAAAATATTTTTATATTTTCAGAACTCTCGTACTCTCACGAGTCTAACCATATAAAAATCTCCCAAATCGGGGTCAAATACCCACTCAAATCATCAAAATTAAGTCTAAGAATTTTACCCCAAGTTTCATCCAAAATCTAAAATTAATGGAGGAATTCGAGTTTAGTTAGTGAATATTAGTCATAAGGGAGTAAGGAATCGTTACCCAATAATCGCCTCTGAAACTCCCTTGAAAAATCTCCCAAAACTGAGCTCTCTAGCTTGAGTTTTTGTAAAAATGGTAGAACCCTCGTTTTGAAAAGATATAATTTGTCCAGCCTTTATTCACTGTGATCGCATGAAGTGAGATGCGATTGCGAAGAAGAAACATTTACTGGCCTGAAATTGGTCTATACGATCGCGGCATGTTGCCACGTGATCGCGTAAGTCAAGAAATTTGCACAATGCGATCGCAGAAAGGAAGTCGCGATCGCGGAGAAGGAAAATTTGAAATAATGCGATCGCAGGAGGTTTTACGTGATCGCATAAGGAAAACAGGCCCCTCAGAATTTACACTATGCGATCGCATGGATGGGCATGCGATCGTAGAGGGTTAAAAATTACAGCAGGAAACCTGCAACTCTTTTCCAACACAAAGTGACCCGTTGGGCATCCGAAACACATCCGAGGCCTCCGGGACCTCAACCAAACCTACAGACATGTCCCATAACATCATTCAAACTTGTTCAAATCTTTAAACCACCCAAAACAACGCTGGAAGCACGAATAAATCAAGGATTCAAGCCTATGAACTTTGAATTCTAACCAAATACATTTTCGATCAAAAACCTATCCAAAGCTTGTCCGAATGACCTGAAATTTTCCACGCACATCCAAAATGACAAGACGCTTCCGAAATCCCAAACCGAACCTTGGATCAAAAGTTCACTATCGGACAGGAACTTCAAAAATTTCAAACTTCGGCATTTCAAGCCTAAATGAGCTACGGACCTCCAAATTACATTCCAAACATGCTCTCAACCCCGAAACCACCTAACGGAGCTAACGGAATCATCGGATTTTCATTTCGATGTCATCTTCACACTGCTCCGAATATGGATCATTTTTCAACTATTAAGCTCTCATTTAGGGACTAAGTGTCCCAAAACACTCCGAATTCTAGAACCGAATGTCCGGCAAACCAAAATAGTATAAATGAACTTAGGAAAAGCAGTTAATAGGGGATCGGGGCGTAAATTCTAAAAACGACCGGCCAGGTCGTTACACACTCGCCTGCCACGTGAATTTTTCTTGTATATGTAATATTTTAAAAAAAATAAAATATAGGTTTACCTTTTTAAGTATGCTACTTAATCAGATAATATATTTTGAATACAATTTACGATAAAACTTGAATAGAACTACATTATTTAGGCTAAATTTTTTTATTTGGCTAAAATTAATAAAGTGTTTGTTAATCTTTTTTGATTTGACCTGGAAAAAAAAAATTTATACAATTAGAATAAATAGTCAAGGCATATAAATAGTTATAAAAATATATAGTTTGAAATTAATTATTTTGGCTATAATATTTTAGTCGCTCTAAGTTATGGTGCTCTAAAAATATTTTTTTTACAGATTTACTTGAAAAGGTAAAGATATACAATTGAAATAAATAGTCATTGAAGCAAAAGAAGAAATAAAAAGAGTGCAATCTTTTTATAGTTGAAGAAATTGTACACGATGAAGAAATAAAAATATACAATTGAAGAAATTTTACACTCTTTTTGTTTCTTCTTTTGATGCAATGACTATTTATTTCAACTGTATATTTTTACCTTTTCAAGTAAAATCTATAAAAAAATATATTAGAGAACCATAATTTAAAGTTATATAAAAATTATAGCCAAAATAATCAATTTCAAACTATTCATTTTTTATATATAGATGCTTTGACTATTTATTTTAATTGTATAAATCTTTATTTTCATGTAAAATTCAAAGAAAAGATTAACTAAAACTTTATTATTTTTTGCCAAATTAATATCTTTAGCCTAAATAATATAGTTCTATCCAAGTTTTATTATAAATTTGTTCGAAAATAAATTATCTAAAGAAGTTACTTAAAAAGGTAAAAATATATTTTATTTTTAAAAAAAATACCACATATACAGAAAAATACACATGCTAGGTGAGTGCACCCACACTCTTGGCCACATCATCGTTTAGGGGAGTAATGACCCTCAAAAGGCCAAATTAAGCAGGGTAATTAAGACGACGAATAGTTTAAGGCTGTAACTAATAATCCATGTCAACTTTAGGAGATTTTAAGGTATTTTTCCTTTTAAAACAATATTACTATATATTTTTATGGTCAATGAATAAACAAATGCTTTTTGACAATGATTAGTCTATAGAATTAGTTTCTCCAGGACCTAAACTGTACCGCAAATAATACTAGAAGTCATTAAAAAAAATTAATGATTGTCTCCTTGTTGATATAGAGTTTATACCCAGCGGAGGAGCTAGCATGTGGGATACAGGTTTGGTCCAACAAAGTCGCTTTGGTCCAAAGTCTAAACTATATATTTGTTTTAAGAAATTTATTAGATTCATATAAATTATTAATATAAAACTCAGTAATTTAAACGGCTAATTCTAAACCTATAAAATTTTAAATTTTGCCTCCGCCTCTATTTATATATCCAAGAGAGCTGAGGGTTAAATTTTCTTTCACAGTACTGTGAATCTCTTGATGATTAATAAGATCACCACCGCAAGGTAAAGTAATCTTTTTGTTAAGACAAGTTAGTGGTCTAATCTTTGATGATAAAAGCCGATAAATATGGAAACTTTTATTGCATAAAGTTGACATTTAAGTCTAAAGTTTAGATCGCATGAATAAATAAGAAAATGACATGACACTGATATATGTCTTTGCCTCGTTTTTTTGAATACTACCGACAAAATATATAAAATAATGTTGTGTTCATGAATTTACTTACAACTTGGTAAAATAAACTTAAAATAATAATTTACTGCTCAATGGCATAGATTAGACGATTGGTTTTCATGAGAATTAGCTGGGGAACTCGCAATAAGTGTAAATAGAGATATGATAATTTGGCCAATTAATCAATTGCTATCTGTGATTGGATGATAGGCTATTTTGATTACTTTTGGACTTTTTTCACTTTTTGCCATCGCTAGATCTCTAATACTAAATATTAAGATTTTTTATTTTTAATATCTGAATGTATAAAATTTATCTTTATTTAAAAATTAATAAACATAAAATTCAAATAAAATACTAACTAATCTAATATTCTATCAATAAAATATATAGTTTTTTAAAATATGATTGTTGTTGCCGGTGATGGCTAACGGGTGAATGCCAACTAGAGGCGGTGCATGCTTGATGCTACAGCTCCGGTTACGAGGTTCCAAGGTCGTCCCAATAGTAAGTTGTAAGATGCTGGGATGTCTATCACTTGAAAATCAACGTCGAACCAAGTTGGTCCCATTTGCAGACACAAACTAACTTCCCCAATAGTGGACCTTTAGAACCATCAAAAGCTTTGACGTTGATGGCCCCATCCTTGATCTCATGCAGACTCTTGCCCAATGTTCTGAGAGTCACCAATTGGCAAATATTTAGGATGGACCCTCCGTCAATCAAAGTCCTGGTGATGAAATAATTTTCACATTGCACAGTGATGTGCAACGCTTTATTGTGGCTTAACCCTGGGGGCAACTTATCCTCGTGGAAGGTGATTTTATAACTCTCTAATATTTGCCCTACCATGTTCACCATTTCTCCTCCAGTTATGTTGTTGGGTACATCTGCCTCACTCGGTATTTTAATCAAAGCATAATTATGTGCATCGCAGCTTTGCAGCAGAGCTAGGTTGGAGATTTGTGCCAGTATTTTATTCATTTGATCAATGACTGAGTACTCTTGTGCTTGTATCTTCCGCCAGAGATCATCGAGCCCAGTTTCGATAAGTTGTCCAGAGGCCTGCTGTGACGACCCAAAGGGTCATCACTTGTTTAGTAATCATTCCGAGCTTTGGAGGTCTTGAAAACCTCATTTATAGTTGCCTCGATTTGCGTGCACAGTCCGGGCACAAAGCTGGAAAATATTTATGTTGAAATATGTGAAATATGTGAAAACGTTGAAGAATTTTGATATTAATATTGATATGGTTGACTTTGGTCAACATTTTTGGTAAACGGACCCGGATCCGTGATTTGACGGTCTCAGAAAATCCGTAGAAAAATATGGAACTTGGGCGTATGCCCGGAATTGAAATTCGAGGTCTAGAACCCCGGTAAAAGAATTTTTCTGTTAAATTGTTTTCTGAAAATGTTTAAGGAAAATGAAACTGAATTTTGATTAAAAAGTACTGGTATCGGGCTCGTATTTTGGTTCCGACGCCCGGTACGAGTCATATATATTGGTTAAGCGCTTCCTGTAAAGTTTGGTTGAAAACGGACGTCGTTTGACGTTTTCGGCCTTAAATTAGAAAGTTTGGAAATTATGGAATTTTAAAGAATTCTTGAGTTTTAAGGCTCAATTCATTGATTTTGATGTTATTTTAGCGATTTGATCGCGCGAGCAAGTTCGTATGATGCTTTTGAGTTAGTGTACATATTTGGTTTGGAGCCCCGAGGGCTCGGGAGTGTTTCGGAGGTGGTTCGGGGAGTTTTTGGACTTAGAAAACTGGCAGATTTTCTGCAATTTTTACACAGACATTTTACTCTACGCGATCGCGGCCTTGTACACGCGATCGCACTGCCTTGTCACATTACTCAACGCGATCGCAGCTGTCTGCACGCGATCGCGAAGCTTTCTGTCCTTCTTCAACGCGATCGCAGTCGTCTGCACGCGATCGCGTAGCTTTCCGTTTTCCTTCAACGCGATCGCGGCGACCCTTTTCACGCGATCGCGTAGTACAAATGAGCCACCCAGCGAAATTCTTCTACGCGATCGCAGCATTGTCCACGCGATCGCGTAGTGTCAAATATTTGCCTTCCGCGATCGCGACCCAATTCACGCGATCGCGTAGAACAAATTTGCGCCCAGTGATTTAATACCCCAAAATAGAACACTTACGGGATTTTATCCCATTTTCACGAAATCCTTTCTTCTCCACAGCTCTTAGGCGATTTTTGAGGCATTTCTTCATCAAAGTTCATTGGGTAAGTATTGTTAACTCGTCTTCTTCATTTTTCATTAACATCAAGCAAATCCTTAGGCTTAAACATGTGTAAATTGGTTGAAAATTTGAGAAATGGGTATAGTTAGGGCTTTCAAAGAATTTGCGATTTAGACTTCGTTTTGGAGTCGAACTTAAGAACAAATTGTATATTTGAACTCATGGAAGATTGGGTGAACTTATTTTGGTTCGAAACTTGAGTTTCGATTATGTGGGCTCGGGGTCGATTTTTACTATTCCGGGCAGAATATTGTAAAATTCATATTTAGTAATATGAACTAGTTTGTTGAGTAGAATTGATGATATTAAATCAATTGTGTATAGATACGGTTGGATTGGAGACAAATTGAAAGAAAAGACATTTCCACGGATTGAATTGTTCATAAGCATTCGAGGTAAGTGTTTGTTCTATCCTAGCTTGAGGGAATAGGATTATGTGTTGTGTGTTATGTGATCGAGTGCGGTGTATGGGCTGTGGTGACGAGCATCCATACACTGGCGTCTAGTATGACCGTGAGTCGTTGGAAAATGATTATTTTGAGATATATTACGGATGAATTGTTATTGTTCTCCCTTGTTGGGACTTGTTGTGAAGATAATTATTGATTGCCCTTGATGGGACGGTTTATGAATTACTGTTTCTTTCTTTGCCCTTAACCGTGATTGTTATTTGGGTGAGGAAGAGTGATAATGCACGAAGGGTGATGCCGTGCCATGTTTATTTATTTATGCACGAAGGTTAATGCCGTGCCATGTTTATTTATTGATTATGCACGAAGGATCATGCCGTGCCCTGTTATTGAACCATGTACGAAGGATCGTGCCGTACTATGGATGTGAGGATGAGAGTAAAAGCACGAAGGGTGATGCCGTGTACTTTATTTGTTTATTTGGTGAGGATGAGAGTAAAAGCACGAAGGGTGATGCCGTGCAACTGCTTGCTATTTCTTGAATTGTTATTACTTGTGTTTACATTATACTTTGTTTTTCCTTGTGAAATTATTAACTGTGGTTAATTGTTGAATTCTTTAAGATATTCCTTATTGTGTTAATACTTGATTATTTCTTGTTATTTTGTGGTACACGTATATATATTGAATTGCACAGGTTATGTGGGTGTCTGGTCCTAGGCTTGCCACTACTTCGCCGGAATAGGCCAGGCACTTACCAGCACATGGGGTCGGTTGTGCTGATGCTACACTTCTGTGCGTTTTTGCACAGGTCCAGGTTACGATCAGGAGCAGCAGCAGTAAATCGATTGCGTGGAAGTTGATCATATTTGAGACCGAGGTAGCTTGCAGACGTCCGCAGGCCCGGCGTCTCTCTCTTTATTTATGTTATTAGCTGGAGTCTCTTTGTTCCGAGACAAACAGAATTGTGTTATATTTCTTCAGACTTTTATGTGTAGTATTCCATAGTTGTTTGTGAGTTGGTGACTCCACGTCTTGGGTAGAGGATTTTAGTATGATTTTCACCTTGTGTTTTGTTATTTCCATTTCGATAAAGTATTCCGCATTTATTTAATTAAAATTGTGTTAAAAACAGGATAGTATGAATACCAGTGGCTTGCCTAGCTACCACGAGTAGGCGCCATCACGATCCCGATGTTGGGGAAAAATCCGGGTCGTGACAAGTTGGTATCAAAGCTCTAGGTTACATAGGTCTCACCACTCACGAACAAGCTTAGTAGAGTTTGAGAGGTAGGTACGGAGACGTCTGTACTTGTCCTCCGGAGTCTATTGAGTTAGGAAAAAGTCTCTCATTTGTTCTTTCTTGTCGTGCGACTTGTTCCTCAATTACTGATTGAATTTCTATTCTGTCCTTTCGCAGATGGTAAGGACATGCACTTCTTCGTCCGCTGACCAGCAGCCCGAGCCCCGGGCAGCTCCCGTGAGGGGCAGGGGTCGAGGCCGTATCAGAGGCCGTGGTAGGGGTAGAGCTCAGCCCCAGGCAGCTACTCCAGAGGTGGAGCCTCATATTGAGATTGACGAGGAGGTTCCGGTTCCAGCGGCTCCAGTGGGCCCAGCTCAGGTCCCAGGAGAGGCTTTATTTACCCCGGATCTCCGGGATGCCTTGGTCAGAATAGCGGGATTCATGGACAGCATTGCCAGAGCGGGTTTATTATCAGTTGCCCCAGCCACTTCTCAGGCTGGAGGAGGGGCCCGGACTCCTATTGCTCATACTCCGGAGCCAGTAGCTCCTCAGCCTCAGGCACCAGTAATTCAGCCAGCTGTGGCCACTCAGTCAGGTACCACAGCTCATGCCGGTGATGGAGCGGCCATGACTTCTGATTCTTTATGGAGACTTGATCGGTTCTCCAAGCTGTTTACCACTACCTTCAGTGGTGCCACATCAGAGGATCCTCAGGATTTCTTATTCAGTTGCCATGAGATTCTCAAGACTATGGGGATAGTGGAGTCCAATGGAGTTGACTTCTGTACATTCAGGCTTTCAGGATCCGCCAAGACTTGGTGGAGGGATTATTGTTTGACTCGACCAGCGGGGTCCCCGGCTTTATCATGGGATCAATTTGCAGAGTTATTTCTAGAGAAGTTTCTACCTGTTACTCAGCGGGATGCACTTCGGAGGCAGTTTGAGCACCTCCAGCAAGGCAATATGACTGTCACCCAGTATGAGACGAGATTTGTTGATTTGGTACGTCATGCAGTGGTGATACTTCCCACAGAGCGGGAGAGGGTCCGCAGGTTCATAGATGGGCTTAATCAGCTAATTAGACTCCATATGGCTATGGGAGTGGGGAGTGATATATCATTTCGGGAGGCGGCTAATGCGGGGACGCGGAGTTGAGATGGCTCTTGCTCGGGAGGGCGGTTATTCTTCGGACAAGAGGCCTCGTCATTCAGGCAGGTTTAGTGGTTCTTCTTCTGGTGGCAGAGAATCTTTTGACAGAGGCCAGTCTTCCAGGCCTTTCCATTCCGCCCTTCAGGCTTCACAGGGTGGACCAGGTGATCGTGGGTTTCGTGGGCATTATTCAGATCAGCCTCCTATTAATGCTCAGCCTCTTCAGAGTGTTCGTGGAGGCCATTCAGGTCGTCAGGGCCAGCAGCCCTATCAGTCTAAGAGTTGCTACGGTTGTGGTGACCCAGGTCATTTTATCAGGTATTTCCCTCGAGCAGCGGGCAACTCTCAGCAGCGAGGTCCTCGTCCTATGATTCAGGCCCCAGCTGACCCTCAGCCTGCCCAGCCAGCCACAGGCGGGGGTAGAGATTATAGAGGTGGAGGTCGAGACCGTAGAGGTGGAGACCGTCCGGCCAGAGGTAGAGGTCAGCCAGTTGATGGTCGTCCTAGAGACGCAGCTCAGAGGGGAGGTGCAGATCCCCGATTCTATGCTTTACCAGCCAGGCCAGAGGCAGAGGCATTAGATGCTGTGATTACATGTACTATTCTTGTGTGTGGCAGAGGTGCTTCGGTATTATTTGACCCTGGATCTACATATGCCTATGTGTCTTCCTACTTCGCACCGTATTTGGCTGTGCCCAGCTATGCTCTGGATATTCCAGTTTATGTGGCTACACCGGTGGGTGACTCCATTGTAGTCGATCGGGTGCATCGTTCGTGCGTAGTTATATTTGGGGGTCTTGAGACCCGTGTTGATCTGTTGCTCTTGGATATGGTAGATTTTGATGTCATATTGGGGATGGATTGGTTGTCCCCATACCATGCTATTCTTGATTGTCATGCTAAGACTGTCACCTTAGCCTTGCCAGAATCACCCCAACTAGAGTGGAAAGGTACCTCAAGCCACTCCGTTTGCACTGTTATTTCCTATGTTAAAGCTCGACGTATAGTCGAGAAGGGGTGTCTAGCTTATTTGGCTTATGTTCGTGATTCCAGCGCAGAAGTTCCTTCCATTGAGTCGGTCCCTATTGCACGGGAGTTTCCGGAGGTTTTCCTTCAGACCTGCCGGGCATGCCACCCGACAGGGATATTGATTTATGTATTGATCTGGCACCGGGCACTCAGCCCATCTCTATTCCACCCTATCGTATGGCCCCGCCGGAATTAAAGGAGTTGAAGGATCAGTTGCAGGACCTTCTTGAGAAGGGTTTTATCAGGCCCAGTGTTTCCCCCTGGGGGGCACCTGTATTATTTGTAAAGAAGAAGGATGGCTCGATGCGGATGTGTATTGATTACCGGCAGTTAAACAAGGTGACTATCAAAAATAAATATCCACTGCCGAGGATTGATGATTTGTTTGACCGGCTCCAGGGAGCGAGGGTATTCTCTAAGATAGACTTGAGGTCAGGCTACCATCAGCTGAAGATCAGGGCGGCCGACATTCCTAAGACAACCTTTCGCTCTAGATATGGGCATTATGAGTTCTTGGTCATGTCCTTCGGGTTGACCAATGCCCCCGCAGCATTCATGGAGTTGATGAATCGGGTATTCAGGCCTTACTTAGATCTGTTCGTGATAGTCTTCATAGATGACATCTTGGTGTACTCCCGCAGCCAGGAAGAGCACGAGCAGCACCTCGGAGTGGTTCTTCAGACTCTGAAAGATTACCAGCTATATGCCAAATTTTCTAAATGTGAGTTCTAGCTGAGTTCGGTAGCATTTCTGGGTCACATTGTATCGGTGGAAGGTATTCGGGTAGACCCAAAGAAGATTGAGGCAGTCCAGAATTGGCCTCGACCAGCTTCAGTGACTGAGATCCGGAGTTTCTTGGGATTAGCAGGTTACTACCGTCGATTTGTAGAGGAGTTTTTTTCTATTGCAGCCCCGATGACCAGGTTGACCCAGAAGGGTGTCCAGTTCCAGTGGTCAGAGGAGTGTGAGGCTAGCTTTCAGAAGCTCAAGACAGCCTTGACCACCGCACCGGTGTTGATACTACCTACGAGTACCGGGGCCTTATACGGTTTATTGTGACGCATCTCGTACGGGGCTTGGAGCGGTATTGATGCGGGATGGTAAGGTTATCGCTTATGCTTCGAGGCAATTAAAGATACATGAGAAGAATTATCCGGTTCATGATCTTAAGTTAGCAGCGGTGGTTCATGCCTTAAAGATCCGGAGGCATTATCTATATGGTGTGACATGTGAGGTGTACACTGATCACAAAAGCCTACAATACTTGTTCAAACAGAAGGAGTTGAATCTACGACAGCAGAGATGGTTAGAGTTGCTAAAAGACTATGATGTTACTATATTATATCACCCAGGTAAGGCCAATGTGGTGGCCGATGCATTGAGTAGAAAGTATGCCGGCATGGGTAGTCTTGCATATATTCCGGTCAATCAGAGACCATTAGCTCTAGATGTTCAGGCCTTAGCCAACCGGTTCGTGAGATTAGACATTTCTGAGCCTAGCAGGGTATTAGCCTGCACGGTCGCTCGTTCTTCTTTATTTGAGCGTATCCGTGAGAGGCAATTTGATGATCCTCATTTGCGTGAGTTGAGAGATACAGTACAGCGAGGAGGTGCCACACAGGTAAACCTAGATGATGATGGCGTATTGAAATTGCAGGGTCGAGTTTGTGTGCCCAATGTCGAAGGGATTCGGGAGTTGATCTTAGCAGAGGCCCACAGTTCGCGGTATTCTATTCACCCAGGTGCCGCGAAGATGTACCAGGATTTGCGGCAACATTATTGGTGGCGCAGAATGAAGAAAGATATCGTTGCGTATGTCGCTCGGTGTCTAAATTGTCAGCAGGTGAAATATGAGCACCAGAGACCTGGTGGTGTATTCCAGAGGATTGAAATTCCCGAGTGGAAATGGGAGCGGATCACTATGGACTTCGTTCTTGGACTTCCTTTGACTCGGAGGAAATTTGATGCTATTTGGGTCATTGTTGATAGGTCGACCAAGTCGGCACACTTCATTCTAGTATCTGTCTCCTACTCATCAGAGAGGTTAGCACAGATTTATATTAGAGAGATTGTTCGACTTCACGGGGTGCTGATGTCTATTATCTCTGATCGGGGTACACAGTTTACCTCGCGGTTCTTGAGAGTGGTCCAGCAGGAGTTAGGCACCCAGGTTCAGCTGAGTACAGCTTTCCATCCTCAGACAGATGGTCAGTCCGAGAGGACTATTCATATTCTAGAGGACATGCTTCGAGCCTGTGTCATTGATTTCGAATGTTAGTGGGACCAGTTTCTGCCATTAGCAAAGTTCGCCTACAATAATAGCTACCAGTCCAGCATCCAGATGGCCCTGTATGAGGCGTTGTATGGTAGGCGATGTCGATCTCCAGTCGGATGGTTTGAGCCGGGGAAGGCTCGGTTGTTGGGTACAGACTTAGTTCCGGAGGCCTTGGATAAGGTCAAAATTATCCAGGAGAGATTGCGTGCCACTCAGTCCAGAGAGAAGACTTATGCGGATCGTAAGGTTCGAGATGTAGATTTCATGGTTGGTGAACGAGTATTGCTCCGAGTGTCGCCTATGAAGGGCGTGATGAGGTTCGGGAAGAAGGGCAAGCTCGGCCCTAGGTATATTGGTCCATTTGAGATTCTAGACAGAGTGGGAGGGGTGGCTTACAGATTAGCTTTGCCGCCTAGCTTATTAGCCGTGCATCCAGTTTTTCACGTATCTATGCTTCGGAGATACCACGACGATCCCACACATGAGTTAGACTTCAGTACTGTCCAATTGGACAATGATCTATCTTACGAGGAGGAGCCGGTGGCTATTCCAGACCGGCAGGTTCGACAGTTGAGGTCGAAGAGTTATCCTTCTGTGCGTGTTCAGTGGAGAGGTCAGCCTCCTGAGGCATCGACCTGGGAGTCCGAGTCTGATATGCGGAGCCGCTACCCACATTTGTTTCCTGACTCGGGTACTTCTTTCTTTTGTCCGTTCGAGGACGAACGGTTGTTTTAGAGGTGGAGATTGTGACGACCCAAAGGGTCATCACTTGTTTTATTAATCATTCCGAGCTTTGGAGGTCTTGAAAACCTCATTTATAGTTGCCTCGATTTGCGTGCACAGTCCGGGCACAAATCTGGAAAATATTTATGTTGAAATATGTGAAATATGTGAAAAAGTTGAAGAATTTTGATATTAATATTGATATGGTTGACTTTGGTCAACATTTTTGGTAAACGGACCCGGATCCGTGATTTGATTGTCTCAGAAAATCCGTAGAAAAATATGGAACTTGGGCATATGCCCGGAATTGAAATCCGAGGTCTAGAACCCCGGTAAAAGAATTTTTCTGTTAAATTGTTTTCTGAAAATGTTTAAGGAAAATGAAACTGAATTTTGATTAAAAAGTACTGGTATCGGGCTCGTATTTTGGTTCCGATGCCTGGTACAGGTCATATATATTGGTTAAGCGCTTCCTGTAAAGTTTGGTTGAAAACGGACGTCGTTTGACGTGTTTCGGCCTTAAATTGGAAAGTTTGGAAATTATGGAATTTTAAAGAATTCTTGAGTTTTAAGGCTCAATTCATTGATTTTGATGTTATTTTAGCGATTTGATCGCGCGAGCAAGTTCGTATGATGCTTTTGAGTTAGTGTACATATTTGGTTTGGAGCCCGAGGGCTCGGTAGTGTTTCGGAGGTGGTTCGGGGTGTTTTTGGACTTAGGAAACTGGCAGATTTTCTGCAATTTCTACACGGACATTTTACTCTACGCGATCGCGGCCTTGTACACGCGATCGCACTGCCTTGTTAAATTACTCAACGCGATCGCAGCCGTCTGCACGCGATCGCGAAGCTTTCCGTCCTTCTTCAACGCGATCGCAGCCGTCTTCACGCGATCGCGTAGCTTTCCATTTTCCTTCGACGCGATCGTGACCCTTTTCACGCGATCGTGTAGTACAAATGAGCCACCCAGCGAAATTCTTCTACGCGATCGCAACATTGTCCACGCGATCGCGTAGTGTCGAATATTTGCCTTCCGCGATCGTGACCCAATTCACGCGATCGCGTAGAACAAATTTCCGCCCAGTGATTTAATACCCCAAAACAGAACACTTACGGGATTTTATCCCATTTTCACAAAATCCTTTCTTCTCCACAGCTCTTAGGCGATTTTTGAGGCATTTCTTCATCAAAGTTCATTGGGTAAGTATTGTTAACTCGTCTTCTTCATTTTTCATTAACATCAAGCAAATCCTTAGGCTTAAACATGTGTAAATTGGTTGAAAATTTGAGAAATGGGTATAGTTAGGGCTTTCAAAGAATTTGCGATTTAGACTTCGTTTTGGAGTCGAACTTAAGAACAAATTGTATATTTGAACTCATGGAAGATTGGGTGAACTTATTTTGGTTCGAAACTTGAGTTTCGATTATGTGGGCCTGGGGTCGATTTTTACTATTCCGGGCAGAATATTGTAAAAATCATATTTAGAAATATGAACTAGTTTGTTGAGTAGAATTGATGATATTAAATCAATTGTGTATAGATACGGTTGGATTGGAGCCAAATTTGAAAGAAAAGACATTTCCACGGATTGAATTGTTCATAAGCATTCGAGGTAAGTGTTTGTTCTATCCTAGCTTGAGGGAATAGGATTATGTGTTGTGTGTTATGTGATCGAGTGCGGTGTATGGGCTGTGGTGACGAGCATCCATACACTGGCGTCTAGTATGACCGTGAGTCGTTGGAAAATGATTATTTTGATATATATTACAGATGAATTGTTATTGTTCTCCCTTGTTGGGACTTGTTGTGAAGATAATTATTGATTGCCATTGATGGGACGGTTTATGAATTACTGTTTCTTTCTTTGCCCTTAACTGTGATTGTTATTTGGGTGAGGAAGAGTGATAATGTACGAAGGGTGATGCCGTGCCATGTTTATTTATTTATGCACGAAGGTTAATGCCGTGCCATGTTTATTTATTGATTATGCACGAAGGATCATGCCGTGTCCTGTTATTGAACCATGTACGAAGGATCATGCCGTACTATGGATGTGAGGATGAGAGTAAAAGCACGAAGGGTGATGCCGTGTACTTTATTTGTTTATTTGGTGAGGATGAGAGTAAAAGCACGAAGGGTGATGCCGTGCTACTGCTTGCTATTTCTTGAATTGATATTACTTGTGTTTACATTATACTTTGTTTTTCCTTGTGAAATTATTAACCGTGGTTAATTGTTGAATTCTTTAAGATATTCCTTATTGTGTTAATACTTGATTATTTCTTGTTATTTTGTGGTACACATATATATATTGAATTGCACCGGTTTATGTGAGTGTCTGGTCCTAGGCTTGTCACTACTTCGCCGGGATAGGCCAGGCACTTACCAGCACATGGGGTCGGTTGTGCTGATGCTACACTTCTGTGCGTTTTTGCACAGGTCCAGGTTACGATCAGGAGCAGCAGCAGCAGTAAATAGATTGCGTGGGAGTTGATCATATTTGAGACCGAGGTAGCTTGCAGACGTCCGCAGGCCCGACGTCTCTCTCTTTATTTATGTTATTAGCTGGAGTCTCTTTGTTCCGAGACAAACAGAATTGTGTTATATTTCTTCCAGACTTTTATGTGTAGTATTCCATAGTAGTTTGTGAGTTGGTGACTCCACGTCTTGGGTAGAGGATTTCAGTATGATTTTCACCTTGTGAATTGTTATTTCCATTTCGATAAAGTATTCCGCATTTATTTAATTAAAATTGTGTTAAAAACAGGATAGTATGAATACAGTGGCTTGCCTAGCTACCACGAGTAAGCGCCATCACGATCCCGATGTTGGGGGAAAAATCCGGGTCGTGACACCTGCTTACTTGATTCAGCTAAATGCTCCTGAGTATAAATCCTGCCTATTCTGGTCATACCCTATGTTGCAATTGCTTTGCTAGACTTATTTTCCCCTTCCTTCTCACCTCGACGGTGTAAACCCAATGAATGGCCTGTGTATGGAATGGATTTATGGCTGACATTGATATAGGAATGGGACCCTCGTTTTGGGAGGTAGCACAACAACTTAAAATGGTACAGCTGCCTTTGGAGACCCAAACTCCACCTCAATTGGCTCTGATGTCTTTGTAGGAGGCGGTGTTTCAAGATCGAGTGGTGTGGACACATTTACTTCAGCATCCCCAGAGGGCTGGATCTGGACCACAATTGGATTCTGTGTGATTGTTGATTTTTTGGGCTCGTCACCTTCAAAAATTAATCCAATCGACCCTTTGGGGTCCCAATCATCTTCTACCTCGATCATGTGCACACCTCCACCCTTATGATCTGGCAGGGGATTGTTGCGAACATTGGGAGCGGGCTCTTTTTCCACGATGATCTTGTTGTCAATTAAGGCTAGGATTTTATCCTTCAGAGATCGGCATTCATCAATGGTATGCCCATTCATGCTAGAATGGTATGCATAAGTTTTGTTCGAGTTGACCCATTAGGAAGGATTTTCTGGAGTTATGGCACGAATTGGGGTGACGTAACCAGTAGCTTTGAGCCTTTCATACAGCTAGTCGATTGGTTTGGCGATGGCGGTGTATTTCTTGGGGGGTCTATGGTCGAAGTTAGGTCGCGGTATAGGAATGTTTTGACGGGTGGGAGATGATTGATAGTGAGAGGGCTAAGCATTTTAGGCTTGGTAGACGGGTGGAGGTTAAGAGTATCTAAGTGAAGTGGGTTGATATGTGGGGGATAGAGATGATTGGTAAGTAGGTGGTGGAACTTTGTAGTAGGGCGAGCGTGCTTGGTAGTTTAGAGTAGGTTGATATGTGAGTGGGGGTAATGGATAGGTTTGGTATTTTATTAGGCATTTTGTTCTCTGTGCAATCATCAGGGCATTCAAATCCTTTTTCTTGGATGTGCCACCAGACTGTAGAGCCTTGTCTATAGCTTGCAATGCCTCAAAATTAATAACCATACCACTTTTAATGACTTAATCAAACATTTCCCTTAGTTTGATGATGTCGGGAAATTTCTAGCCTTCGATCAACATCAAGCTCTCATAGTATTGTGGGTCCTGAGCTCGGACGAAAAATATATTCATCTATTCTTCCTCTAAGGCTGGCCTGTCCTTAGCAGCTTCAGATCTCCAACGAGTATCATACTCGCAGAATGTTTTCATGGGTTTCTTCTTCAAATTATGGATGTAGAATACATCTGGCATTATCGATATTGAATCTGAACCTGTCCATGAAATCGGACGCCATACCTACCCAATTTTTCCACTTCTTGAGGTCTTGGCTAATGTACCAAAAAAGAGCGTCTCCTTTCAGGCTTCTCATAAAGAGCTTCATGCTGATCTTTTTGTCTTTCTCAAATCCGACAAACTTATCTCAGTATGTCCTCAAATGGACTATGGGATCCCTGTGCCATCAAACATCTCAAACTTGGGAGGTTTGTACCCCCCGGATAATTTGACACCTGGCTGAATACAAAGTTCTTCGTAATTCAGTCCTTTGATACCTTTGTTTCCTTCAGCACCCTAGACTCGGCTAGTCAGTATCTTGAGTTCTACGACTAGGTTCCTGATAAGAGAGTCTTTGTCATCAAACTTCAGTGTGCTTGAAATAGGTTGAGTATATTGTGGTATGGTTTCCACGTAGATGGGGGTGTGGTGGGGATGATCATTTGTGGAGTTTAGTGGTTCAGGAATGAGTAGTGGGATGTTGTTCAAAGTGTGGCATATGTTTCAATGGTGAGTAGAGCAGGTTGGTTTTGTGGTTTCGGGATGTTTTATGGAGGTGTAGGATTTTGAGCATTGGGAAAGTTAACATCCGGGTAGTGAGGGAAAATGATAAGTTTGCCAAGTTCTGAACTTGGTCCAGTTCTTCCTGAAATTTCAAAAACTTTTGCTCAAGTTGGGCGACACTTTTATTGGAAACTCGAATACCCTGAGTAACCTCTACCCGTTCACTCGAGTTCTCATTTCTAATGTTGCTCAAGTCTTCCATTTTTGCCTTTTTCTTGTTTCTGACAGGACACGAAGGAGGAACATGTGTAGGGCCCTTAGATCTTGTGGAGTAGGATGATGATCCCAGAGTGCACGAACTAACCTTTTGGGGGAGGGGAATAAAATAAAAGTAAAAACAAAAAGGTAACAAGTTAGTGTGGATAATGAGGAGAAAAATATTGCAATATTTAAACACATAGTGCAAAAATATAAATCGCATCCCAATTTGGGAGTCTAATTGTGCCCGAGGTAGGCCTAAGGACAAGTTGATTTGGAGAACTTATAATTCTAAATGCCTCATTTTATTGGTAAAAATAAGACAAATCCCAAAACGATACTAAAATTGCCGAAAGTAAAATGTCATTAATAGCCATTTAACTTATTATATTTATGAATGGAAAGGCAATTTCCTATCTATTTGGTCCCAGAAGGACCTTCCCCCAGGTAAATTGCTCTCGTTGATCGAATCCTCCAGCTCACATAGGTTCACCAGTAAAAACGCCTTTTCCAGGCGTTCTCCTTTGTTTCCCTTAGCGTAATGGCAATTATTGACTCTTTTCCTCACTTTTCCTTTCAACTCCAGCAGAATGTATTCCATATATTCCAGCTTCTTACTAGCCTTGGTTACCCTCACTTTCCATTCATTGATTTGGTCACTAGATGGAGATTGCTCCACCAGGTCAGCAACAGTGAGGGTATACTGACCATATCGAAGTCGGGGAACTTGTTCTCAATTTTTTACAAAACAAAAGGGTTAAGACCATACCCCCACCGGACTCGACTATTTAAATTAATAATCAGTGAAATGGCATTTATTCTCGACTATTTAAATCAATAATCAGCAAAATGGCATTTAGTTCTCCAAATAAATGCACAGAATATGGTGGCGTCCAAGGAAACCCAGTGGACTCTGGACAAGGCTATCTTAAGTCATTATATGGACAACATAACTGACTCGGTTAGGTTTGACAATGATGCATGCACAGTTAAATAGAATAAAGTTTCTATGGGGTGTTAGAGCGATACCCTTGTCACGACCCCAAACCCGATCGTGAACTGCTAGGCAAGCCCGACCATTTACACTCTCATCCCAAGCATAAAGCTCAAACCATGTACTTGAATATTATTTCCAACAACAAAGTTAAATGCTTAACGGATAAATAGAAGCTAAACTGTATAATCTCCCAAAGACTAGGGGTCACGAGTCTAGAGCCTCTAAAAAAAACGAGATAAAATATCTGAACAAAATACTCAAGTCCGAATAATGTATATATAAAAAAACTGGAATAAGAAGAGAAACCATGTCATGTGAACGTCAAACAGCTACCTCAACAACTCTGATAACTCTAGAAACGAGACTACTCAGCTAATCTCCGGTAAATTTAAATCTGCGCACAAAGGTGCAGGGAGTAGGGGTGAGTACTAAGTACTCAGTGAGTAAAAAGCATAATCCACAAATTGCCACAAAGTAAAGCTGTGTCTAACAGTCCGATGCCTTACTACAAACCAATTACAACAGCAAACCACAAATAGCATAAGTAAATAACAATGCATGAATGCAATGCAATGCACATGACTGCTACGGTGTGTAGCCCGAACCATTTAACGTCGACGTCGCTCACTAAGGGTGTGTACAGACTCCGGAAGGGCTCCTTCAGCCCAAGCACAATATATTCATATCATTCGCTGCGGCGTGCAACCCGATCCATACTCAGTCCACAATATCCATATGAGTCACATAATAGTTTCAATATATTTATTTTCAGTTTCCAATTCATAAATAAGGAAAATACTTTAGTTACTTAGTTTTCAGGAAAAAGTGACTTAGCATCTCATAATAGTGGTCAAACCCAGAACTGAGATCAATGATTTTATAAATCATGTTATCACAATGATATTTATCCCCTAAGGATACTACATGTCGATACAAGGCCCCAAACATGCATAAAGCCCATATATAATCAACACCGAGTGCATTTCAATCACCAATATAGTATTATTCTTGTTTGAGATGGACCAAGTTACAATCCCCAGTCATAACCAACCTTGAACCTGCCGTGGGATGTAAGTCACGCCCTAAATAGCATCACAATGTGATAAGCCGGGGTTTAAAACCCACAGGCCATCATATATACCAACTAGTCACCTCTAACCGGTCGTGGACTCGTCTAAAATGCCTTTTCCTTTCATATTGACCTCCTTGTGCGTCGAATCTAGTCAAAACCACAACGAATACATAAATATGGGTCAAACAAACATAACACAACAAAAAATACTCGAAAAGTTATAAAATTCATGAAGTTGGTAATACCCGAGCCCCGGACCCACTTCTCGAAAAATTTTAAAAAACATACCAACGGATTCCTCGTCTTGCCACGAGTCCGTACATACAAAGAATACCAAAATAGGAGTCTGTTTGACCCCTCAAATTCCAACTTTACACATTCTTAGGTTTCAAGCTCTAACCTTCATTTTTACCCCTTAAATCCTTGATTTTTCAGTGTTTAATCTATATTTTTACATCATAACAATATAATCCGAGTCTAAGAACTCTTACCTGATGAAATCCCACGAACTCTCTCTTAAAAATCGCCTCAGAAGCTTCTTCTCATTCCAAAATTGGAAGAAAACTCAACCTGCTCATTATAGTTATACTATTCACGTGTTTTACTTCTCCCAATGGATTTCTTGTGAAAGTCTAATGAATTTAGGCTTTTGAATAACTCAATTTGATGTTATAATGAAGGAGATATGCAGATTTTAAGATAAGCAAACAGTGCAGGTTTTTACTACGCTGTCAGGGGCAATTTCATCATTAACCTAAAAATCTGGGCAACCTTGGTAAAATGGCCAAAAAATCCTCATACGATGTCCAAATTCGATGATTCTTTTTGCTACGAGTCCGTAATTACGATACGGATCTAATGCTTCATTCAAAACAATAATCGGAGCTCATTTGTTCAATATGGTACCCCTTTATATCCAAAGATACGACGTTGAGACATAAAATAAGAGCGTGATCACAACTCGAAACACACTCGAGGCCCCCGGGACCTCAACCAAAGGCACCAATATATCCCAAAACATCATCCAAACTTGTTCCAATCATCAAAACACACCTAAAAACACTGAAATTATTAATTCACATCCGATTCAAGCCTACGTTCTTCAAAAACTTTCGAAACATGCATTCGATCAGAAACCCAACCAAACGACATCCGAATGACCTGAAATTTTGCACACACAAAAAAAAATTCACATATCGAAGCTACAGAAACTATCGTAAATTCTATTCCGACCCTCGGATGAAAATCTCACCTATCAATTGGAATTCACCAAAATCTAACCTTAGCCAAATCAAGCCTAATTCTACACCGGACCTCCAAATTCAATTCTGATTGCTCTCCTAAGTAACAAATCATCCCCCAAAACTAGTCGAATCACCAAAAATCCATTACGAACCTTCTAACTCATAAGTCAACCTTCAGTTGACGTTTCCAAACTAACCTTCTCATAAAGAGACTTATAGTCTTATTTCTAACCGAGCTCTACCCGAATTACTTCAAATTCTCCAAACACATATAATGAAACATATAGAATCATAAAATAGGGCGGTAACTCCCGTAACGATGGGTTGGGTCATTACATCCTCCCCAACTTAAACAAACGCTCGTCCTCGAGCATATCGAGAGTTGTTCTAGAAGCCAACCAGTAGCTGAATGATCTTACCAACCATATACCCGGGGTGATCCCTCGTCTGCCTATCTCACATAGACCAGATAACACAATATAGCCAAATATTCACAGTCCATTTAATCCATAAACCAAGCCATAGAACCGCGTTGCACTTTTCGAAAATCATATACAAGATCAGAAATTCACATTTGAACTCAGAGTAAGCCCGAACTAGTTGTAATAGCCCATACTTGCACCCTCGAGTGAAATACGATATACTGCCTAAACCAAACACTTGTAATCATAACTTCTATTCACAACATTTATCCCCAGCAACCAATTACCAGCAGAGAACCTCTTATTAGCTAAAGCATTATTCATACACTTTCATATACTACCAACGATGAATGAAACACACTATAAATCATAATCATATCTCGGATCAACCATTCCTGAAACTACTTCCCTTGACTAATATCACAACAGATTTCAGGGTCAAACCTCGATAGTATCTTCCTAACAAGCTGAGATCAAATCTGTCCATATTCATTAATGAACCCAACGATCACCTCGAATCCAACACCACTCTGGTGATACGATACCTCAATACAAGCCTGAACCACATCTTGCATAATGCGCGCACCAGTAAGAAACGATCTGAGCACACTCAAATCATGACAATCGACTCAAATGAAAGAGCTGTAGCTCAAGCTCATCAATGCAATTACAATACAAGGCTGAGACCCTATCTCACATCATAGAAATGTATACCTGAATCTACTCCGAAAGGTCATAACTCCGGTAGCCTCGCTACAATGCGTGATCCTATCCCAATACCGTTACACCTGAAGCATCTCAAGCCGTTATGCTCAAAATCAACAACCACACACATTTGATGTCTAAAACTAACGCAATTCATTGCACCCACGGTGAAACAGAGAACACACAACACACCACCTGATAGACCATAACCAATGCTCTATACACCGAGCAACATTCAATTACTCTTCTCGCTTGACTTTCTCTATGAATTCTCAATGGAACCGCACCATAGGTGCCCATAACTAACAAATGACAAATGTCTCACAACATCAAAAAAAAACTCACGGTCAACCAAGCTAACTTAAGCTAATTGTGTAGCCATATCGGCCTGCTAACGAACTCAGTACCAAGAAGCCTGAACATGTTTCTTCCACTTCTATAACTCTTACCGAAGAAACCAAATAATACAAAAATCCATAATCTCACCTAGTTACATACCCGGCCATATAAAACATATCTGATAAGTCCTTCAATAATGGAACGGGATCAATGATAGCAACCTCTGCACTGGTATTTATCACAAATGCCCAATTAAGAAAGTACTCTTTCCCAGTTGTCCCTTGCTTCTTTGAAATATAAATCACTCTGCTAAAACATATTCTAATGCACTTCAGCACTAAACCCGTGGCATTTCTGACGTAGCCCCTAATGCAATAGTTCAAAATCACCCAAACACTAAGAATACTAGCCTGAATTCCAACATCACATCCAAAATATAACATACCAGTGAATAAAGATCCACCACCTCTACATATCCTGTACATCAGATCTCCATATAACCGACAATTCATCATACCTGATCCCAGTTTCCACCGTGCGAATACATGCACCCATTTGATACCTAATCATTCCATGACAGATACTCTATATTTACCTGTGCTACCAAGCAAACCCGAATACCTCTAGTAGACCCAACAAGAACATGCCGCAATACTACTTAAATATCATCAGTTTAATCATATTACCTTTTTCTGAAACACATACTCGCGTCAAATCACTTCAACTTAGCAATACCATCTTCCCTAATAATCTGGAGCTCGCTTATCTAATCGCTTAGAAGGAATCACTACACATCCCATGCTCTGCATGACAGACACATGCCTTGTGCAAATTCTTACAATAATGACACGACAGATGAGATATGTATACATTCTTAGCCACTGTCAAAACAACAATTCATCAGTTCCATTCTCTTGGCAAGAACTATTACCTTATTCTGAACCAAACAATGGCTTAGGTCTTTACTTTACTTCATATACTCAGGTTGCACCGATCTCAAATTCAATGATCTCGTCTCACCCAGTACGAACTTCTCGGGCAATAAGCCACTCCAGACATAATTAAAGGTCGCATATGATGCCCCAATGTGCCAATATCCTGCCAATTCAAATGCGGTACTAAAGAAAACGAGCTCTGAAAGGAATTATCAAATCTTACACATTAATACAGACTTTCCTTGGAAAATAAGAATCAAGGCATACAAAGATGGCAAATAAAAAACTATACTTGATATCACACGGTTGCGGCAAGCAACCCGATCCGGATAACACACCCATGGAGAAGTGCAACCCGATCCATGTATAGATCTCACATAAGGAGATGCACATCGAGCCAAATTTGCTCATTACACCAAAATACCAAACATCGGTCATAAGCATGCTAAGTGCATAATAACACCACTGAGGATTATATAGCATTATAACTACAAAACTCTAGCACAACTGAGGCGCGATATACAATCGGAATTTCAACAGTCAAGTTGCTCATATAACATCATTCCTACGCGGGTTCTTAACATGTAAGCAATTTCTCGAGTTATCTCACAACTCACACAACGCAATGCATTACTACGCGAGATATATGACAATGAAGCATCCTCCTAACTACTCCTCCATGAGGACCGCATTACAAAAATACACACATTTGGCCTGATATAGATCTATTATTCACATTAAGTCCATCTACCGACTTCAAGCTGATTTTGTTCACAACGAACTAGTTTGACAACCTTTCAAGGGTCCATAATAACTCCCTTTTTCTCATGACACACAAGAACAACCATCATAATCGGAGTAATCCTCTCTAGTTCACAACCCAGTAGGCTAAGTGCCCTCCAGACATGAATTCCTCAATTTA
Organism: Nicotiana noctiflora; assembly: GCA_032618575.1. Lineage (NCBI taxonomy): Eukaryota > Viridiplantae > Streptophyta > Magnoliopsida > Solanales > Solanaceae > Nicotiana > Nicotiana noctiflora. The sequence goes on from JASVEL010012353.1 coordinate 101,585, forward strand.
ACGACATTATCACAACCTCCATACTTGGTTTACATCTTTAGACATGAATTCCTCAATTTAACGACATTATCACAACCTTCATACTTGGTTTACATCTTTGATCAGTTAAGTGACTACATGCCACACTTATATAATCTTCTAGTTGAACACACTCCTACAACCTACTGCAACAATATTTAGGGCGTACCTCCAAACCACCGATCGCACTAACGCTGAAGAGCGATCAAGAATCATTAGCCAGGACACAACACCGCTCTTAGGTGACGCTGAAGACGTTACTAATTTATCTTAACCATCGAAACTTCCTTCCTGCTCATCCGATCTCTTGACATCTTATCAAAAAATTTCCTTCACTCGTGTCGTTCTCGGCTCAATTTTTACAATTAGATCTAGTTTGCCAGTATACTTTAAGACAAAACCAACATAGCACATAATCGTGCAATCAGGTAATCAACGTCAAACTCCCCAACTTAGCTTGAAGCCACATATATCACAACACATATACTCTATTACTGTCATAATACCATGGTGAGTTATACTAACTCTTTCACAAGCTTGTGGAGATAGGATCATCAAAAATTTTAACTCTTCTGCATTTTCTTGCATTCACTAACATAACAGTTAAGCCTACTCTCTAGGCGATCAAATTTCTACTAAGTCCCAAATTTTTCGGCAAAGTTTCCTTTGTAATTGGGCCTATCCACCTGCCAGAGAATCACCAAAACCATCCTAACAACACGGCTACAACTTAACAAAACATCACAATATATATCAACAACATTAATCTCAACACTACCTGTATTATATTATCCAAATTGATACATGGACATGCGTTGCACCTATTCGAGTCATAACGCATAGAAAATACCTTTCAATTACACATGAGATCTTCTAACACATATACAAGGTTCATACCACGCGAGAACACTCCAGAGTAGATAAACCTCCTACTTCGCCTCAATTTAGTATTTCATCATACCTCCCACCGACGTACACATAATACCGCCAATTCAGTCTTTCTGAGTCTGAACTCATACCGCCACACGTATTACACTTAACTTTCCAACTAGGAGATACGACAATATTCTTCATGCGCCCATAACTTAGGACTACACAACAGATCGCAATAGGAAATGAATCACTTAACAGTTCATCTATTCTCCCACAGACTTCTTTGTAACTACCAAGATCGCATAGATACACCTCACAACACTAACATACTCATCACGTGGATATCCGACCGCCATCCTGGCTAATAAAGACATTACCAAACACATAAATTCAAAGCACTTGCTTGCATAATCAACACTTCGATGCTCAAGCCATAAGAGAAGGTTCGGTCTCAAGCCCTCTAGACTGGCCCACCATGAACTCACAGAGATTATATCTCGCCCCTCGATCGGGGAATCACAAGCCATCGATGAAGATGTATTACTAAATGCTCGTGTGTGCATACAGATGCATGGAAGAAATTTCAGGAGTTATGTCTCAAGCTGAATCAAATACGTACGATAAGAATTCCAATAAAGTGAATTGTTTCCTAAATGTTCTGTAGCCTCGTGAGGATAGATACAGACGTCTACGTACCTATCCGCAAGAGCCTACTAAATTGGCTCATGACTCGCGAGGCTTAGTAACCTAGGCTCTGATACCAACTTGTCACGACCCCAATCCCGGTCATGATGGCGCCCAACACAACTGCTAGGCAAGCCCAACCATTTACACTCTCATCCCGAGCATGAAGCTCAAACCAAGTACTTGAATATTATTGTCAACAACAAAGTTAAATGCTTAACCTGATAGATAGAAGCTAAACTGTATAATCTCCCAAAGACCAGGGGTCACGAGTCCAGAGCCTCTAAACAAAACTGGATAACAATATCTGAATGAAATACTCAAGTCTGGAAATGTATATATAAATAAAACTGAAATAGAAAGAGTAGTTAGGAAGAAGAGAAGCCAGGTCTTGTGAACGTCAAGCAGCTACCTCAACAACTTTGATAACACTGGAAATGAGACTACTCAGCTAATCTCTGGTGAATTTGAATCTGTACACAAAGGTGCATGGAGTAAGGGTGAGTACTAAGTACTTAGTGAGTAAAAAGCATAGAAATAGCTGAAGCTAAGAAATCCACAAAATTCCACAAAGTAAAGCTATGTCTAACAGTCTGATGCCTTACTACGAACCAACAACAATAGCAAACCACAGATAGCACAAGTAAATAACAATGCATGAATGCAATGCAAAGCACATGACCGGTACGCCGTGTAGCCCGATCTATTTAACGTCGACATCGCTCACTAGGGGTGTGTACAAACTTTGGAGGGGCTCCTTCAGCCTAAGCGCAATATATTCATATCATTCGTTGTTGTGTCCAACCGATCCATACTTAGTCCACAATATGCATATGAGTCACATAACAGTTTCAATTTATTTATTTTCAGTTTCCAATTCATCAATAAGGAAAATACTTTAGCTACTTAGTTTTCAGGAAAAAGTGACTTAGCATCTCATAATAGTGATTAAACCCAGGACTGAGATCAATTATTTTACAAATCATGTTATCATAATGATATCTATTCGCTAAGGATGCTACAGGTCGCAGCACAAGACCCCAAACATGCCATAAAGCTCATATATAATCTACACATAGTGCATTTCAACCGCCAATATAGTATTATTCTTGTTCGGGATGGACCAAGTCACAATCCCTAGTCATAACCAACCTCTCACCTTCCATGGGATGTGAGACACGCCCTAAATAGCGTCACAATATGATAAGCCGGGGTTTCAAACCCTCAGTCCATCATATATACCAACTACTCAACTTTAATCGGCCACGGACTTGTCTGCAATTCCTTTTCCTTTCGTATTGACCTCCTCGTGCGTCGAATCTAGTCAAAACCATAGTGAATACATAAATATGGGTCAAAGAAACATAACCCAATCAAAAATACTCGAAAAGTATTAAACTTTATGAAGTTGGTAAAATCTGAGACCCGGGCCCACTTCTCGAAAAAAATCTAAAAATTATACCAGCGGATTCCACATCTTGCCACGAGGCTGTACATATAAAGAACACCAAAATAGGAGTCCATTTGACCTCTCAAATTGGATCCAACTTTACACATTCTTAGGTTTCAAGCCATAACCTCCATTTTTGCCCCTTAAATCCTTGGTTTTTTAGTGTTTAATATATATCTTTACATCATAACAATATAATCAGATTCTAAGAACTCTTACCTGGTGAAATCCCATGAACTCTCTCTTAAAAATCACCTCAGAAGCTTCTTCTTGTTCCACAATTGAAAGAAAACTCTACCTGCTCATTGTAGGTATACTATTCACGCGTTTTACTGCTCCCAATAGATTCCTTGTGCAATTATAATGAAATTAGGCTTATGAATCACTCAATTTGTCCTTATAATGAAGGAGATATGTAGGTTTTAAGATTTGCAAATAGTGCAGATTTTTAATACGCCGTCAGGGGCAATTTCGTTATTAACCTAAATATCTGGGCAACCTTAGTATAATGGCCGAAACATCCTCATACGATGTCCAAACTCGATAATTCTTTTTGATACGGGTCTGTAATTATGATACAGATCTAATGCTGCATTAAAAACAGTAATCATAGCTCATTTGTTCAATATGGTACCCCTTTATGTCCAAATATACGACGTTGAGACATCAAATAAGAGCGTGATCACAACCCGAAACACACACGAGGCCCCCGGGACCTCAATCAAAGGCACCAAAATATCCCAAAACATCATCCAAACTTGTTCCAATCATCAAAACACACCTAACAACACTGAAATTATCAATTCACATTGGATTCAAGCCTAAGTTCTTCAAAAACTTTTTAAACACGCATTCGATCAGAAACCCAACCAAACGATGTTCGAATGACCTGAAATTTTGAACACACATAAAAAATAACATATCGAAGCTACAAAAACTATCAAAAATTCCATTCCGACCCTCGGATCAAAATCTCACCTATCAACCGAAATTCGCCAAAATCTAACCTTAGCCAATTCAAGCCTAATTTTACACCGGACCTCCAAATTCAATTTTGATTGCGCTCCTAAGTCACAAATCATCCCCCAAAACTAGTTAAATCATCAGAAATCCATTACACGCCTTCTAAAACATAAGTCAACCTTTGGTTGACTTTTCCAAACTAACCTTCTCATAAAGAGACTTATTGTCTCATTTCTAACCGACCTCTATCTGAATTACTTCAAATTCTACAAACATATAAAATGAAATATATAGAAGCATAAATAGGGAAAACGGGGTGGTAACTCCCGTAATGACAAGTTGGATCCTTACAACCCTTGAGCGGACAACTCAAGAAGGAAAAGAATGGAACCGTCGACTGCACCATTGATCGACTGGTTTTACCACAAATATTCCTTTGCCAAGTATAGGGGGTGATAGTATCGGAAGGGTAAAACAAATCATTATAAGTGTTGCAATAGTATTTGTTTGGAACGAGTGGAATATGATGTTGAAGATGCAATTACAAGAATGATACAAGTTGTCACATATTTACATGTTCATAAAGTAATGATTACAATAATTGCTTGTACTTACAACAGTATTGAAGGAAAGCCGTAAAAGAAGGCATTAAAGTAAAAGAAACAAAAAAGCCAAGCCAGTTTTGTAATAGAAGACATTAAATAAAAGTAATAAAGAAGCAATAAAGTCACAAATAACATGATGTTCTAAAAGCCTTAAAGGAATCCCCAGTAGACTCGCCATGCTGTCGACGCCCCCTTTTCTCGCGAAATCGAATTTATGACATTTAGGAGGACAACTCTATTCCCTTTGGAAATTTGGGTTTTTGGAGGTTCAAGAGTCTCCACCTAATGATTAAGTACATTAGAATACTAAAAGGGTTTTTGAGTTGGATAACCAGCGTTCGGGTAAGGGCTAGAAATTATCTCGAGGGGAAGGTGTTAGGCACCCCTCAAGATTCACTAGTGTGGTTCCCAACCATGTTATCTTATTACTTAAATGCAAACAACAAGTAGGCAAGCAAGAATTACAAATACAGGGGGGTTTCACATAATGGTTGCAAGAGATTAAAGAAGTTAAAGACTGAGTTTTTTAATAGAGGAAGCAGATTTAAAATCTTGGACAAAAGAGGAAATTTTCATGTAGTTGTAGCAAGTTAAAAGCAGTTTAAAAGATAAGTTTGGCAAAAAGTAGTTGAAATTTTGAAAATAAAATGTATAAATAACGGAAGGGGTCCTAGATTTATAAATAATATGGATTACTCCACACAACACCCGATAACTGTTTATATACGTGGTGTTATCACGTGGTCATCATATCCATATTTACCCTTTTCTACCTCGTTACAGTATTAAATGCGGAATGGTCTTGTTTTACTGATTGCATACTATTACCCGTCTCATCCTATCAGTCCCAGGGGCACTTAGGACTACTAGTCCTACAAGGTGGGATATTAGGATGATTTGTTTCAAAGGATAAAATCTAAGGCGACATACAAAAACACATACTGCATGTTGGGATAAGGCATGTAAATATGTAAAGGCTCATGTATACCTCATGAAACAAAATACATAATTAGCATTACTTAAATATAATTAAGGTCTCAAAAGATAGGGACTTTACAGCAGTTTAAACTTGGTTTTAAAAAATGAAGTAAGAACAGTAATAGTACGACTCTGGGCAGAGGTTGGGAATCCAGTGATGGAAATCGGGAACTTAGTAAGAGTAAGATGGATGGATCATTACAAAATCGTTTTCAGCAGAGTTTTGTTTTAAGAAAGAAAGTTGAGTGAGCTTCAGAAAATCAAAACAATAAAAGGAAAGGCAAAGTTGAAATTAAAAGAAGTTGGTTGGTTTTGGGCTAATAGAAACACAATTAATCAATTATTATCGGGCCTAAAGTTTTCCTAGGCGTCATTGTATATTGTATAATTATTTTTAGAGAATGAACATGCATATTTTGATTCTGATTTATAAAGGTACACTTGATAAAGTATTTGCAGATATTTTTTCAAATCACTCAGCCATATTTTAACAAAGTTATTAGACAAACGTGAATTAACTACTAGAACTTGAATGAGTGAGAAGTCCTGAGAGCAGGATATCTAATGCACGTAGAAGTACCTAAATCATGGTTTCTAAGATGCCAATGCAGTAATGTCAAATTATTTAGCTTGTTGTTAATTATTTGCTAGTTATTAATTGATCGCGATTATAAGAGAGCGTAATGACAAACTGAAAGTAAAGAACCTAAAGTAGGATCTTTAATGAATGAGATGCATGACCTATATAGGTTATCTATTGAAAATAAGTAAATAAAATCCTATAAGCATATTTTCTACCCATTATTTATATTAAGCATGCATAACCCTCCCCTATATTCACTATTCAACCTCAATCATATGTGTATAAATTATTACAAACGAGTATCATCTGAGTTACAGTAAATAAGAACAAAAACATAAGAAGTTATTCTATAGGGAGCCTTCAGTCAGGCCCAGTCTTCCAACCTCAACCCCTTCGAGTTCACAACCTTAGCTATGGTCTAGGTGCGGCAAAGCTCCCTAGGGCCCTATTGGGTACCTGGGCCAATACCAGTACCTAGACATTTAAGAGAAAATGTAGGACTTGTGCAATGTGGGATACCGGCCTTGTGTGTCAAAGTTTAGTGAGTACTCAGAGGCACTCAAAGCAATGCCCACACAAAGGCGGCAAAACCTATTTTCTAAGAGTAGTGTGAAGTGCAAGAAGAAGAGTTTTCAAAAATAAGGGGGTTTGTTTTAAAAGAAAACAGCAAAACCATTGTTCAACAGTACATAATTGCATACAAAGATCATGGGAAAGGGGAATAGATAAATCACACAATGCTGAAGGGTAATGAACATGACTACATAGAATCAAGGGATTCAGGGAAATCTACAAGTAGTAGAATTTAGGAATGCTAATGTGCAACAACAGGACATAAGCACAGAAAGGAATGGAAAAATTTAGACTTACCATGTAAATAAGAAGACAGGTGAAGTATTAGAGCAAATAATCAATTACACATTGAGCAGGAGAAGCAAAAGTAGAAGAAAATCACAAAAATAATGAACTGAAATACAAATAAATACATTGGTGTGAGACTTGAAAATTAATTAGGACATACCAGTAAAAAAGCAAAAACAGGATGCAAAGACAAGGTAGTAACACTATATTAGACTTGGCTTTCAGCCGGCTAATAACAAGCAGGAGCAGAGAATAGCAATAGAACAAAAAGCAAGAGAGAATGCAGATTTTAAATTATTCAGTGTGTGTAATCCAGGAAGACTTATTGTGTGTGCTATGTAAAAGACTTAGGGTATTTATCATTGAAAGTAGGTGGTAAAAATAAGGTGAAAAATCAGAGAAATATGTCAATTTAAGAACTCGAAATCAATTGATTGAAGAATCAAGGAAGTGTCACACCTCCCTTTTTTCACACACCGTAAATGTGCCACTGTTTAATACTACACCCCGAGAAGGGATATAATAATAATCAGTGAAGGAGTTTTTCCACTTAAAGGACAGTCGGAACGGGATTAATTTATTTAATTTTTCAGAGTCGCCACTTAGGAAAATAATGGTGTCCCAAGTCACCGGTTTAATCCCGAACCGAGGAAATTTATGACTCTATAATACAGTCTGCGAAACTAGAAACCTGGATAAGAAATTCTGTTAACCCGGGAGAAGGTGTTAGGCACTCCCGAATTCCGTGGTTTAGCATGGTCGCTCAACTTTAATTTTTGTTTTTATTTGATTTCTTTATATATTTCAATTATGTGCTTTTAATTTTCCGCTTTTAAATTTTAGAAGAATTGCGACGTCACGAAAACACATTTAGAGTCACACCGCAACCAGTACGCCTGCGACTTTAATGCGTTTTAGTTTCGCCGAGAGTAATATTTGGGTCACATAAATGCGCACCCGTATTTAGAAAAGTAATTTTATCAAAGACGTGCCTAAAGAGTCTATCGTGTTGTTAACTTTGGGAAAGGACCGTGAAATTCGCTAAACGATCCTTCCGGGTCTAGAATTTTTATAACAATTTATTTGAGGGCCCCTCAATCGTGTAATTTTATTTGGCGAGGCTCATCTCACTTTTACTAAAGGCCAATCCTAACATAGCTATATTTTCTACTTATTTCATCTATTGATTTTGAATTGAAATGGAATTTTATACTTATAATTAACAGTCCGAATGAGCTGGACTGTATTCCAGATCTGGGCCATATAATGGCAATTAGGCCCAACATAAAATCCGTCTGCCGAATCCAGTTAATTCTACTGCTTTTAGGCGTCCAGCATTGCTGGTATAGGAAAATGTTGTTTTCATTTTTTGCTAGTATTCAATTCATTTGCCAAAACTGTTTTTTCTTACTGATTTTTCTTATTTAGAATGATATCAATTTTTATCTTTGTTAAAAAAAAATCAATGCATAACGCAAGTGACAGAAAAACAGAAATAGAAATGGAAATAGCATATCTTTCATTTACCAATTTCACTTCTAGTAGCTACCACTGAAATCACCATTTACACATATATAAAATTCTATTAATTGCTTAACTACCTAATTAAACCAAACCTACGCTACTAATTCAACTATTTAAGGCATGTCACTTTATCACTAAACAAACGAGTTAACAGTTTCATAATTTTCATATAAGGGCGTCCAATTATTACATACCCATCCTTCTAATGTTATTAACATTTCCAACACAAAATCAATTTAACAGTGAACATAATGAAACAAAAATCAGAGTATAAAATTGAATCCAGCTCTTTATTCACGTGTCAGCAGGTTTGAAATACATCAATGCAAATCTGAAATGTGTACCTGGAAATTGTTAAACAAATCCATTAGACCTAATTGACAGCAGCAACAAGATAGGATTCAGCAAGCAATTTCAACAGTAAACAATCAGCAACAACAGCTCAGTGAGAATGAAATCAAAAGCAGCAATGAAATCAACAGCTAACTCAGGCAGACAATTTCCAGAACTCCAAAATTGTTTCAAAACCCAATTTCCATTCAAACTATTCTTCACTGATTTATAACAGTTTATCTTATCTTTTTTTGATTTTTGATATGAATTTGAAGGTAAAATAGAAGAAAAATGAATCTGAAATATTAATTTCGGATCTAGAATTTAACAAATATTTTTTGGGATTTTTCTATGGTTCATATGGTTCAAAATTCTAAAAGAAAGCCTAAAAATCAGAAGAACCTCCCCCCCCCTTTTAATTAAGCTGAAAATACCTATTTATAGACCCGAAAAAGGAGGAAATTATTTCATTAAAAACCCTCATATTATTAGCTTGTTGCACAAGTTAGTGCAAGTATTTATTTAAGGTTTACACTACAACCCCTTCTAGAATACTCTACCATATTCCATTTCATTATAATGCCTATTGTGTCCCTACTTGCTGAAGGGAACTACTAAATCTACCTTTTTTTATCCCCAAGAATCCCTTAACCCTCTACATTTATAACAATTATATCATTTCCCTTTCCAATTGCACCCATTCTTTTCTAACCTTATTACAATTTTACCAACTTTCTTTTCCCAATTTACCCCTACTTCTTAAGGCTTATTACCATCCTAAATTATGTATTTTATCCTTATTTTAACCAATTTTTAGACTTGTATTTATCAAATAGCCACAATTAACTGACTATTGTTCAATTAATCAATTAGCCCCTTTAACTTCTTTAAATTCAGATTAATTCAATTAACTAAATTCACATTATATTCATAACCAACCCTACGCAGCCTTACAAACATAGCCACTTTTGTTCTATTATTCAATTAACAAGGCTCGGGGAACAAATTGATATATGGTGAGTCCTATTAATCGAAATAACTAACCGAAATTGAATCTATCAAGTAATCGCCTTAGGTTGCTACGAATCATATGATTTCAACTATCGACCTAACTTGAATCTAAAATAGTCTAAGGGACAAATCACTAATCTAGTTAAATCACTATTCTAACAGCTATAACCAATACGCCTAGGTGTTAATCAATAACAAATACAAACCAAGTACCAAATACAATTCCAACGATTAATCTACTCGAACTTTCAAAAACAAGATAAAATAACCAGTAATACAATTAATTCCCATCATATTATTAATACCCAAAATTGTTAACACAATAAAAAAAATCAGAATTCCATGGTTCAACATAAATCAGAAAAAGACCAATTTCGTGAAATCTAAATAATCTAAAAATATACAGAAATTAACAAAAAATCTAACAAAATCTAAAAACCTAAAATTGTTAAACAATACTAGTAAAATCAGAACTAACATGAATCAAAACCAGAAAGAAATAACAAGGAACAAATTCGCGACGCGTTCAATCGACTAATCCTTGACACATTAATATTAACAGAACAAAAAATTATAAACGGATTCATATTAACAAACACTAAAATTAACAGATTCTTATTCTATCAAAAAGAAAACAGTAACAGAGATGAGGAGAACTTAGCTCTTTTGTTGCCGTAAATTTTCTGTTTTTCTTCATTTTTTTTTCTTCTTTTTATGTTTTTTGCATTTCTTTTCTTCATTTTCCTTAATGAGCCTTCAAGTCTTGAAACCGGACTTGAACCTTGAATTCCGGCGACTGTTTGAGTTATTCTTGAATTTCCGGCGATTTTAGGACTCGATTTTTCTTTGTCACTGTACGAGGGTGTTAAAAGAAGGGTGAGGTGAAGATTTGGGGTAGTTTTTAGGGTGGCGGCGCCACGGGAAGGGGTGGCTGCAAGGATTAGGGTTTGGGATTTGGAGCGTTTTGGTAGTTTTTGAAAGAAACTAATAATGGGGTAGTGATGAGGAGAAGGTGGGGAGTATTTTGGTGTTGGTTTGGTCGGGAAAGGTGACCGGCCACCGCCGTGGGTGGCGGAACCCTAGCGGCAGTGTTACAGTGAAGAAGGAGAGATGAAGCGGCTGTGTTTGGAGAGAAGACAAACATGGTTTTGGTATTTTTAAGGTTTTTGTTATGTTTTTTAAGGTTTTATGTTTTTGTATATTATATTGTAATAACGAATTGGGACCGTTGGATCAATTGGAATTAATGGCTAAGATTGAACAAAGGGGAGAACCGGGCAGGCTGGGGCGTCTTGGGCTGGTTGGGCAGGGGTGTTTGGGCGTGTTGGGCTGAAGACTGGGGTTTAGGTCTTATTTGGCCCAATTCCTTTCATTCTTCTTTTTTCTCTTGTTTTCTTTATGATAATTTGTATTTTGTATTTTATTCTTTTTTTGTAATTGTTTTTTGTATTTTTGTGTTTCAATTTTGTTTGTATTTTCTGTATTTTTCCATTTTGTAATTAACTAGGAACTTATTCAAAATTAAACTAATTACCTTCTTTTTTGGAAATTTTCAATTTAAAAAGCTAACTAATGTTATTTTTGATTTTTCTTTAATTTGTTAGAAATGAATTAACTTCCTAAATGCATTCTTTTTGTATTTTTATTTATCACACGCAAATAACACGCAAACAATTAACACAAAATTTACACAAAATTTAAAAAATAAGGAAAAATTATTTATTTTGAATTTTATAGGAATAACTCATGTGTAGGGTAAAAATCACGTGCTCACAGCTGCTGCTCGGGGACACGAAGAGTTTCCGTGCAAAGATAAGTGAGAAACTATGAACGATTTTTACCCATTCGAGTATTCCGTTGTGAAGCATTTTGAAAAATTTTGACCGCACCCTGCTTCAGAGGTTGCCTACATATCCTGGGCTAAACAGGAATCAGGTCAGTGTAGTTCGGGAAGGTCTGGTAGCTAGGACTACCAAGGACTGTGATCTCACTGCTGTTGCTGTTGTTACTGTCGTTATTGCTGGCTAACCCCTTATTACATCAAAATTGAAAAAGACTAACTAAGCCTATCGGCTACGAGTTACAAGATTTCTATCTATGAGTCTTCTGAAGATTGATCTTGAGTGTTGGTTGGTGCTTCATGCGGACTCTGATATGAATCTTGATGCTTGTTAGCCGCAGGTGTTGGTTCGATCTTCTTCAGCTTTTGGATCAAGTCCGGACATTTAGTGCCCATGATTTCAACCACGTCTTGAGCAATTCACATTTTATTTACTTCTGCATTTGGATTCACTTTTGCCTTCTTTTTGTTTCTCCTCTTCTTTTATTATTTGGATTGTGACCAATTTCCATTGGTCATCTCGGACTGTTGACTCGTATTCTTTCCGCAAGCCCCTTTTTGTTGCTGACTTGAATTCTGATCTGAGATGTTTTGCCCTTTCTCCGAGTAATACTTGACTACTGCAATTTGACATATGTGCCCATTTTTCAGGTGGGCTCCTAGTTGCTGATGCTTGAAAATTATTCTTCCAATGGCATACTTGTTGTTGACTTAAACTTGTATCTTCTCTTCTATCGGCTTTCTTGTACTTGTATTTTTACTTCCAACGACATTCTTGTTATTTCCTTGACTTGTATTTTCTCTTCCAACGACATTCTTGTTATTGCCTTGAACTTGTTCAACTGCTTCTATTCGAAATATGCGTCCATTTTCCAGGTGGACCCCTGCTTGTGACAAAATAAACAACCATAGAAATTAATAATGCAGAAATGTATTCCCTTGTTTTCTTGGTGGGCGCCTAAAAAGAAATTAAAAAATGCAGAAATGCATGAAATGCAATGCAGAAAAATATTCCCTTGTTTTCTAGTTGGGCGCCTAAATAGAAATGCAATGCAGAAAAATATTCCCTTGTTATCCAGGTGGTCGCCTGATGCATGAAAATGAAATGTAGAAAAAATATTCCCTTGTTATATAGGTGGGCGCCTGAACAGAAATTAAAAATGCAGAAATGTATTCCCTTGTTATACAGGTGGGCGCCTGAATAGAAATTAAAAATGCAGAAATGTATTCCTTTGTTTTACAGGTGGGCGCCGCCTGAACAGAAAAAATGCAGAAAAGTATTCCCTTATTTTCCAGGTGGGCGCCTGAACAGAAATTAAAAACTTTTGTGTTACCTTGTGATTGAAGTTTATCTTAGGTGAAAAATTCATCAGACTAAGACCTCTAATCTTAGGAGAAAGTTTCAACAGACTAAGATTTTGATTCTCATTGGACTATGTCCACTTCAATGTAATATCAGGAGGATTATCTATCGGACTGAGTTTATGACTCCAGGAGATAATTCTTCAGACTGGGTCTATTTTCTGTGTTATCTTAGAAGGAATTTTCATCGGACTGGTGTCACGACCCGGATTTTCCCCCAACATCGGGATCGTGATGGCGCCTACTCGTGGTAGCTAGGCAAGCCACTATATTCATACTATCCTGTTTTTAACACAATTTTTAATTAAATAAATGCGGAATACTTTATCGAAATAGAAATAACTAATTACAAGATGAAAATCATACCTGAAATCCTCTACCCAAGACGTGGAGTCACCAACTCACAAACTACTATGGAATACTACACATAAAAGTCTCAAGGAAATATAACATAATTCTGTTTGTCTCGGAACAAAGAGACTACAGCTAATAACATAAATAAAGAAAGAGACGACGGGCCTGCGGACGCCTGCAAGCTACCTCAGTCTCGGGGGTATGAAAATCCTGCTACCGACCTACTGCTGCTACTGCTGCTCAAAACCTAGACCTGTGCAAAAATGCACAGAAGTGTAGTATTAGCAAAACCGACCCCATGTGCCGGTAAGTGCCCGGCCTATCCCGGCGAAGTAGTGACAAGCCTAGGACCAGACACCCACATAAACCTGTGCAGTTGCAATATATATATATATATATATATAACACATTTATAAGGAAATACTCTGCTCTGAAATAATATTCAATAACTCACGATATCCAAAATAATCTAATCAACATAATAAATCTTATTTTCATGTCTCAATTCCTCTCTCATTTCATATCTCGTGGTAGGCGTACCACCCGCTCCCAACTATCACAGTAATTATATCTTGTGGTAGGCGTACCACCCGCTCCCAAATATATCAATAATCATATCTTGTGGTAGGCATACCACCCGCTCCCAAATATATCAATAATCATATCTTGTGGTAGGCGTACCACCCGCTCCCAAATATTTAATATATATATTACCACAAATAACAAGAATTAACCAAGTAATAACACAATAAGGAATATCTCAAAGAACTCAACAATTAACAACAGTTAATAAGTTCACAAGGAAAACAAGGTATAATGGAAACACAAGTAATATCAAGTCAAGTAATGGCAAATAGTTGCACGTCATCACCCAAATAAAATATAATGGAAAAACAAGTAATATCAAGTCAAGGAATAGCAAATAGTTGCACGGCATCACCCTTCGTGCTTTTACTCTCATCCTCACCAAATAAGCAAATAAAGTACACGGCATCACCCTTCGTGCTTTTACTCTCATCCTCACATCCATAGTACGGCATGATCCTTCGTACATGGTTCAATAACAGGGCACGGCATGATCCTTCGTGCATACTCAATAAATAAACATGGCACGGCATTAACCTTCGTGCATAAATATTTAAACATGGCACGGCATCACCCTTCGTGCATTATCACTCTTCCTCACCCAAATAACAATCACAGTTAAGGGCAAAGAAAGAAACAGTAATTCATAAACCGTCCCATCAAGGGAAATCAATAATTATCTTCACAACAAGTCCCAACAAGGGAGAACAATAACAATTCATCCGTAATATATCTCAAAATAATCATTTTCCAACGACTCACGGTCATACTAGACGCCAGTGTATGGATGCTCGTCACCACAGCCCATACACCGCACTCGATCACATAATACATAACACATAATCCTATTCCCTCAAGCTAGGATAGAACAAACACTTACCTCGAATGCTTATGAACAATCCAATCCGTGGAAATGTCTTTTCTTTCAATTTGGCTCCAATCCAACCGTATCTATACACAATTGATTTAATATCATCAATTTTACTCAACAAACTAATTCTTAAGACAAAATACAACTTTTACAACATTCTGCCCGGAATAGTGAATTTCAACCCCGGGCCCACATGGTCGGAATTCGGGGTTATGACTAAAATCCGGTTACCCATCCCCCCACGAGTTCATGAATATGATTTGTTTCAAAATCGGACCTCAATTCGAGGTCCAATTCCCCAATTTATGAAAAACCCTATATTTTAACAAAAACAAGAATTTTACCATGAAAACATGTTAGGAATTGAAAGAATTAAGTAAAAAGTGACTTACAATCGTTTTGATGAAGAAGAAATCCTTGAAGAATCGCAAATGGGTGTTTTGTTTTTGTAAAATGTGAAGAAATGACTGAAATTCGTGTTTTTCAGGTCTCTGTGTTCGCATTTGCGAACATGGGTTCGCAATTGCGAACCCCGACCAATTTCTGGAGTTTGAAAAAATAAGCTAAGGGTGGGAAGTTCGCATTTGCGAACATTTCTTCGCATTTGCGAAGCCAAGGCAAAACTGGGAAGTTCGCATTTGCGAACTATTGTTCGCAATTGCGAACACAGGCTAAATATGGGGAGGTTCGCATTTGCGAACTATTGTTCGCATTTGCGAACCCAGGCGGAGTAGTGGCCAGTTCGCATTTGCGAACTATAGCTCGCATTTGCGAACACAGGCACAGAAGGGTCAAGTTCGCATTTGCGAACTATTGTTCGCATTTGCGAACACAGGCACAATAGGGGGGAGTTCGCATTTGCGAACTATTGTTCGCATTTGCGAACTCTGCAGAATAGTGGGGAGTTCGCATTTGCGAACTATTGTTCGCATTTGCGAACTCCGCAGACCAGTTGCAGACAGCAACTTCTAACATGAAAAATTGATCTCGTGGCCTATCCAAAGTTCACCCGAGCCCTCGGGGCTCCGAACCAAATATGCACATAACCTCAAAAACACATTATGAACTTGTTCGTGCGATCACATCGCCAATATCACCTCGTTTTCATCAAATCAAGCCTCAAATGCATGATTTTCATACCTTTAGTTTTCAAAACTTTCAAACTTGGGACTCAAGGTCCAAAACCTCTCAAACGACATCCAAATGTCACCAAACTTTACATAAATCACATATATAATATTTAAGACTTGTACCGGGCGTCGGAACCAAAATACGAGCCCGATACCAAGGTCAATTAATTTATTTCCTTTAATAATTGCATCAAAAACAATTTCACATAAAAATTCATAACTTGGGCTTTAGGCCTCAAAATTCGACTCCGGACGCATGTCCAAGTCCCATATTTTCCTACGGACCTCTCGGGACCATCAAATCTCGGTCCGGATCCGTTTACCAAAAATGTTGACCGAAGTCAACCATATCAATATTAATATCATTTTATCCAAATTTCTCATAGAATTCATATTTTCTATCACAAAATCTTTCCGGCTACATGCTCGGATCGTGCACGTAAATCGAGGCAACATAGAATAAGGTTTTCAAGGCCTCAGAAGCTCGAAATTATTAATAAAATAAGTGATGACCCTTTGGGTCGTCACAATCTCCACCTCTAAAACAACCGTTCGTCCTCGAACGGACAAAAGAAAGAAGTACCGAGTCAGGAAACAAGTGTGGGTAACGGCTCCGCATATCAGACTCGGACTCCCAGGTCGATGCCTCAGGAGGCTGACCTCTCCACTGAACACGCACAGAAGGATAACTCTTCGACCTCAACTGTCGAACCTGCCGGTCTAGAATGGCCACCGGCTCCTCCTCGTAAGATAGATCATTGTCCAATTGGACAGTACTGAAGTCTAACACATGTGTGGGATCGCCGTGGTATCTCCGAAGCATAGATACGTGAAAAACTCGATGCACGACTGATAAGCTAGGCGGCAAAGCTAATCTATAAGCCACCCATTGATCCCATCAGCATCTAAGGTGACCTGATTAGCACCTCCTCGCTGAACCGTGTCTCTAAGGTCACATAAATAGGAATCATTATATTGTTGTTCGCAGATACGCTTCAATAATGAAGAGCGAGCGATCGCACAAGCTAGTGCTCGACTAGGCTCAGAAATATCCAACCTCACAAATCGATTGGCCAAGGACTGAACATCCAAAGCAATTGGCCTCTGATTGACTGGAATATAAACAAGACTACCCATACTGGCTGACTTCCTACTCAAAGCGTCAGCCACCACGTTTGCTTTTTCCCTGATGATATAAAAAGGTGACATCAAAATCTTTTCGCAATACCAGCCACCTTCTCTGCCTCAAATTCAACTCTTTTGTTTAAACAAATACTGAAGGCTCTTATGATCGGTGTATACTTCACATACTATACACCATACAAATAATGCCTCCAGATCTTCAATGCGTGAATAATCGCCGCAAATTCTAGATCATGCACTGGGTAATTCTTTTCATGCATCTTCAACCGCCTCGAAGCATAGGCAATAACCTTGCCATCCTGTATTAACACTGCACCAATCCCAATACGGGAAGCATCACAATAATCAGTATAAGGTCCCGTACCTGTGGGTAAAAATCAATACCGGTGCTGTGGCCATGGCTGTCTTGAGCTTTTGAAAGCCCGCCTCACATTCATCTGACCATTCAAATTGAACACCTTTCTGTGTCAATCTGGTCAGTGGGGTTGCAATAGGTGAAAACCCCTCCACGAAACGCCCGTAATAACCCGCTAATCCCAAGAAACTCCAAATCTCTGTGGCTGATGTCAGTCTAGGTCAGTCCTTGACTGCCTCAATCTTCTTCGGATCAACCTGAATACTTGCTGCCGTCACAATATGACCCAGGAATGCAACTGAACATAGCCAAAATTCACACTTCGAAATTTTTGCATATAGTTGGCTATCTTTCAGAGTCTGCAAAGTCACTCTGAGATGTTGCGCATGCTCCTCATAACTGCAGGAGTATGTCAATATGGAAACAATGAAGACTACAACGAACAAGTCTAAATAAGGCACGAACACACTCATGTATGCACATATCCATGACTCTGAAGTCTGGCCATAGGAGTTATTCTTAAATTACAATATTGTCAATTAACCCTGTTATCAAATACCTTATTCTACAAATCCCACTTTACTCAGAATGAGGTATGGTGACCTCGCGATTATTTTCCCGAATTAATGCGTCATATTTATCCTTACCTGGTGCTCGTCTCAAAGGCTAAGCTCAACGGTTTCAAGATAGAAATGGCTAAATATGAATAGAAACTATACAAGAATTGTCAAATAGTCCTAACGGACATGACTCTTATTTACGAATGCGATACGAAAGTATTAATTCATAAAAGAAGAATTTTAAACACATAAACTCTTACTACCAGGACCCAGTCCTCATATGATATCCACCGCAGCTTGAAGATCGGCTTAGAAATATTTCACATTATGCCAAAAATTGGAGGATCTCATCCTCAACTCTGAATCACAGTACTTGCACATCATATAATCTGAAATTTTTCATTTCCTTTCTTTCTTCCTTTCAATAATTGTCCGTCAAAGATAATCACGACATAAAATGAACCCTCATACCGATAGGGCACACAATTAACGATTAAAATTAGTTATTCCGAGAATTATATCAAAACATACTGTAATAAGTAATATAAAGTCACTCTTAGTCTCATGGATATTTAGTAACTAACACCTAATAATAGGGATGTCTATCCTCATGTAATATCTCAACGGGAGTATTTCCCTAAGTAGTATGATTACGATGCTCGCTCATGAATGGAGCATGTTAAATAGACTCGCCTAAATTTTCTTTCAAAAACCAAATCAAATTAAGGGAAAATTATTCTGTTTATAACAATCTGAATTATACACGTGATGACACCATCTGGTGTAATGACCTCCCTCATACCATAAAAAGGATATCAATGGTTGGGTCTCCACCTCTAGGATTTTCACCTCCACCTCTAACATCATAACCTCTACATCTGGCTGGCCATGTAGGATAATTATTAACTGCAATGGAGCGTGTAGCCTGAGTGCTTTCCTAAAATTGTATTTCTCCAATATTCCACATTCACAGCAATTCCTTTAAGGATCGGTTAACTTATTGCTCATGGCAATATATATTCGGACATAGTCATTGTGACCTGGTACAACCGTTCAGATCACATATACTACATATTGTAGAGAATCTCGGGGGTGACGTCTTCGGAACATTATCTTAAAATAGAGATTAGTAGATAGCGTTGCGTTGGCCGGTTTTCCCTCTTCGTAGGCTTGTCACAAACATCGACGACCAATTTCTTCTTTTCCTATGTTGGCTTAACACTGCTGAGCTACCCCATTTACTCATATACTCTTCGTCATTCTCTGGGGCGATTTCTTACCCCATGAAAGGAACCAACCTTAAATATGTATAAATTATTTAGAGAACCTTTCTATACCATATATATACAGTCCAATAACTCACCATATTTGTCCTTCACAACTCCAACACATCGACCGGACGTCAAGGTCCGTTGAAACCCAACACGATTTATTAGGTGATCTCCTGATATAATTGCACCTTCCGTTGGGACCATAACCGGTGTGGTAAATACATTATCTTCCCACTATTTCTGTGTGCCTTCTGTAGCACAGTAAAATGAACTCCTCGCATTCGACTATTCCCACGTTCCGTAATTCCTCATAAGAACTGTCAAGCACAATCTCGTGGGTTCTCAAAAGATGCACCGCTGAAGGTGGCAGCGAAGACTTTGGTGAAACCTATCTGTCCTCCGTAAAACTTTTGAAGGCATAGTTGATCTATCACCAGTCCGTGCCATTGTTCGGCTGGATAAGCGGTACGTGACTACGCCATTCGTGGGAAGACAAGAGTGGAAATTTAACTTAACACTTTGAAGAACAAATTCGCACGATAAGAAAGAACAAATGAGAGACTCTTTCCTAACTCAATAGACTCTGGAGGACAAGTACGGACGTCTCCGTACCTACCTCTCAAACTCTACTAAGCTTGTTCGTGAGTGGTGAGACCTATGTAACCTAGAGCTCTGATACCAACTTGTCACGACCCGGATTTTCCCCCAACATCGGGATTGTGATGGCGCCTACTCGTGGTAGCTAGGCAAGCCACTATATTCATACTATCCTGTTTTTAACACAATTTTTAATTAAATAAATGCGGAATACTTTATCGAAATAGAAATAACTAATTACAAGATGAAAATCATACTCTGAAATCCTCTACCCAAGACGTGGAGTCACCAACTCACAAACTACTATGGAATACTACACATAAAAGTCTGAAGAAATATAACACAATTCTGTTTGTCTCGGAACAAAGAGACTCCAGCTAATAATATAGATAAAGAGAGAGACGCCGGGCCTGCGGACGCCTGCAAGCTACCTCGGTCTCAAATATGATCAACTCCCACGCAATCTACTTACTGCTGCCGCTGTTGCTGTCCGTAACCTGTATCTGCGCAAAAAGAGCGCAGAGTGTAGTATCAGCACAACCGACCCCATGTGCTGGTAAGTGCCTGGCCTATCCCGGCGAAGTAGTGACAAGCCTAGGACCAGACACCCACATAAACCTGTGTAGTTGCAATATATATATATATAACACATTTATAAGGAAATACTCTACTCTGAAATAATATTCAATAACTCACGATATCCAAAATAATCTAATCAACATAATAAATCTTATTTTCATGTCTCAATTCCTCTCTCATTTCATATCTCGTGGTAGGCGTACCACCCGCTCCCAACTATCACAGTAATTATATCTTGTGGTAGGCGTACCACCCGCTCCCAAATATATCAATAATCATATCTTGTGGTAGGCGTACCACCCGCTCCCAAATATATTAATAATCATATCTTGTGGTAGGCGTACCACCCGCTCTCAAATATTTAATATATATATTACCACAAATAACAAGAATTAACCAAGTAATAACACAATAAGGAATATCTCAAAGAACTCAACAATTAACAACCAGTTAATAAGTTCACAAGGAAAACAAGGTATAATGGAAACACAAGTAATATCAAGTCAAGTAATGACAAATAGTTGCACGTCATCACCCAAATAAAATATAATGGAAAAACAAGTAATATCAAGTCAAGGAATAGCAAATAGTTGCACGGCATCACCCTTCGTGCTTTTACTCTCATCCTCACCAAATAAGCAAATAAAGTACACGGCATAACCCTTCGTGCTTTTACTCTCATCCTCACATCCATAGTACGGCATGATCCTTCGTACATGGTTCAATAACAGGGCACGGCATGATCCTTCGTGCATAATCAATAATAGGGCACGTCATGATCCTTCGTGCATAATCAATAATAGGGCACGGCATGATCCTTCGTGCATACTCAATAAATAAACATGGCACGGCATTAACCTTCGTGCATAAATATTTAAACATGGCACGACATCACCCTTCGTGCATTATCACTCTTCCTCACCCAAATAACAATCACAGTTAAGGGCAAAGAAAGAAACAGTAATTCATAAACCGTCCCATCAAGGGAAATCAATAATTATATTCACAACAAGTCCCAACAAGGGAGAACAATAACAATTCATCTGTAATATATCTCAAATTATCATTTTCCAACGACTCACGGTCATACTAGACACCGGTGTATGGATGCTCGTCACCACAGCCCATACACCGCACTCGATCACATAACACATAACACATAATCCTATTCCCTCAAGCTAGGATAGAACAAACACTTACCTCGAATGCTTATGAACAATCCAATCCGTGGAAATGTCTTTTCTTTCAATTTGGCTCCAATCCAACCGTATCTATACACAATTGATTTAATATCATCAATTTTACTCAACAAACTAATTCTTAAGACAAAATACAACTTTTACAACATTCTGCCCGGAATAGTGAATTTCAACCCCGGGCCCACATGGTCGGAATTCGGGGTTATGACTAAAATCCGGTTACCCATCCCCCCACGAGTTCATGTATATGATTTGTTTCAAAATCGGACCTCAATTCGAGGTCCAATTCCCCAATTTATGAAAAACCCTATATTTTAACAAAAACAAGAATTTTACCATGAAAACATTTGATTTCTAATGAAAAACATGTTTAATGATGTTAGGAATTGAAAGAATTAAGTAAAAAGTGACTTACAATCGTTTTGATGAAGAAGAAATCCTTGAAGAATCGCAAATGGGTGTTTTGTTTTTGTAAAATGTGAAGAAATGACTGAAATTCGTGTTTTTCAGGTCTCTGTGTTCGCATTTGCGAACATGGGTTCGCAATTGCGAACCCCGACCAATTTCTGGAGTTTGAAAAAATAAGCTAAGGGTGGGAAGTTCGCATTTGCGAACATTTCTTCGCATTTGCGAAGCCAAGGCAAAACTGGGAAGTTCGCATTTGCGAACTATTGTTCGCAATTGCGAACACAGGCTAAATATGGGGAGGTTCGCATTTGCGAACTATTGTTCGCATTTGCGAACCCAGGCGGAATAGTGGCCAGTTCGCATTTGCGAACACAGGCACAGAAGGGTCAAGTTCGCATTTGCGAACTATTGTTCGCATTTGCGAACACAGACACAATAGGGGGGAGTTCGCATTTGCGAGCTATTGTTCGCATTTGCGAACTCTGCAGAATAGTGGGGAGTTCGCATTTGCGAACTATTGTTCGCATTTGCGAACTCTGCAGAGACCAGTTGCAGACAGCAACTTCTAACATGAAAAATTTGATCTCGTGGCCTATCCAAAGTTCACCCGAGCCCTCGGGGCTCCAAACCAAATATGCACATAACCTCAAAAACACATTATGAACTTGTTCGTGCGATCACATCGCCAATATCACCTCGTTTTCATCAAATCAAGCCTCAAATGCATGATTTTCATACCTTTAGTTTTCAAAACTTTCAAACTTGGGACTCAAGGTCCAAAACCTCTCAAACGACATACAAATGTCACCAAACTTTACAGAAATCACATATATAATATTTAAGACTTGTACCGGGCGTCGGAACCAAAATACGAGCCCGATACCAAGGTCAATTAATTTATTTCCTTTAATAATTGCATCAAAAACAATTTCACATAAAAATTCATAACTTGGGCTTTAGGCCTCAAAATTCGACTCCGGACGCATGTCCGAGTCCCATATTTTCCTACGGACCTCTCGGGACCATCAAATCTCGGGTCCGGATCCGTTTACCAAAAATATTGACCGAAGTCAACCATATCAATATTAATATCATTTTATCCAAATTTCTCATAGAATTCATATTTTCTATCACAAAATCTTTCCGGCTACATGCTCGGATTGTGCACGTAAATCGAGGCAACATAGAATAAGGTTTTCAAGGCCTCAGAAGCTCGAAATTATTAATAAAATATGTGATGACCCTTTGGGTCGTCACAACTGGGATTTCGACTCTAGTAGATAATTCATCAGACTGAGTCCATTTTCAATTCAGACTTTCTTAAGTCTTTCAAATTCAACAATCTTTCTTTTCTTTTTCGGCTTTTGCCTTTCTTTCTTTTCCAACTTATGATTTTCCCTTCCTTTTCTTTTCAAATTATGCCTTTGTTTCCAACTTCTACTTTCATTTTCAAATTGACTTATGCCTGCCTTTTGTTTTCAAATTACATTATCCTTTATCTTAGGTGAAAAATTCTTCAGACTAAGATTTCATCTTAGGAGAAAGTTTCAACGGACTAAGATTCTTTCCTTTCATCTTAGGTGAACAATTCATCGGACCAAGACTTTTATCTTGGGAGAAAGATTCAACAGACTAAGATTTTATCCATTTATCTTAGGTGAAAAATTCATCGGACTAAGACTTTTGTCTTAGGAGAAAGTTTCAACAGACTAAGATTTTATCGTTCTCCGACACTTGTTTCATTCACCTTTCAACTTGAATTGTCCATCTTCAAAAATAGTTGAATTTACCTTTATGCTCTTCGGATGACTATCCAATTTCAAGAAAATGGCAGAAAATTTTTCTACCCCAGTTTGATAATTCTTTTTGTAGAATATCTTTTGCCCTTGTTTCAAAGCAAAGAAAAATCTGTCAGTTTTAAAATGTGGTGGTTGGTTGTGGCCTTGAGCTTTGATGGCAACTGCTTTCTACTTGAATGCTTGTCCTGTTCACCGACTATACATTTTCACCTTTTTGTTCAAAAACCGTCTTTCTTGCGGCATGTATGTTGTTCCTTTCTTGACGGATCCCACAAACTTCGATCTTGAAGTCCATGATTCCTTCAATGATTTCATTTGTCAACCTTGGGTGTTTCTTGACTGACTCTTTCCTTTGTCAGAGTATACTCCCATATTTCCATTTGTTATATTTTTCCCCGAGTTGGCACTCTGCCGACCTTCGCGTCTCGCACGAACCCCAAACATTTTTATTGTTACCCGCTTCATTGCACATGTTGCTCTTTTGGTTTTAAAGCACTGGCCTTGTCTTTTCCTGACTTACGACAATTGTCGTGTTGGCCAAATCCTATCTTGTGCAATTGGAAAGCTTGGTGGCGAATTTTGAAATCATTTCTATACTTGTTATTATGACCCGACAAACTTAATAAGAGGGAGAGTGAAACAAGGTATGAAGAATAGAGAGAAAGTAAAATACGATTCCTA
This sequence comes from Nicotiana noctiflora, assembly GCA_032618575.1. Taxonomy (NCBI): domain Eukaryota; kingdom Viridiplantae; phylum Streptophyta; class Magnoliopsida; order Solanales; family Solanaceae; genus Nicotiana; species Nicotiana noctiflora. The sequence goes on from JASVEL010012353.1 coordinate 126,202, forward strand.
ACAAGAAACCTACAGAAGAATGGCCTATCGATTGTGAATACCGACTCTAGCGACCTTGACAAGCACTTTCAGCCTTTTCTGTATGGCGAGTCTGATGTTCAACTCCTGTTGTAATTTCTTTCGTGAAATCGGTCTTCAACATTTCATTTCTTTGATATGATCCTTAGTCGACTTGTAGCGCCCATAGGGTTCACCATCAAGCCTCTCTCATTTCATTTTTCTCTCAACTCACTGTCGTCTTACGGTGCCCGTGCGGGTTTTCACCGATAAGACTCTCTCATTTTGATTTCTCTCATCTTGGTCTCTCCTGGTGTTCTCATCATCTCTCGAATTCATCATTCTTCTTTGTTCAGACTGGAGTGTTTCCCCTAATGTGATTCACATTTGCTCGTTTGACTCGGCATTTCTTGAAGATTGATCGGAAGGTCTTCCTTTGAACCGTAATGCAGGCTTTTGGATGGGATTAAGAAAAAAGGATATAAAGGCTCAAAATATTTTAAACATGGGTTAATGATTACAACTTTCGGAATCTTATTCCTTCAACAAACATAACTTCTGCCCCAGTTTCCTTCTTGGGGGATTTTTTTGGATTTTTCCTTTATTGTGACTGAACCTCCGTGAGGCTGCCTAAGTACCCTTTCGGGATCAAGTCAAAATATAGTTCGGATCATAAGATCGCTTCCTTGTTGTGATTTGACTTCTCCCGATTTTCTTTCTTGTATTGCATTCTTTTCTTTCTTTTCTTTTCTTTCCTTTTTTTCTTTTCTTTTTCTTTTTTTTCTTTTTTTTCTTTTTTTCTTTTTTTTTTCCTTTTCTTTTTCTCTTTTTTTTTATTCTTTTCCTTTTCTCTTCTTTTCTCCTTTCTTTTGTTTCCCCATTTGATTTCCCCGCTCAATCCTCTATTTTTGTTGTTGATTCCGAAAGAGGGATTTGAAAGAAAATATAATAAGGCTCAAAGGGATAGCAATGGATAAAGTGTTTGGATAGCCGAACAAAATGCCTTCGTCATTCCAATCTTCAAAACCTATCAAGTACAAACTACACAGTTAAACACCTTTCGACCAATCCACATATTTGCCTTCTGTATTTGGTGATTCTCAATGCCATTGGGCAACAATCTCAATACCACGAATGGTTCCTTTAGCCTTGAGGTACTTTTGCCTTTGGCTTTAAACCGATAAAGCATGATGCATATCCAAGGCATTTCTTTATGCTCTGCTTTCCCCCAGTATTCACTTGATTCAGGCTTCACAGTATTCTGATAAGTTTTGTTTCTTTCGAGTATCATTACATGATAAACATTGCTTCATTGCTAATTGATTCTTAAAATCACTCCGAGAATTATGTGCATGTCATGTTGCTAAAATCAGTATGACAAGAATGGTAAAGTAATTAGAAATGGAATGACTAGAAATGACGGGAAACGGAGAGTTGTATTAAACTGATGGGTTGAAACAATAAGGCGAACAACAAAATGAACAGACTAGATTAGAATTACAAACCTAGATGGCACTAAACAATTTTTATTACTAAACAAAGCAAAGATAGAAAGATATGAGGGTTATGACTCTCAAGACAACGTCCGGATTATAACCCTGAAATAACCCGGGTAACAGAGATGACACCAAAATATACCACCAAAACTCCAAGAGATGGAGCACCTTCCCAATTGACAAGCATGGCATCTTAGCCAAGATCATTTTCTATTTCAATATCTTCAACTTCAGTTGATATTTCCCAAGAAGATTCTCCTCACCCACATCACCGGGCATCATTCCCGCAAAATGTGCTCCGTTATGTGCAAGCAAAGGATTCTGTGCAATGTTCTGGATGCTACTGTCTTGGACCGCAATTATTCCTTCATGAATCATTCTTTCTATCTCTCGTTTCAAATCCCGACAACTTTTAACATCGTGCTCTAGAGCATTGGAGTGGTATTCACACCTTTTGGATGAGTCAAAGCTTCTCGCACATCGATCCACCAAATTTGGAGGAATGGGTGAAATCATGCCATGGTATTTTAACTTGTCAAACAAGGTTGCATAGGACTCTCCTATTGGTGTAAAATTATCTTTCAACTCTTGTTCCTTTCCATACCCCTGGCTTTGATGTGGGTTATAAGGTACTTGAAAATTTTGCGGAGGCTGGTAAATATTTTGTGATGTTCAGGCTCGCTTTCTTCGGTGTTTTGAGGGTTGAGCAACATATTGTACTGGATCAACAGAGTATGGAGGGTTCTGAGGCGGGTAGTAATGCTTAAGAGGGTCATGGAAAACTTGATGAGGTTGCATATACCTTCGAGATGTTCTCATAGGACCTCTTCTTGACCTCGATATCATCATGATTTCTTCATCACTCTCATTTACATCACTAAATTCACTTTGGACATCCTGAGCTACATCGTTGAGAGCTGCTTGACTTATAATTTTGCCTGTCTTAAGACCATCTTCCACCATTTCTCCGATTGTGATTAATTTTTCAAAGGATTGACCAACTACATATATCATGTTTTGAAAGTAATCCGGCTCTTGAGCCTGAAGGAAAATAGTGGCCAACTCATGATCATCCATGGGTGGCTTAGCTCTCACTGCCTGCTCTCTCCATTTTATGGCATATTCCCTGAAACTTTCAGTTGGTTTCTTTTTCAGTTTAGAAAGGGAAATGCGGTTTGGTGTGACGTTGATATTTTCTTGAAACTTCTTGAAAAAGGCTCATGCCATGTCATCCCAAACGTGCCAACCAGATGCGTCTTGATCCCAAAACCATTCAGATGCTACTCCCGAGAGGCTTTCCCCAAAATAAGCCATAAGCAATTTTTCATTTCTTCCCACACCTCTCAATTGGTTGCAATATCTTTTCAGGTGGGCTATGGGGTTTCCCTGTCCATCATACTTTTCAAATTTGGGAATCTTGAAATCAGGCGGCAAGTGAGCATCGGGGAACATACATAGATCTCTGAAGGCAACACTCTTTTGACCTGCCACTTCTTGCGTGTTTTTCAGCCGTTGTTCTAATCTCTTCAATCTTTGGGCCATTTCTTCCTGTACCTTCTTTCGGGTAGGCTTCTCAATGTTTGTAGGAAGATCAAACGAGTATGAGTGGTACTCGGGAGAGTGGTACTGTTCTTGCTGTATATCAAACTGTGACTCTTGAGAAGGCTGTCCCTGGCCATTGGCCCATGCTTGACGCATTTTGGTCATTTGTCGTTTCAATGTTCTATTTTCCTCAACCACAGTTGACCCCTGTTGAACTCTCTGACCCTGAGTCTCTCGAGCACTCGTAACAGCTCCAATGTCGGATATCATTTTCCTTGGATCTTGTTTACCGCAATCAACCACCTCAACTTTCTGAATTAACAAAACGAAACCACCATGTTAGTGTTAAGGTATTCCACTTTTTTTTTTCTCCTATTTTCTTTTCTTTTTCCCTTTTTGTGGTTTTTTCATTTCATTTTTTTTGGTTATGGATATGGTCGAATCCTATGTGGATTGCCTACGTATCATGACCCCGCATGAATCAGACCGAGCATAGTTCTTGCAAGAAATAAAGAGATGTTTATTTGATTTGATTTTTTTTGTTTTCTTTTCTTTTGAAGAAAAATTGTAAAAGCCGACTCCAACTACAAACTCTGATGAAAAGCTTTCACGTCTTGTGCCAGATATTTATACAAGAATAAGAATGCTTTTAGTGTCAATTATGACTTTTTTAGTTACAAAGTTGGCCATATAATGGCTTATTTGTCAAAATGGCTATTTTTGCAAAAACAAAATTTAAGAAAATAAATTTGAAATTTTTTCTCATCCTGGGGCTCATGGGGCATCGTTCGGCATCGCCATAAACCAACACAAGACTATTAAGTTTCTAATGTCAATTGACTATTTTTACAAAAGTGGCCATGTAATGGCTTATGTGACAAAGTGGCTATTTTTTGCAAAATTTTATTTAAGAAACTACAAATTTAATAATTAAATAAAAATCTCTCATCTTGGGGCCCATGGGGCATCATTCAGCATCGACACAGGCCAACACAAGATTGAGGAAGTTTAAATGCCAAATGTGGCTATTTCGGCAAAACTGGCCATGTAATGGCTTATTTAATAAAGTGGATATTTTTTGAAAAGTTGAGCGATGACTCAAACTTAATTTTGTAGATACGGCCTTTCAACATTTTCATAAGGGATATTTCAAGGTTATGCCCGCAAATTATTTAAAATGACTCAAAGTGGCTATTCTTGCAAAACGGCCTTCCGGCGTCCTTTTGGGGGACATTCAGCTTATTTTAAACAAGAATAGCATCACCCGACTTATTTATAACAAAATAAAAAATTTGACATTTTTTTTTTGTTTTTTTTTTCATGAACCCGAACTTGATTTTGCGGTTGTGGCCTTTCAACATTTCCACATGGAATATTTCAAGGCTATTATTCAAAAAGAAAAAGAAAAGATTTCAAAGTGGCCATTTTTGCACAAACAACCTTCCGGCGTCCTTTCGGAACATTCGGCTATTTTCAAAAATGGCATCACTTTGATTTTACTGACAAAATTAAATAGACATTTTTTTTTTATTTTTGAAAAGGGTGGTTGCTCAAACTTGATTTTGAGGTTACGACCTTTCAGCATTTCCCCATGGAATATTTTAAGGATATTATTTAAAAAGAAAAAAGAAAAGACTTCAAAGTGGTCATTTTTGCAAAAACAGCCTTCCGGCGTCCTTTCAGAACATTCGGCCATTTTCAAAACAGCGTCACTTTGATTTTATTGAAAACTAAAACTTCGACATTTTTTTTTAATTTTTTAAAAGGGGTGGTTGGACCCGATGAGGGTTGCCTACGTATCCCACCTAATGGCGAGAATCAAACCTGCGGTCGTTTTGAGCTACGGCGCGTCACTCAGCAATTTGAGGCCATGAGCAGCTTCATCTCAGGTATATTGACTTGTGTGTATGGTCCGAATTAAAATTCAAGAAGTTTGGAGTCAAATCTAAATGGAAATTCTCCTTTTGAAAGCTTAAAGTTGAAGAAATGAACTAGGATTGGAATTTTTAGTAAATGACCTTGGAATTGGGATCTGAAAGTTCCAGCATGCTCGTATGATGATTTTGAAATTGGGCGTATGTCCAGATTTGATTTTTGATAACCCGTGAGCATTTCGGCATATATGGTGGAAGTTAGTATTTTAGAAGAATTTCATAAATTTAGGTTGGAAGGAAGTTTACAATTATAAATGTCCATTTGGGATTCCGAGACCTGGGAATAGATCCGTACGGTGATTTTGGAGTTGGGAACGCGATCGGAAGTGAATTCGGATGTCCGGAGGTCACTTTGAAGTGATTTGGCTAAATATAGGAATTTGAAGGTTTATGAGAAAATTCGACCGGAAGTGAAAATTTTGATATCGAGGTCGGAATGCGATTCTGAAAGTTGGTGCAAGTCCGTAATGTCGAATTTGACTTGTGTGCAAACTTTGAGTCAATTCGGATCGATTTTGGTAGGAAATGGGACAATTAATCTCTTTAAGGAAAGCTTAAGTTGGAAAAGTCAACCCAACGTTGACTTATGAGTTAGAGGGCTCGGAACTGAATTCGATGATTCGGTTAGTTTCGGGGGATGATTTAAGACTTAGGAGCGCAATCGGAAGTAATTTTGGAGGTCCGGTGAAGAAGTTAGCCTATTTTGGGGAAGTTGGAATTTTGGCGGAATCCGATCGATAGGTGATATTTTGATCCGGGAGTCGGAATGGAATTCCGATAGTTGCAGTAGCTTCCTTAGGTGATTTTGGATATGTTTGCAAATTTTCAGGTCATTCGGACATCGTTTGTTCGGGTTTTTGATCGAATGTGAATTTTGAAAGTTTAAGTTTAAGTTTGAATCGAATTCTAGGATTTTGGTGATTTTTCATGTTTAAGGCAGCGTTTTTATGATCCGAGCAAGTTTGAATGAAGTATTAGGTTGAGTTTGAGTTTATGGTTGTGGTCCCGAGGGTCTCGGGTGTGTTTCGGATGCCCAACGGGTCATTTTTGGAAGATTTTTGCCGTTTTGAACATAAATGTAATGATCCAAAGGTCTATTTTTAGTTCTAGAGATCCAAATTTGATTTCGAGAGTTTGAGAATTTAAATAATGAATTATAGAACTGATCCGAAAATTTTGGTTTAATTTCATCAAGTCGCGATTGGGTTTTCGACGCGAAATGTGATTTAATTGTTTAACGAGCGAAATTGATGTTGCACTGAGCAAATGAGATCCAAATTCAGTTTTATTTGAACCACTGGATCCGTATCGAAATTACGGAGCCATAAGAAAAAGAATCATCAAATTCCGAGTTCGTATGACGGAGTTAAAGCTAATTTAGTGAAAATAAAAGTTGCTGCAATTATTTTGGATAGCTGCTGCATTTATTTAGCAACGTGAACAGTACCGGACACGCGTAAACAGTGTCCAGCACGTGTGAACAGTGCTGGACGCTGTCACACCCCTTTTTTACGCTTACCCGCGAGGGCGCGAGATATAAAAGAGAGTTTTTCCAATTAAAGGACAACCAAAACGGGGTTCATTTATTGAGAGATTCGGAGTCGCCACTTGGGAGATTTATGGTGTCCCAAGTCACCGGTTTGAAACCCGAATTGAGGAAAGGTTTGACTCTGTTTAATGGTCCGCGAACCAGAAATCCGGATAAGGAATTCTGTTAACCCGGGAGAAGGTGTTAGGCATTCCCGAATTCCGTGGTTCTAGCACGGTCGCTTAACCTGTCATATTCGGCTTATTTATCTGATTTTTTACAGTTATATACTTAATCCAAATCAATATCCCTTTACCGCTTTTATTATTATTATTATTTACGAAAAAAGAATGTTGCCTAAAAATATGTTTCGAATCACGTCACATGAAATGCACCCGGATCCTCGACACATTCTTATTCAACATTTTGGGATTTGGATTTGGGTCGCATGAAATGCACACCCGTATTTAAGAAGGTAAAATTATTAAAATACGCGCCTAGAGCGATTACTTATTTACATTTTTTGAGAAGGCCATGAAATTCGCTAAGAAACGGCACATCTCGAAATCTAAATATTTTACATATACATTTATGAGGGCCCCGCGATTTGTATAGTTTTGTTAGGCGAGGCACACCTTTAATTTAAAAGCGAACTACATTCCACTATATTTATTTAAGAGTTAATTCACGATTATTTAAAACCTGTTGCAAGCCACACTACATGAAATGCACCTGTGGTTCCTGACACGCTTTATTCAACCTTGTTCACAATTGGAGTCGGGTCGCATGAAATGCACCCCCGATTCCTTTAATCTAGTACGTCGTTCAGTTGAATAATAACGCACCAATCTCTACAATGCGACAAAACCCTACTCAACTATAACTGATTCGAGTAAACGTACGCCTAACTAACTAAGTGAGTAGATTCGAGACTATGGTGGCCAATTATATGGAAAAAAAACTTACTTTGAATTCAAAGAATCCTCAAAGAGCCACTGGCACATATTTTTTAAAGTTCAAGATATCATTCCTCACGGGTGTTCAAATCACCTTAAACTTCTACTTAAACAGAAGATTAATCTCCATTTTTTTAACACAAGATCGAGTATTATCAGTTTTGGAAATCTCACATCATGAATAGAGAAGATTAAACATAGATACAACAGGAATAATTCAGGTTTCTGTACATATCCAATGACAGTGTATCTTTGATCTAAATGCATTTTTTCACAACCTAAACCAGTAAGACAGACTTAATTATATGCACTCATACAAACATAAGAACTTTGGACAACTACATGTATTAAACAGATTTAAAAGGGAGCTTCATGCTTCATTTCCTTTTCGAACCAAGAAGCTACAATGACAGGGATGTGTACCTGGAATATGGAAAAAGAAGGAAGAGTGAGCAGTGACAACAGTGTGGCAATCAGCAGTATAGCAGCAATCACAGCAACCCAAATAATCCCAGCAAACAGACTCCAAGAAAAGAAATCAATGACAAAAGGCTCGAATACTTCAAAGAAAACCACAACAAAGAATTCCCAATCAAACAAACCCCTATACTTCTGAAATGCCCCAGGAAACTTGTGCACCCAACTGATTGAACCCCAATTAACTTCAAACAACAATCCAAATACCCAAAGTTCTGCCTATTATCAAGGTCCAAGTATATAACAGAAACACAGAAGACCAACTCTCTTTTAGTTTTAGAATCAACTCCAAATAGAACTCAAGCTAGAAACTCTCCTGTATGTATTCTATATACTCTCCTCTCTGTATTTCAGACTGCTATGCTTAAAAGGACTCTTACTCTAATGTCTGCTCTCTTCTCCAGAAGAAAAAAGATCCCTCCTATTCTGTTCAAACCTTATACTTATAGTTGAAAAACCAATGAAACTCTAAGGTACAATAATCAGAAGACCCACTCTGCCCATCCTCTTCTCTGCCAACCCATTATATTCTCTGTGTTAGCCACTAAGTCTTGTTTAAGTGTGGGCTTAAATTAATTTAAATGCTAAGTGCAAACCTGGTGGAGTGCCCTGCTGTAACAGCAGGCTCCACTAGGCTGTGCAGGACATTTAATCCTAAAATACTAATCTCTTGATTCAAGGGATCTTTCAGCTATATCCAAACATCACTTAATTAAACCAAAGTTCAAAGACAAATCTCGATCCAACAGTGATTCAACATGTGATTTGCAGTGTCAATCTCTGCCATAAAACTTTAATAAACAGACCTACGAAACTAATCGACAATATTCGTATAACTCATATAAGCAACAATAATCAATCATTGACTCAGTGATTCGAAATGCCCAGGCAAACAAAACATAAAATGCAGAATTTAGCTACTTGACAGTATCGATTACAACCAATTCGTATTTCTATATCTTAATACACTCTGACATACAACAAAAATAAGAATGACCAAATAAAGGCCTTTCGAGGTAGAAGCAGAGAAGATTAAAATCAATCACGAAACAGACACAAACGAACAATTAAATCAATACAACGAACACAACAATAAAATAGAAGGAAGAAAATGAAAAATGAGATACCTCAAGAAGAAAGATCAAAATTGGACGGACTCGGCTCCAAAGACTTCGAGTTTGCACTCTTTTGAAGTAAACGGACTTTAATTGAAGTGTTTTTCAAACGAAAAACACTCCAATTAAGGTCTATTGCCTTCAAATACCGTTGACTCGACGAAATCCCTAATTCTCAAGGCTAGGGTTCTTGGGGCTCGGATTTTGGGGTTTGCGTGGTTCGGGCTTGATTCGAACCAAACCAATGGTGTTTAGGGTGCAAGGGAGGTCAGGGGATGGCGGGGTGTGAATTTGGGCTTGGTTGGAGTGGATGTTCAAATTCCGGCGAGTTTCAAACGAATATTCGAAGCGTTCAGGCCATATTCGAGCCTAACGACTGATAGATCCGTGTAGAGGGGGTTTAGGGGGATTCATGGTGTAAACTTGGGAGCCATTGGCCTACCGGAACCGCCGTGAGGCGATTTCCGGCAGGCGGCTGACGGTGGCAAGCGGCGGGGTTTTTTTGGGTGTCTCTGATAGATAGAGACGAAAGGGGGGGTTCTTAGGGGGGCCGGGTCGCGTATCTGGGAAATATATAGTGGGTAGGGGTGATTGATTTTGGCCGTTCGATCAACCAAGATCAACGGCTAGGATCAAGTCACTTACCCAAAACGACGTCGTTTGGGAATCTGGGGACCGGATCAATTGGTGGAGAACGGGTTGGGGTCGGGTAACGAGTTATCATGGACTGGGTTGGGGCGTTGGGCCTGGCTTTGGGTCCGGTTTAAGTGGCCCAAATCTGATTTCCTTATTTCCTAAAACTAAACTCTATGTTGTATTATATATACACATATATACATATATATATATATATATATATATATATATATATATATATATATATATAATCGGATCGACTTGTAACACCTATAATTAATTCTAGTAACAATTAACATAATTAAATACCAAATCCTACAATTGTACATTAAATGACAAGAAATGCGAAAAATACATTTTTTATGATTTTTTCATCTTCGTAAAAATAAACTTAACTATTTCTAAGTACGGAACTAATCCTAAAATATTAATGCAACATATTTGGTATATTTTTTTTTATTTAATTTGAACAAATAGACATGGGCACACAAATGCGAACAATAAGAAAAAGAACACGTAATCCACAAATATTGCAAACAAACACAAAAACTCTTTTATTTTTGACATTTTGGGAGTAATTCTCGTATAGGGCAAAAATCACGTGCTCACAGCTGCCCCTCTTTGCGCGGAAACATGAAGAGTTTTCGTGCAAAGATAAGTGAGCGGATACGAGCGATTTTTGCCCGTTCAAGCACTCCGTATGAAGCATTTTTTGGAAAAGTTTGACCGAACCTTGCTTCAAAAGGTCTCCTACATATCCCTGGCTAAAAGGGAATCAGGTCAATGTAGTTCGGGAAGTTTTGGTAGCTGGGACTACCATGACTGCTGTGATCTTGCTGTTACTTACTGTTGTTGCTGCTGTTGCCACTACTTAACTGATCTCCTTATTACACCGTGCTAAAAGAAAAATAAGAAGCTAGACTGAGTTACAGTATTGCAAATTCTTATCTATCTTTTCAACTTGATCTTGTCATGTTCCTTGCCATCCCGCTGGCTCTGATGTTTCTTCACTTCTTCTCCTCTGACAATTGTTATCTCGGCCTATCTTGATTGCCGAACTCCGACCATTGGTCCTTTCTTTGTGATCGTCGAACTATTCTCCTTCGAAGTCTGGACCCATCTTTCTGATCCTTGTTGCCTTCCTTTTGGTTATGAACTTGGATTCACGTTGGGGATTTCCGTTACACTCAACCGCTTTCCTCGAACAAATTCAAAATAAATCGCCACTCCATTCTTCAGGCGGGCTCCCTGACTTCGACTACAACTTCAAAACTAAATCGCCACTCCATTCTTCAGGCGGGCTCCCAGACTTCAACTACAACTTCAAAACTAAATCGCCACTAAGTTACAGTACTACAAATTCTTATCTATCCTTTTTAACTTGATCTTGTCATGCTCCTTGCCATCCTGCTGGCTCTGATGTTTCTTCACATGCTTCTTCTCCTCTGACAATTGTTGTCTCGGCCTATCTTGATTGCCGAACTCCGACCATTGGTTCCTTCTTTGTGATCTTCGAACTATTCTCCTTCGAAATCTGAACCCCTCTTTTCTGGCCCTTGTTGCCTTCCTTCTGATTATGAACTTGGATTCATGCTGGGGATTTCCGTTATACTCAACCGCTTTCCTCAACCGAATTCAAAATAAATCGCCACTCCATTCTTCAGGCGGGCTCCCTGACTTCAACTACATCTTTAAAATAAAATCGCCACTCCATTCTTCAGGCGGGCTCCCCGACTTCAACTACAACTTTAAAATAAATCGCCACTCCATTCTTCAGGCGGGCTCCCTGACTTCAACTACAACTTTAAAATAAATCGCCACTCCATTCTTCAGGAGTTTCTTGTACCATTTTCTTCTTCCTGCATCGTCTCTTGGACCACCCTTTTCTTCTGAATTACCTTGTCTCGGAATTTCTTTCCCACGGGGTCGTGTTACTTTTCCTTCGGCTGCTAGAGACATCTTCGGAGCTGTTTACTCACCTGCTGGAGATGATGCTGCTGGGGAAGTATTGCCTCTTTTTCTATTTCTTTCTCCCCTCGTTCTCTCTCGGACTTGCCGGGGATTGAAATGTCATTAACTGCGGATTACCTGGCGGGTGACCCCTTTTCCTCTTCCTTCTTCCCAGACCTCCTCCGGGACTGGCGCTTTGGCCTCCTTGAAAAACTTATGGGATATAATGCTGCCGGGGAATCTCGAAGTCAGTGTTTCATTTTTCCAACAACTGCTAGGGATGATACCAGGCTCAAAGATCACCCCATCGTGTTGTCTGGCCTCTCTCAAAACTATTCCGCTCGGAGCTGGTATTTCCCGAAATCTCGTGTTGCTTTCTACCCTCATCCACTGGGTCTTTGCTTTCAAGAAAATTTTCGCAACAGGAGAAAATTTCTGCCCCAGTTTGATGACCTTCTACGTGGCATGCTTTTCCGCCGATGAACCCTCTTTTCCTGCTTTAAATCAAAGAAAAATTGTTAGTTTCAAAACGCAGTGAGTGGTCATGCCACTCTTGTTGGGGCAATTTTCCTTTTCTCTTTCAGCTGCTTGGCCTCCCTCGAACTTTGGGGGCGACGCTGACATTTGCTGGGGATGGTGCTTTTTCCACAGGTGGTTTCTCATCTCTCCCTTTTATTCCAACCTTTAGTTTGATCCGACCCTTTTCAGCCGGTGATCTGTTGTGAGAAATCATCTTTCGGATGTGTAATATGTGTCCATCGTACTCCATAATTCCTGTGAACCTTTCAATCAACCTGTCGTTCCAATCTTAATATCGGAACGACTTTTGCCTTATTGCCTCGTTCCACGCCTATTCATCTTCATTGTACCACTTTGGGAGACTTGGTAGTAAGCTTTGAAAAGTCAACTTTCGAAAACAAAAGAAGAGAAAAATGATAGATAAAGAATGCTGACCGCGAAATGACAAAAGAAAGGAAAACTTTTCTGAACTCAAAACTGGGAAAAACTTATCTGAATGTGTAACTGATCCAATGGTTACACCGCGCCTTTGAGATTAATCTATCCAGTCTATTTGTGTCAATCACTTTCTGGTGGCTGCGTTTCGCTAGAAGCAAACGAATGTCCCGACCTTGTCTCATGCAGACACCTTGTAACCATCTCGCCTTGTCACCTCATAGTGCCCTTCAAAGGGTTTTCACTAATGAGATTCTCTCGTTTCTCTCGACCTCCCGTCGCCTTAGGGTGCCTGTAAAGGTTTTCACCGTAAGACTCTCTCATTTTATTTCTCTCAACTTTCTTCGCCTCAAGGTGCCCGCGAGGGTTTTCACCGTTAAGGCTCTCTCATTTTGCTTTCTTTCCAGGCCGGGGTATTGCCCGCGAGATTCCCTCTAAAGCATTATCCCTTTTCGGCTTGTGCATCCTGGATTCAATCGAGGATCGGAGTGTCGCTCTTGGCTTTCATTCGCATGACTTGGCATTTCTCAAATACCGATCGAGAGGTCTTTTCGGTCATTAATGTGGTTTTTGTGCGTGAGGCTAAAGAAAAGAGGTTTCACCTCAACGGTTAGCTCATTACAACTTTCGGAATCCATACCATCTTTTCAAACGAAACAATGACTTCTGCCCCAGTTTTGTTGCTTGGGGAATCTTTGATTTTTATTTTACTATGGCCGAGCCGTGTGGCGCCTACGTATCCTTCTTGAGGAATCAGGTCAAACGTAGTTCACTTTTTCTTGTGTTTTTTCTTTGTTTCTTTTTCTATTTTGTTATACATCTTCCTTGAGGATTCCAAAAGAGGGTATATGAAAGAATAATTAAGGCTCAAAGGGGAAAACAAAGGTTAAAGTGTTTGGGTAGTAGAAAAATTGCCTCTGTCATTTCATTCTCCGAAAAATGCCAAAATACACACAAACGAAACCAAACGCCGACAAATACATTAAAGAATTACACATAATATCTCTTGACTGCATCAGAATTGATAGCCATATCAGTGCATCTTCCCTCAATATCAGTTAGACATAGCACGCCGTTGGATAATACCCTAGTCACAACAAATGGTCCCTGCCAATTTGGAGCGAATTTGCCTTTCGCTTCGGCCTGATGCGGTAGAACTCTCTTCAGCACATGTTGTCCCACGTCAAATTTCCTGGGACGTACCTTCTTGTTATATGCTCTTGCCATTCTCTTTTGATACAATTGGCCATGACATACTGCTGTCAATCTCTTTTCATCGATCAAGCTCAATTGCTCCAATCGGGTTTTGACCCACTCATCATCGTCAATCTCGGCTTCAGCGACAATTCGGAGGGATGGGATTTCAACTTCTACTGGTATTACTGCTTCAGTTCCGTACACCAACAAGTAGGGAGTTGCACCTACCGAAGTCCGGACGGTAGTGCGATAACCCAACAGTGCAAATGGTAACTTTTCATGCCATTGCCTAGACCCTTCTACCATCTTCCTCAATATCTTCTTTATATTCTTGTTTGTTGCCTCAACCGCACCATTTGCTTTGGGACGATATGGTGTGGAATTTCGGTGTGTAATCTTGAACTATTGACATACCTCTTTCATCAATCCGCTGTTAAGATTTGCACCGTTATCTGTGATGATTATCTTTGGAATTCCAAACCTACAGATGATGTGGGAATGTACGAAGTCCACCACTGCCTTCTTGGTCACGGATTTGAAGGTTTTGGCCTCCACCCACTTGGTAAAGTAATCGATCGTCACCAGAATGAACCTATGACCATTGGAAGCCGCAGGTTCTATAGGTCCAATAACGTCCATACCCCATGCAACAAACGGCCATGGTGCTGACATTGTATGCAATTCAGTCGGTGGAGAATGAATCAAATCTCCGTGTATCTGACACTGATGGCATCTTCGCACGAAACTTATACAATCACGCTCCATAGTGAGCCAGTAATATCCTGCTCGAAGAATCTTCTTTGCCAATACGTATCCGCTCATGTGTGGTCCACAAACTCCCGAGTGTATATCTGTCATCACTGTTGTGGCTTGACTTGCATCTATACATCTCAACAATCCCAAATCCGGGGTTCTCTTGTATAGCACCCCTCCACTAAGGAAAAATCCGTTCGCCAATCGCCGAATAGCTCTCTTTTGATCTCCGGTTGCCTGCTCTGGGTATATTCCTAACCTGAGGTATTCTTTGACATCATGAAACCATGGCTCACCATCCATCTCTTCTTCTATCATATTACAATAAGCATGTTGATTCCGAACCTGAATATGTAACGGATCGACACGAACCTTGTCCGGGTGATGTAACATTGATGCCAAAGTAGCTAGAGCATCGGCAACCTCATTATGCATCCTTGGGATATGTCTGAATTCTACCGACCGGAAACGCTTAGTCAGATCATGCAAACACTGACGATACGGGATAAGCTTTAAATCTCTAGTTTCCCATTCTCCCTGAATCTGATGTACCAGAAGGTCCGAGTCCCCCAAGACCAAGACGTCCTGTACATCCATGTCCACTGCTAATCGCAACCCCAAGATACATGCCTCGTACTCAGCCATATTATTGGTACAATGAAAACGCAGTTGAGCGGTGACAGGGTAATGATGTCCTGTTTCAGAGATGAGCACGGCCCCTACTCCGACTCCTTTTGCGTTCGCCGCTCCGTCGAAGAAAAGCTTCCACCCCGGATCCTCGGTTAATTCCAACCCATCAATTTGTAGTACTTCTTCGTCCGGAAAATACGTCCTCAGAGGTTCGTATCTGTCATCAACAGGATTCTCAGCTAAGTGATCGGCTAGGGCTTGAGCTTTCATAGCCGTCCTTGTCACGTATATGATGTCGAACTCGGTAAGTAATATTTGCCATTTTGCCAACCTCCCTGTAGGCATAGGTTTCTGGAAAATATACTTCAACGGATCCAAACGCGAAATGAGGTAAGTGGTGTAAGAAGACAAATAATGTTTCAACTTTTGGGCTACCCAGGTCAAGGCACAACATGTCTTTTCCAAATGAGTGTACTTAACCTCGTGGACCGTGAATTTCTTACTGAGGTAGTAAATGGCCCGTTCCTTCCTGCCAGTAAGATCATGCTGCCCCAGTACGCAGCCGAACGAATTCTCCAAAACCGTCAGATAAAGAATCAGGGGTCTACCCGGTTCGGGCGGAACTAGTACGGGTGGGTTTGACAGATACCCTTTGATTTGGTCAAACGCTTCCTGACATTCTGTCGTCCATTCTATCGCAGCGTCTTTCTTCAACAGACGGAATACGGGTTCACAGGTTGCTGTAAGCTGAGCAATAAACCTACTGATGTAATTTAACCTTCCCAACAGACTCATTACCTCTGTTTTATTCTTTGGCGGGGGTAGCTCCCGAATGGACTTGATTTTGGATGGGTCCAACTCAATGCCCCGTCGGCTGACGATGAATCCTAGCAACTTTCCTGATGGAACTCCGAATGCGCATTTGGCTGGATTGAGCTTGATGTCGTATCTTCGAAGTCTTTGAAAGAACTTCCCGAGGTCGGCAACGTGGTCTTCTCGACGTCTAGATTTTATGATCACATCATCCACGTACACTTCAATTTCCTTGTGTATCATGTCATGGAATACCGTAGTCATCGCCCTCATGTATGTTGCCCCTGCGTTCTTCAAACCGAACGGCATCACCCGGTAGCAATAAGTCCCCCACGGTGTGATAAAAGCCGTCTTTTCTGCGTCCTCTTCATCCATCAAGATCTGATGATATCCCGCGTAGCAGTCCACAAAGGATCCGATTTCACGTCCGGCGCAATTATCAATCAGGATGTGGATGTTGGGAAGCGGGAAATTATCCTTAGGGCTCGCCTTGTTGAGATTGCGGTAGTCCACGCATACTCTGATCTTTCCGTCTTTCTTTGGCACCGGTACTACGTTAGCCAACCATTCGGGGTATCGAGTGACACGAATGACTTTCGCCTGCAACTGCTTGGTTACTTCCTCCTTGATCTTTACACTCATCTCCGTCTTGAATTTCCGCAGTTTTTGCTTGACGGGAGGACAGGCCGGGTCAGTGGGCAATTTGTGAACCACTAGATCAGTGCTGAGTCCTGGCATGTCGTCGTACGACCATGCGAAAATGTCTTTAAACTCCATGAGTGTTCTGATCAACTCTTCTCTTAGGTTGGGTTCGATATGGACGCTTATTCTGGTTTCTTTAACATCATTCGTATCCCCCAGATTAACAGCCTCAGTATCGTTCAAATTAGGTTTGGGCTTTTCCTCGAAGTGACTTAATTCTTTGCCGATCTCTTCTACGGTTTCGTCATCGCCGTATTCCGATTCACTCTCGTCACTTCTTATTTCATGCGTTATTATTCCCAAACCAGATTGACTTTCTAGACTGGGTTGATTAATCTTTAAGCACGCCATATCATTAAGATCAAAGCTGCTCAGAAAAGTAAAAAGAAGGAAAATAAACAAAATTAGACACGAAGGGAACAAAAATTTCATTAATGGGAACAGTACAAGGGAAAACAAACTTGCAAACTCAAATCAAAATGAACTAAAACAAACGGATTTTACTCCGGGTACAATCCCAACACAAAATTTCGAAAGAAAACAATCCAAAACAAACTACCAAGACTCCTTCCGGACAGGGAGAGGAGTAGCCTTCCAATTATTCAACTTTGCTTTTGATCCCACAAACTGTATCTCGGCATGGCTGGATCCTTCGCCATCCTCTATCATGCATACATCTGCGAATAGGTCCTTGAACTTTCTTAAGAACTCTTCGTCTGGCCTAACCATAGGACTGGGAACCTTGGTCGTCGGATGTCCTCTTACTCCGGACCTGACAAAAGATCGGGAAAGGCGTGGAACGGGCTTCGGGAGCACCCATGTCTTCTGCTTATTCCTCTTGGCTTGCTGGATGTCCTCTGATGTTGGCTTGAATCCCAAGCCGAAGGTTCCCACATTTTCGACCACGGATACCGGTTGTATGATTCCTTGCAGAGATGCACCTAGACCTTTGCCGGGTATGAAACCGTGTCTCAACATTTCATGAGCCACCATGACGTCTGCAGTAATTATTCTGTCATTGGGAATGCATTCCCCTTCTGGAACTCGGTTGGCGGATACCACATCGCAGATCTGGTATACCCACGGCCCAACATCTTCTTCCGTCTCAACGAAGGGGACGATGGTGCCCGGTTGTAGATCATTCTCTCCATGGACGACGATCTCCTGTTGGTCCCACTCAAACTTGACGAGTTGGTGTAGGCTGGATGGAACTGCTCTTGCGGCATGGATCCACGGTCGCCCTATCAGAAGGTTATATGACACTACCATGTCCAGCACCTGGAATTCCATGGTGAACTCCACTGGTCCAATTGTCAAGATTAACACTATGTCCCCGACCGACGCCTTGCCTCCTCCATCAAACCCTCGAACACATATGTTGTTCTTGCGTATCCTGCCGATGTCCACTTTCAACTTGTTTAGTGTGGAGAGAGGACAGATGTTAGCACTGGACCCATTATCGACAAGGACTTTGGTAACCACCGACTCCTCACACTTTACCGCAAGATATAAAGCCTTGTTGTGCTCGGTGCCTTCCTCAGGCAACTCATCATCGGTGAAGGTGATCCGATTCGCTTCGAAGATCCTATTGGTGATCTTCTCCAAATGACTCACCGAGATTTTATCGGGTACGTGGGCCTCATTCAGAACTTTCATCAAAGCTTGCCGATGTTCTTCAGAATGTATCAGCAAGGACAGCAATGAGATTTGCGCCGGGGTTTTCTTCAGCTGTTCTAAGACAGAATAATCATGCAGCTTCATCTTTTTCAGGAATTCTTCTGCCTCTTCGTCAGTTACGGCTTTTTTAGTGTTGCCGGAGTGGTCTTCCTCAATTCCGCAGGGGCAAAACATCTCCCTGAGCGGGTCAACCCTTGCGCTTCGCAGACTTCCTCCTTAACTTCCTTTCCCTTGTAGGTTGTCGTGACCCGATCATAATTCCATGGAATAGCTCTGTTGTCAGCTATTGGCAACTGTATTGCTGGCTTGATGATGAAAGGATCCACTCGAACACCTGCTACAGTTAAAACAGGCCTGGTTGCTACCCCTGGTATAGTTATTTTTACTTCCCCCGGCCTCACCGGTACTTTGCTTGCATTTCCCCTTTCTGCTTCCAACCCCTCTTGTACGTCCTTCTTGCAAATGAGTGACTCATCAAGGCTTGGCCTCCTTTCCATTCCTACCCCACTGGACTTGATCATCATTACAGTTTGCGAGGTTTTCTCCTTTCCCTCTTCTACCCGGACCAACTCGATCATGTTGGTCTCATGATGAGTTGGAAGTGGATTCTGGTTGATGTTGGGCTCCGCTGGAGTCTGGACCTCAATTCGGCGAGTGTCGATGAGTTCCTGGATAGCTGTTTTCAACCTCCAACACTTTTCCGTGTCGTGCCCCGGACATCCTGAGCAGTATGCACAGTTTATTGAATGGTCCAGATTCTTTGGAAGAGGGTTTGGTAGCTTAGCCTCGACCGGATTTAGCAGCCCTACTTGTTTCAAACGGTGGAACAAACTGGTGTAAGACTCCCCCAAGGGAGTGAAAGTCTTTGGCCTTGGCGCCCTGTCGCTCTTGAATGCTTGGTTCGGACGAAAACTCACGCCCGTGGGGTTTCTGTAGGCTCTTGGGGGTGGGTAATTATTCTGTGGATTTGGCGCACGCCATGGTGCCTGGACGGGAGGTGGAGCATATGATTGGGCATGATGGACAGTAAAGTAGGGATCGGGTGCTGGATAGTAGTGTTGCGGGTGGTTATATGGATTGTGGAAGTAATTTTAGTGGTGAGGTTGTGGCGGGTTATACTGGGGTGCGGGGCCTCTGTTTCTGAACCATGTTCCGGACTCGACTACCGTGACTTCTTCCTTCCTCTTTTTCCCAAGCACTCCTCCGGTACCACTTTGAATAGCTTGGGTGGTGGCTTTCAATGCTGAGTAGCTCATGATCTTGTTGGCTTTCAAGCCTTCCTCGATCATAGCCCCCATCTTTATCACCTCGGTGAATGACTTACCGACGGACGTCACCAGATGTCCGAAATAGGTTGGCTCTAGTATCTGCAGGAAATAATCCACCATCTCGTTCTCTCTCATAGGCGGATCTACCCTTGCTGCCTGTTCCCTCCAGCGGAAACCAAATTCTCTGAAACTTTCGGCGGGTTTCTTTTCTAACTTTAGCAATGATAAGCGGTCCGGGACTATTTCAAGATTGTACTGGAACTGGCCAATGAATGCTTGAGCCAAATCATCCCACGTAAACCATCTGCTGGGATCCTGCCTAGTGTACCACTCTAGTGCAGATCCCCCCAAAGCTCTGACCGAAGTAAGCTATCAGAATCTCGTCTCGTCCTCCGGCTCCTCGCATTTTACTACAAAACCCTCGAAGATGGGCTACTGGATCACCATGCCCCTCGTATAGGTCAAACTTGGGCATTTTGAACCCGGATGGCAACTGGACGTCTGGGAACGGACACAGATCCTTGTAAGCGACACTGACCTGGTTGCCCAAACCGTGCATATTCCTGAAGGACTGCTCCAGGCTTTTAACTTTTCTAATAACTTCCTCATGTTCCGAACTTTGGAAGTGCTTTTCCGGTTCTGCCGGGTTATCCCAGTGAGGGGTGTGTGGATGCGGTTCGGGAGCCCTAAAGGTAGGCTCGGGAGGATAGTAAGAATTGTCATGGATTTGAACATGCGGCTCACCGGAAGGCTTTTGTAGGGTAGCAGGTGGGGGTGCTACAAAAACAGGGGTGACCGGAGGAGGATTTTGTTTGGCTGGTGGAATTTGGGTGGCATAAGGGTTTTCCCCTCGATAGTATGGATAGAGTGGGGCGCTTGTCGAAGGATCAAGGGGTGGATGTTCTGGAGCTGATGCGAGAGTAGGGAGGTTTGGTGAAGATTGTCCCCTAGCCCAGGCTAGGTGCATCTCTGTTATCTGCTGTTTCAACCGATCTACCTCTTCTTTCATGATCTGTATCTCTGATTTCTCTTCCTCGAGGCTTTTACCGAAACTAGACATGCTTGCTGGAATTGGCCCTTTAGATCTAGTACGGTAATGGTGGCTGGCCAGGATATTATGTCAAACCCAACTGCTAAACTTTTCTGGAATGCAACAAACTTGTTAGCTTACCGAGTTTAACATATATGTTATAGCACGTTGGATGCAATGCACCTAACCAGTTAACCCTTTCTATATGCATTTACCACGTGCGTCATTCCAGCTTTTCTCTTTTCAATTAACTTTGAAGCCCTCGCTTGCTATTAGCATTTTTATCGACTAACCATATTTTTTTTTTAATGACGGTCGAACCTTATGTGGATTGCCTACGTATCACGTCCCAGCGTGAATCAGACCGAGCGTAGTTCTGGTTACAAGATTGTGGCGAAATTCTGGAATTCTCGTAATGAAAAACTTTTACGGTCACAAAACATGTCTTACAATAATCAACAACAAAAGGGGAATGCTTGACTCAGAAAAACATAAAAATACCGAAAACGTCAACAAAATAAAAATAAAAATAAAAGAAAAATACATCTTTTAATCAATAGCCTAATGCTCTTAATTTCCTAGGGGCCTGCGAGGCATCGTCCGGCCTTGCCGCGGGTCTTGGTGTGAGGTCCCTGTGTAATCCCCTTAGCTCTCTCATGATCTGATGAACATAGCCCATAATCGAAGCAAAAAGGGCGGCGCGGGGCATTTGTTCACAAGCTAAGCACTTCATGGTGACATAATGCCCGATCTCTCCAATTCTGTCTTTGATCATGTTCCTTTCTCTGAGTAGTTGTTCTATCTGCTGGTTCTTCGCCCCCAATCTTTGAGCGTTGTTGGTGACCTGATCTAAGAGCCTATCCACTTGTTCTTGCAATCGGGCCATCAAATTGTGGCAACGGTCGAGGTCTACCCTGGCGTCCCGGGCTTGTTTGAAGACCCGTTCCCTGAGGGTAACATTTGCTTCTCTCAGACTGGTGATGACCTCAGTATAATCTTTTTCCACTTGCTGTAGATGAAGTGCCTGTTGATGTGCCTCCCTTCTCCAGCTGGTACGGATCCTCATTGTTTGGGCCTTTGACTCTTCCAATTCTTTTTGGACATCCGTGACTTGGTTTTTTAGACTCCTTATCAATTTTTCGTCTGACCGACTCCTCAATTGTCTGTCAGCATCCCTTTTCATTTGCTGGATTTGAGCTCTCAAAAAGTCATTTTCTTGTGCCAACTTCTTTTTATCTCCCTCGTCGGCGGCAGCTTGCATATTCTTCTCGAATTGAAGGTCCCGGACCTGCTGTTCTATCCTACCAATCTTCGTCCTGTACCTTTCCTCCTTTGCTAGCCAATTCCATTGCTCCTGCGAATCTTCCGTGAACTATTGGACATGGGCTCTTTTAGAACATCTCCGACGAATCTGAAACCTTTTCCCGAACCACACATTGTACTTCGGATCTACCTCACCCTTAGCCAGTTCACGAACCATAGTTTTAGGCTCAAGGAATCTACATTCATGCCACAACTTTCTAATCTTTTCTTCGGGGAATACGACTCCTGGGCTCAACTCAATGGCGTGCTTTCTCAGATCTTGATCAGTAGGAATAACCTGAAACCTTCCTAGTTGACGTAATACCCGATGAGGAACATATGGTTGGACACTGCGGATCCCCATCAGAAGAATATAACACTCCTCGGCTGCCATATATATTATTTCAGTATCGGGTAACCACCCGAACGCCCATTCAATCTGATCGGCTTCTATTGAGCTTAGTCGCGCAAGCCATGCTTCGACGCCTTCGGGGAACACAACGCCTATCATCCGTTCCTCAAAACCACTAATACAGTTTTTTCCAGTCAACCCATGGTTCATGTATCGTGTCCGGTGATGGAGGTGTTCTTGCATCCACAATTGGAGTAACAGATTGCATCCTTGAAAGAAATTGCCCCCTTCTCGGCATACAGTCAAAGCTCGATAGATTTCGGACAAAACCAAAGGGACCACCGTGCTGGTAGCCTTTTTGATTGCAACATCGGCTATTCCTACCAGACTTATCTCTATTTTCTTATCTTCGCGTGGACAAATCACAATCCCCAAGAATGTCGTTATGAATGCTAGAATTCGTCTGGCCTCCCACTTGGTTCTATTCCCTGCGTGAGTTAGTCCAAGGTTTGACTCTTCAAAACCCCGAGGAATGCCGTACCGTTGGTATAAGAATTGGAGATCGCAACATCCTTCTAGCAAATCATCGTTTTTCACCTTCCGACTAATGCTTAGCAAATCCAGAAACCCATGCGGAGATACCGGTCTTGGTGAGAGCAGGTATTGCCCTCTTAATTTCCCATTTAGTCCTGCATAGCCCGCAATCTCCTCTAGCGTGGGTGTCAGTTCAAAGTCGACAAAACGGAACACATTGCGGGTCGGATCCCAAAAAGATATCAGTGCCTCGATGATGTCTTTCCTTGGCTTGATATTCAACAGATTAACCAAACCTCCCAAAATTCTCTCCACTATCTTTTTGCTACTGTCTTCCAAATCGTTCCACCACATGTGGAGCTGCTGAGGGACCTCGCTAAAGATTGAAAATGACTTATTCTGATTCGTGCTCATCCTGCACATTTATTAAGGTGATTTAAATAAAGAGAAACAACTTTGTTTTGCTAAAATAAAAACTCAGTTTTCAATCACGGCCTTTCAACGTCTCGGGGACGAAGATTTTAAGGCTGTGGGGGCGAATTGATCGGAATCAAAAATTGACCCAAAGGTGGCCGTTTATATGAAATCAGCCTTCCGGCGTCCCTTTCGGGAACATTCGGCTGTTTTTGAAAACAGCGTCACCGACTTATTTAGTACAAAAAGTTAGTTTTGATATTTTGGCTATTTTTGCAAAAAGGTGAAGTTGGACCTGATAAAGGTTGCCTACGTATCTCACATCCAATGAGAATCAAACCCACGTAGTTCGGTGTTAATAAAACAAACTACATTATTTATTTATTTATTTTACTAAAAAAAAGACAAGTAAACTATTCTTATCTATTTCAAGAAATAAACACACTATTTTTTACTTTTTATTTTTATTTATTTATTTATTTTTTTTAATTTTCCTTATCTAAAGCCGGTCAGCATGCAAGTCTATAACAGATAAATGCGTAAGACAAACAGGATGCAGCAGGATGGTCTTTTCATTTCAGGTCACCTGTCCTAGACGGACCCAACCCCTGTGTTGAGTCCCCTAAGTCAAATGCAACATGATGCAAATAAACGTTCCTACTAGGGATCCGGCCTGAAGCTTTGTTATTCTAGGTTCAAAAACCTGGGTTTATTGTTCTAGACCTAGCTTACCCGAGCGGACAACTCGAGCCGAGGAGGAGGCAGCAACCCGGGAATACAGAAGCTTCACCGGTTTTGCAACTTATCCAAACCTCGTTCTAAAGTGGGAATTAGACACTATACAGAAAAGAAGTCACACGAAGTGCACCCTTCTTCATGATTTAGAAGACTCGGAGAGGAGATTGGTTTCGGCACAATTTATATGTACAGTTCACAAAATATCAAAGCAGTAAAAACAATATTTAGCACATTAATACAAACATATAATAAAATCAGATAATAAACAAGCCAAATACAACAATTATTCCGAGCTCGAATTCTAAAGATTTCCCCAGTGGAGTCGCCAGAGCTGTCACACCCCTTTTTTACGCTTACCCGCGAGGGCGCGAGATATAAAAGAGAGTTTTTCCAATTAAAGGACAACCAAAACGGGGTTCATTTATTGAGAGATTCGGAGTCGCCACTTGGGAGATTTATGGTGTCCCAAGTCACCGGTTTGAAACCCGAATTGAGGAAAGGTTTGACTCTGTTTAATGGTCCGCGAACCAGAAATCCGGATAAGGAATTCTGTTAACCCGGGAGAAGGTGTTAGGCATTCCCGAATTCCGTGGTTCTAGCACGGTCGCTTAACTGTCATATTCGGCTTATTTATCTGATTTTTTACAGTTATATACTTAATGCAAATCAATATCCCTTTACCGCTTTTATTATTATTATTATTTACGAAAAAAGAATGTTGCCTAAAAATATGTTTCGAATCACGTCACATGAAATGCACCCGGATCCTCGACACATTCTTATTCAACATTTTGGGATTTGGATTTGGGTCGCATGAAATGCACACCCGTATTTAAGAAGGTAAAATTATTAAAATACGCGCCTAGAGCGATTACTTATTTACATTTTTTGAGAAGGCCATGAAATTCGCTAAGAAACGGCACATCTCGAAATCTAAATATTTTACATATACATTTATGAGGGCCCCGCGATTTGTATAGTTTTGTTAGGCGAGGCACACCTTTAATTTAAAAGCGAACTACATTCCACTATATTTATTTAAGAGTTAATTCACGATTATTTAAAACCTGTTGCAAGCCACACTACATGAAATGCACATGTGGTTCCTGACACGCTTTATTCAACCTTGTTCACAATTGGAGTCGGGTCGCATGAAATGCACCCCCGATTCCTTTAATCTAGTACGTCGTTCAGTTGAATAATAACGCACCAATCTCTACAATGCGACAAAACCCTACTCAACTATAACTGATTCGAGTAAACGTACGCCTAACTAACTAAGTGAGTAGATTCGAGACTATGGTGGCCAATTATATGAAAAAAAAACTTACTTTGAATTCAAAGAATCCTCAAAGAGCCACTGGCACATATTTTTTAAAGTTCAAGATATCATTCCTCACGGGTGTTCAAATCACCTTAAACTTCTACTTAAACAGAAGATTAATCTCCATTTTTTTAACACAAGATCGAGTATTATCAGTTTTGGAAATCTCACATCATGAATAGAGAAGATTAAACATAGATACAGCATGAATAATTCAGGTTTCTGTACATATCCAATGACAGTGTATCTTTGATCTAAATGCATTTTTTCACAACCTAAACCAGTAAGACAGACTTAATTATATGCACTCATACAAACATAAGAACTTTGGACAACTACATGTATTAAACAGATTTAAAAGGGAGCTTCAGGCTTTATTTCCTTTTCGAACCAAGAAGCTACAATGACAGGGATGTGTACCTGGAATATGGAAAAAGAAGGAAGAGTGAGCAGTGACAACAGTGTGGCAATCAACGGTACAGCAGCAATCACAGCAAACCAAATAATCCCAGCAAACAGACTCCAAGAAAAGAAATCAATGACAAAAGGCTCGAATACTTCAAAGAAAACCACAGCAAAGAATTCCCAATCAAACAAACCCCTACACTTCTGAAATGCCCCAGGAAACTTGTGCACCCAACTGATTGAACCCCAATTAACTTCAAACAACAATCCAAATACCCAAAGTTCTGCCTATTATCAAGGTCCAAGTATATAACAGAAACACAGAAGACCAGCTCTCTTTTAGTTTTAGAATCAACTCCAAATAGAACTCAAGCTAGAAACTCTCCTGTATGTATTCTATATACTCTCCTCTCTGTATTTCAGACTGCTATGCTTAAAAGGACTCTTACTCTAATGTCTGCTCTCTTCTCCAGAAGAAAAAAGATCCCTCCTATTCTGTTCAAACCTTATACTTATAGTTGAAAAACCAATGAAACTCTAAGGTACAATAATCAGAAAACCCACTCTGCCCATCCTCTTCTCTGCCAGCCCCATTATATTCTTTGTGTTAGCCACTAAGTCTTGTTTAAGTGTGGGCTTAAATTAATTTAAATGCTAAGTGCAAAACATGGTGGAGTGCCCTGCTGTAACAGCAGGCTCCACTAGGCTGTGCGGGACATTTAATCCTAAAATACTAATCTCTTGATTCAAGGGATCTTTCAGCTATATCCAAACATCACTTAATTAAACCAAAGTTCAAAGACAAATCTCGATCCAACAGTGATTCAACATGTGATTTGCAGTGTCAATCTCTGCCATAAAACTTTAATAAACAGACCTACGAAACTAATCGACAATATTCGTATAACTCATATAAGCAACAATAATCAATCATTGACTCAGTGATTCGAAATGCCCAAGCAAACAAAACATAAAATGCAGAATTTAGCTACTTGACAGTATCGATTACAACCAATTCGTATTTCTATATCTTAATACACTCTGACATACAACAAAAATAAGAATGACCAAATAAAGGCCTTTCGAGGTAGAAGCAGAGAAGATTAAAATCAATCACGAAACAGACACAAACGAACAATTAAATCAATACAATGAACACAACAATAAAATAGAAGGAAGAAAATGAAAAATGAGATACCTCAAGAAGAAAGATCAAAATTGGACGGACTCGGCTCCAAAGACTTCGAGTTTGCACTCTTTTGAAGTAAACGGACTTTAATTGAAGTGTTTTTCAAACGAAAAACACTCCAATTAAGGTCTATTGCCTTCAAATACCGTTGACTCGACGAAATCCCTAATTCTCAAGGCTAGGGTTCTTGGGGCTCGGATTTTGGGGTTTGCGTGGTTCGGGCTTGATTCGAACCAAACCAATGGTGTTTAGGGTGCAAGGGAGGTCAGGGGATGGCGGGGTGTGAATTTGGGCTTGGTTGGAGTGGATGTTCAAATTCCGGCGAGTTTCAAACGAATATTCGAAGCGTTCAGGCCATATTCGAGCCTAACGACTGATAGATCCGTGTAGAGGGGGTTTAGGGGGATTCATGGTGTAAACTTGGGAGCCATTGGCCTACCGGAACCGCCGTGAGGCGATTTCCGGCAGGCGGCTGACGGTGGCAAGCGGCGGGGTTTTTTTGGGTGTCTCTGATAGATAGAGACGAAAGGGGGGGTTCTTAGGGGGGCCGGGTCGCGTATCTGGGAAATATATAGTGGGTAGGGGTGATTGATTTTGGCCGTTCGATCAACCAAGATCAACGGCTAGGATCAAGTCACTTACCCAAAACGACGTCGTTTGGGAATCTGGGGACCGGATCAATTGGTGGAGAACGGGTTGGGGTCGGGTAACGAGTTATCATGGACTGGGTTGGGGCGTTGGGCCTGGCTTTGGGTCCGGTTTAAGTGGCCCAAATCTGATTTCCTTATTTCCTAAAACTAAACTCTATGTTGTATTATATATACACATATATACATATATATACATATATATATATATATATATATATATATATATATATATATATATATATAATCGGATCGACTTGTAACACCTATAATTAATTCTAGTAACAATTAACATAATTAAATACCAAATCCTACAATTGTACATTAAATGACAAGAAATGCGAAAAATACATTTTTTATGATTTTTTCATCTTCGTAAAAATAAACTTAACTATTTCTAAGTACGGAACTAATCCTAAAATATTAATGCAACATATTTGGTATATTTTTTTTTTATTTAATTTGAACAAATAGACATGGGCACACAAATGCGAACAATAAGAAAAAGAACACGTAATCCACAAATATTGCAAACAAACACAAAAACTCTTTTATTTTTGACATTTTGGGAGTAATTCTCGTATAGGGCAAAAATCACGTGCTCACAGACGCATGAACAGTAATCGGAAAAAAAAAGAAAAATTTGGTATTTTAGCCACATCTTGAGTTCTAGAGCTCCAATTGAGGTGATTTTCGCGGGGTTGTTCTCGTTTCAACAAGGAGGTAAGTTTTATGGCCTAATTACATTATTTTATCATGGAATCCTTGAGTATTTCACTGTTAATGGAAGATTAAAGGGGGATTTTAGCCCTAGGCCTAAATTATAGAAAATCATTGATTTGAATGGGCAAACGGAGTCCGATTTTGATAAATTTTATATGCACGGACTCGTGTTGAGATAAAGAACCCGAATATATAACTTTCGTAATTTTTCAAGAAGCGTACTGAAAGTCGGGTTTTGGCAACTTGTGGGTTTTGGTGTATTTTGAATTGTTTCGATTGGGTAATGCCCAATTGGCCTATTTTGATGTAATTCTATTGATTTTTATCGGATACTACACCTGTGGAGGTCGATATTCGTGGCAAGAGAGTTGTCTCTTAGTGGTTTTGTACCGGAGTCGAGGTAAGTGGCTTGTCTAACCTCGTGTGGGGGAACTTTCACCCCTAGGATATTATGTGATAATTTAAATGCCTTGTACGCGAGGTGACGGGCGTGTACATGCACTGGTTGTTATAACACACACTTTACTTGAATCGTCAAATTCGTGATATTCCTATCCTTAGTTGATTAATTTATGATATTTACCTAGCATTCGTTAGGGAAGCATGATTAGATATGATTTGTCTGTCTAATTGCCAAATTGTCTTACTTGAACTTCTTGATAATTGTTGGCACTAGTTTTCGGTGAAGTTGTAGTTAAGCATATTATGTTTTCTCCGTGCGTTTTCTTTATTTGTTGTGTTGGTGGACTGCGGGTTCAATTCCCGGAGATCCCAGGGAAGTGGGTTCGATTCCCAGAGACCCGGAGTGTTATTGTTTGTGGATATGGACTGCGGGTTTGATTCCCGGAGATCGTGAGTTATTGGTAGGGACTGCGGGTTCGATTCCCGAGATCCTGAGTTATTGGTAGGGACTACGGGTTCGATTCCCGGAGATCCTGAGTTATTGGTAGGGACTGCGGGTTCGATTCCCGGAGATCCCGAGTTATTGGTAGGGACTGCGGGTTCGATTTCCGGAGATCCTGAGCTATTGATATATTGACTGCCTGTTTGATTCCCGGGGATCCTGAGATTTATTGAGATGTGGACTGTGGGTTCGATTCCCGGAGATCCTGAGATTTATTGAGATGTGGACTGCGGGTTCGATTCCCGGAGATCCTGAGATTTACTAAGACATGGGATGCGGGTTCGATTCCCGGAGACCCATGGGTACTGTCAATGGGACTGTGGGTTCAATTCCCACAGGTCCTGGACTTGTTAATTGAGTTGCTACTTGTTGTTAGTTTAATTGTAGATTGTTGCAGTAATCACTTTATTGTTGTTACTTAAAGATTATTGTCATTTAAACTGCTCATTATTATTATTGTCATTTTATTATTGATTTCTCTCAGTAGGGCCCTGACCTTTCTCGTCACTACTCTATCGAGGTTAGGCTTGGCACTTACTGAGTACCGCCGTGGTGTACTCATGCTACTCTTCTGCACACTTTTTGTTGTGCAGATCCAGGTACATCAGGACAAGCTCATACTAGGTGATTCAGCAGCACTTTGGGAGACCTCGAGGTATGATCTGCTACGTCCGCGGATCCGGAGGCCCTCCTTCTATTCTCATAGTATTAGTAGATGTTTTCCTTCATTTCGTTGTTAGATACTCTTTACACATAGAGCCACGATTGTATACTCTCTTTTAGTCCGTGTTGCCCGTGGGATTCCGGGTCTTGGAGGTGTTTTATACAGTGTGTTTGATGGGTGTATGTGCCAAGCGGCACAGATTACATTTCCTTTTTATATTATTTTCCGCTATTTATTATTTAATGTTCATAAACTTGTATATTTCGCAACGTGTTAGGCTTACCTAGTCATGGGGACTGGGTGCCGTCATGACATGTTCACGATTGGTGAACTAGGGTCGTGACAAGTGGCGAGAATCAAACCTGCGTAGTTCGGTCAGATTATTTTGTGACCAATTATTTTAACAAAATTGTTCTTCCTATTTTTCAAATTTTTTTACAGCGTTTTGTCGACATTTCGATATTTTTCTATTCTAAAATGCTCTTTCTTTTTGTTTTCAGAAATTTAACCAACCAGCATAATAATACAGGACAAGTAAATGCAACATATAATATGCTCGGTCTCTGATTACCGGGTCACCTGTCCTAGACGGACCCAACCCCTGTGTTGAGTCCCCTAAGTCAGATATGATGCAAATAAACGTCCTAGACCTAGGTTCAATATCTTGATGTTTTCAATGGTGCTAGATCGTGTACCCGAGCGAATGACTCGGATCGAGGAGGGGGCTACGTACCGGTGACCCGCGGAGTCAATCGGCTTTGTAACTTGTCCGGCATCTTTTTCTTATTTTTGGTATTAACACTAATAGGAAGGGGAGTCTCAACCAGTAAGCACATCCCCGAGGGTAAGAAGAGAAGGGTTTTCGGCACAGTTTTATATATACAATTCACGCAATATCAAAGTGGTAAACATGTAGCACATTAATCAAAACATATAATGAAATCAAATATAAGCAAAAATAGCAATTTCACTGAGCTCGAATTCTTAAACCCTGAACCGAAGTTCTGGGTTACTTATCCCCAGCGGAGTCGCCAGAGCTGTAACACCTCCTTTTTTTCACATAACGTAAATGTGCCACTGTTTAATACTACACCCCGAGAAGGGATATAATAATAATCAAGGAAGGAGTTTTTCCACTTAAAGGACAGTCGGAACGGGATCAATTTATTTAATTTTTCAGAGTTGCCACTTGAAAAAATAATGGTGTCCCAAGTCACCGGTTTAATCCCGAACTGAGGAAATTTATGACTCTATAATACAGTCTGCGAAACTAGAAAGCTGGATAAGGAATTCTATATAAACCCGGGAGAAGGTGTTAGGCACTCCCGAATTCCGCGGTTTTAGCACGGTCGCTCAACTGCAATTTTTGTTTTTATCTGATTTCTTTATATATTTCAATTATGTGCTTTTGATGTTCCACTTTTTAATTGTAGAAGAATTTCGACTTCACGAAAATACATTTCGAGTCACACTGCAACCAGTACGCCTGCGACTTTAATGCGTTTCAGTTTCGCCGGGAGTACGATTTGGGTCACATAAATGCACACCCGTATTTAGAAAAATAATTTTATCAAATCCATGCCTAATGAGTCTATCATGTTGTTAACTTTGGGAAAGGACCGTGAAATTCGCTAAACGATCCTTCTGGGTCTAGAATTTTTATAACAATTTATTTGAGGGCCCCGCAATCTTGTAATTTTATTTGGTGAGGCTCATCTCACTTTTATTAAAGGCCAATCCTAACATAGCTATATTTTCTACTTATTTCATCAATTGGTTTTGAATTGAAATGGAATTTTATACTTATAATTAACAGTTCGAATGAGCTGGACGGTATTCCAGATCTGGGCCATATAATGGCAATTAGGCCCAACATAAAATCCTTCTGCCGAATCCAGTTAATTCTACTGCTTTTAGGCGTCCAGCATTGCTGGTATAGGAAAATGTCGTTTTCATTTTTTGCTAGTATTCAATTCATTTGCCGAAACTGTTTTTTCTTACTGATTTTTCTTATTTAGAATGATATCAATTTTTATCTTTGTTAAAAAAAATCAATGCATAACGCAAGTGACAGTAAAACAGAAACAAAAATGGAAATAGCATATCTTTCATTTACCAATTTCACTTCTAGTAGCTACCACTGAAATCACCATTTACACATATTTAAAATTCTATCAAGTCCTTAACTACCTAATTAAACAAAATCTACGCTACTAATTCAACTATTTAAGGCCTGTCACTTTATCACTAAACAAACAAGTTAACAGTTTCATAATTTTCATAGAAGGGCATCCAATTATTACATACCCATCCTTCTAATGTTATTAACATTTCCAACACAAAATCAATTTAAAAGTGAACATAATGAAACAAAAATTAGAGTATAAAATTGAATACAGCTCTTTATTCACATGTCAGCAGGTTTGAAATACATCAATGCAAATCCGAAATGTGTAGCTGGAAATTGTTAAACAAATCCATTAGACCTAATTGACAGCAGCAACAAGATAGGATTCAGCAAGCAATTTCAACAGTAAACAATCAGCAACAGCAGCTCAGTGAGAATGAGATCAAAAGCAGCAATGAAATCAACAGCTAACCCAGGCAAACAATTTCCAGAACTCCAAAATTGTTTCAAAACCCAATTTCCATTCAAACTATTCTTCACTGATTTGTAATAGATTATCTTATTTTTTTTGGATTTTTGATATGAATTTGAAGGAAAAATAGAAGAAAAATGAATCTAAAATATTAATTTCATATCTGGAATTTAACAAATATTTTTTGGGATTTTTCTAGGGTTCATATGGTTCAAGATTCAAAAAGAAAGCCTAAAAATCAGAAGAACCCCCCTTTTAATTAAGCTGAAAATACCTATTTATAGACCCAAAAGTGGAGGAATATTTCATTAAAAACCCTTATATTCTTAGCATGTTGCACAAGTTAGTGCAAGTATTTATTTAAGGTTTACACTACAACCCCTTCTAGAATACTCTACCATATTTCATTTCACTGTAATGCCTATTGTGTCCCTACTTGTTAAAGGGAACTACTAAATCTACCTTTTTTTATTCCCAAGATGCCCTTAACCCTCTACATTTATAACAGTTATACCATTCCCTTTCCAATTGCACCCATTCTCTTATAACCTTATTACAATTTTACCAACTTCCTTTTTCTAATTAATCCCTACTTCTTAAGGCTTATTACCTTCCTAAATTCTGTATTTTATCCTTATTTTAACCAATTTTCAGACTTGGATTTATCAAATAGCCACAATTAAGTGACTATTGTTCAATTAATCAATTAGCCCCTTTAAGTTCTTTACATTCAGATTAATTCAATTAACTAAATTCACATTATATTCATAACCAACCCTAGGCAGCCTTACAAACATAACCACTTTTGTTCAATTATTTAATTAATAGGACTCAAGGAACAAATTGATAGATGGTGAGTCCTATTAATCGAAATAACTAACCGAAATTGAATCTATCAAGTAATCGCCTTAGGTTGCTACGAATCGTGTGATTTCAACTATCGACCTAACTTGAATCTAAAATAGTCTAAGGGACAAATCACTAATCTAGTTAAATCACTATTCTAACAGCTATAACCAATACGCCCTAGGTGTTAATCAATAACAAATTCAAACCAAGTATCAAAAACAATTCCAACAATTAATCTACTCGAACTTTCAAAAACAACATCAAATAACCAGTAATACAATTAATTCCCATTATATTATTAATACCCAAAACTGTTAACACAATAAAAAGAAATCAGAATTCCATGGTTCAACATAAATCAGAAAACGACCAATTTCGTGAAATCTGAAGAATCTAAAAATAAATAGAAATTAAAAAATCTAACAAAATCTAAAAACCTAAAATTGTTAAACAATACTAGTAAAATCAGAACTAACATGAATCAAAACCAGAAAGAAATAACATGGAACAAATTCACAATGCATTCAATCGACTAATCCTTGACACATTAATATTAATAGAACAAAAAATAAGAAACGGATTCATAATAACAAACATTGAAATTAACAGATTCTTATTCTATCAAAAAGAAAACAGTAACAGAGATGAGGAGAACTTAGCTCTTTTGTTGCCGTAAATTTTCTGTTTTTCTTCATTTTTTTTTTCTTCTTTTTCTGTTTTCTTCATTTCTTTTCTTCATTTTCTTGAATGAGCCTTCAAGTCTTGAAACCGGACTTGAACCTTGAATTCCGGCGACTGTTTGAGTTATTCTCTAATTTTCGGTGGTTTTAGGACTCAATTTTTCTTTGTCACTGTACGAGGATGTTAAAAGAAGGGTGATGTGAAGATTTGGGGTAGTTTTTAGGGTGGCAGCGCCACGGGAAGGGGTGGCGGCGCAGATTAGGGTTTGGGATTTGGAGCGTTATGGTGGTTTTTAAAAGAAACTTATAATGGGGTAGTGATGAGGAGAAGGTGGGGAGTATTTTGGTGTTGGTTTGGTCGGAAGAGGTGGTCGGTCGCCGCCGTGGGTGGCGAAACCCTAGCGGCAGCGTTACAGTGAATAAGGAGAGATGAAGCGGCTGTGTTTGGAGAGAAGACAGACAAGGTTTTGGTATTTTTAAGGTTTTTGTTATGTTTTTTAAGGTTTTATGTTTTTGTATATTAAATTGTAATAACGAATTGGGGCCGTTGGATCAATTGGAATTAATGGCTAAGATTGAACAAAGGGGGGAACCGGGCAGGCTGGGGCGTCTTGGGCTGGTTGGGCAGGGGTGTTTGGGCGTGTTGGGCTATAGACTGAGGTATAGGTCTTATTTGGCCCAATTCCTTTCGTTCTTCGTTTTTTCTCTTGTTTTCTTTATGATAATTGGTATTTTGTATTTTATTCTTTTTTGTATTTTTTTTTGTATTTTTGTGTTTCAATTTTGTTTGTATTTTCTGTATTTTTCCATTTTGTAATTAACTAGGAACTTATTAAAAATTAAACTAACTACCTTCTTTTATGGCAATTTTCAATTTAAAAAGCTAACTAATGTTATTTTTGATTTTTCTTTAATTTGTTAGAAATGAATTAACTTCCTAAATGCATTTTTTTTTGTTTTTTTATTTGTCACACGCAAATAACACGCAAACAATTAACACAAAATTCACACAAAATTTAAAAAATAAGGAAAAATCATTTATTTTAAATTTTATTGGAATAACTCATGTGTAGGGTAAAAATCACGTGCTCACAGGAAGTAATCCCATTAATTAAGGGAATCAAAATCATACGAAAAGATTCAGCACCATATAAGGAAAGTAGAAAAATCTGGGCAGGGTTAAATAAGGAATGAGTCAAGGTTCAGTATGCATATAGTAACCAATTAAAACCAAATTTAGGAAAATTACAATTAAGGAAAGCCTAGGTAGAATAGAGTACCATATCAAATAAGGTAACAAACATCAATTAATTTACAACAGGTGAATAGAATGTTAAGGTTTTGAAATAAAGTTTTTGAATTACCAGTCAATCAAAGTAAATCAGAATCAATCATGCGAAGTCATGTAACGACCCGGCCGATCGTTTTTGAAATTTACGCCCCAATCCCCCATCTAATTGTTCCCCTAAGTTTGTTTCTGCTATTGTGGTTTGTTGGGAGGGTCGGTTCTGGAATTTGGAGTGTTTTAGGATA
This sequence comes from Nicotiana noctiflora, assembly GCA_032618575.1. Lineage (NCBI taxonomy): Eukaryota > Viridiplantae > Streptophyta > Magnoliopsida > Solanales > Solanaceae > Nicotiana > Nicotiana noctiflora. The sequence continues at coordinate 161,715 of JASVEL010012353.1, forward strand.
CTTAGTCCCTAATTGGGAGCTTTATAGTTGGAAAATGGCCCGTAGTCGGAACAGTGTTAAGACGACCTCGGAACGGAAATTCGATGGTTCCATTAGCTCCGTTAGGTGATTTCGGGGATTGGGAGCGCGTTCGGAATGTATTTTGGAGGTCTGGAGCTCAATTAGGCTTGAAATGCCGAAGTTTGAAATTTTGGCGAATCCGAACGATAGGTAAGATTTTGATCCGGGGTCGGAATGGAATTCCGACAACTTCTGTAGCTTCGTTAGGTGATTTTGGATATGTCTGCAAATTTTTAGGTCATTCGGACGTCGTTTGATCAGGTTTTTGATTGAATGTTGATTTCAGGAGTTTAGATGAAAACTTAGGCTTGAATCCGCTATAATTCGATGTTTTCCATGTTTAAGGACATGTTTTTATCATTGGAACAAGTTTGAATAAGGTATTAGGATGTGTTGGTGTGTTTAGATGAGTTCCCGGGGGCCTCAGGTTATTATCAGATGGGTAAACGGGAAGAAAACATGGAAAATTGCAGGTTTGGGCATTCTGCTCTGTTGTTTTCGCCCCTGTGGAAATGGGACCGCAGAGGCGAGTCCGCTGGAGCAGAATTTGAAGCGCAGGAGCGCATGGGTTCGCAGAGGCGGATCCTGTTCCGCTGAGGCGGAGTCACAGGTGCGGAAGCCTTGTCGCAGAAGCGACCTAGGATCGAGGAGTGAGGAATCCGCAGGAGCGAAAGGTCATTCGCTTAAGCGAGTCCGCAGAAGCGGACTCTTATTCGCAGAAGCGGGAAGTCCTGCAGGAGCGGAGAATATTCTGCAGGAGCGGACGCGCGGAAGCGTCCCAGGGCTCACAGAAGCGGAAGGGGCCAGCCAGGCCTGGGTTTTCACAGAAGCGACCAAATGGTCGCGGAAGGGGTCTAGCGGAGGCGGAAAATGTCCGCAGAAGCGGAAATTGAAGAGGGTTCAATTATATCAGAAGTTAGAAATTTCAGAAACATTTCAAAACATTGAGAGCTCGGCTTAAGAGGCGATTTGGGTGATTTTGAACGGAAATTCAAGGGGTTTCTTAAGGTAATCAACTATGGACTCAAATTATGATTTGTATTGGTAAAATTATGCAATTATCTCATGAAATTGGAGAAATTTGGGGTATTTTATGGGGGTTTTAGCCCTAGGCCTAAATTATAGAAAATTATTAATTTGAATGGGCAAACGGAGTCCGATTTTGATAAATTTTATATGCACGGACTCGTGTTGAGATAAGGAACCTGGATCTATAATTTTCATAATTTTTTGAGAAGCGTACTGAAAGTCGGGTTTTGGCAACTTGTGGATTTTGGTGTATTTTCAATTGTTTCGATTGGGTAATGCCCAATTGGCCGATATTGATGTAATTCTATTGATTTTTATCAGATACTACACTTATGGAGGCTGACATTCGCGGCAAGAGAGTTGTCTCTTAGCGGTTTTGTACCGTAGTCGAGGTAAGTGGCTTGTCTAACCTCGTGTGGGGGAACCTTCACCCCTAGGATATTATGTGATAGTTGAAAAGCCTTGTACGCGAGGTGACGGGTGTGTACATGCGCTGGTTGTTGTAACATACTTATTTGACTTGTCCAAATTTGTGATATTTCTGTTCTTAGTTGATTAAATTGCGACTTTTACCTGATATTAGTTAGGGAAAGCATGATTAGATAGGATTTATCTGTCTATTTGCCTAATTGTCTTACTTGAACTTCTTGATAATTATTGGCACTGGTTTTGGTGAAGTTGTAGTTAAGCATATTATATTTTCTCTGTGCGTTTCTTTTATTATTTGTGTTGGTGGACTGCGGGTTCGATTCCCGTAGATCCAAGGGTTGTGGGTTCGATTCCCAAAGACCCGGAGTGTTATTATTTGTGGATTGCGGGTTCGATTCCGGAGATCCAAGGGCTGCGGGTTAGATTCCCTGAGACTCGGAGTTTATTGACATATTTATTGAGATACAGGACTGCGGGTTCAATTCCCGGAGATCTAAGGGCTACGGGTTCGATTCCCGGAGACCCGGATTTTATTGATATATTTATTGAGATACGGACTGCGGGTTCGATTCCCGAAGATCCTGAGATCATTGAGACACATCCTGAGGTATTGAGATACGGGCTGCGGGTTCGATTCCCGGAGACCGAGAGATACTGATGTTGGGAGTGCGGGTTAAATTCCCATAGCTCCTGGATTGTTGATTATAGAGTGGGACTGTGGGTTCAATTCCCACAGGTCCTGGACTTGTTGATCGAGTTTTGTTGAGTTGGTTACTTGTTGTTAGCTTAATCGTAGACGGTTGCAGTAATCACTTTATTATTGTTATTTCAGATTCATTCTTACTTATTCTTGCTTATTACTATTTTGATCATTATGTTATTGTTCTCTCAGTAGGGCCCTGACCTTCCTCGTCACTACTCCGTCGAGGTTAGGCTTGGCAGTTACTGAGTACCGCCGTGGTGTACTTATGTTATTCTTCTGTACACTTTTGTTGTGCAGATCCAGGTACATCAGGGCAGGCTCATACTAGTTGATTCCGCAGCATATTTGGAGACCTCAAGGTATGATCTACTACATCCGTGGATCCGGAGGTCCTCCTTCTACTCTGATAGTATTAGTATATGTTTTTCCCTCATTTTGTTGTTTTAGATACTCTTGACATATAGAGCCACAGTTGTAATTCCCCTTTAGTTTGTGTTACCCGTGGGATTCCGGGTCTTGGTGGTATTTTTATACAGTGTTTTTGACGAGTGTATGTGCCAATCAGCACAGATTACATTCCTATCTATATCGTTTTTCCGTTATTTCTTGTTTAATGTTCACAAACTTGTACATTCCGCAATTGTGTTAGGCTTACCTAGTTGCGAGGACTGGGTGCCGTCATGACAGGTTCAAGATTAGTGAACTAAGGTCGTGACAAGTTGGTATCAGAGCTCTAGGTTCGTAGGAGTCACGGGGCACAGACCGGTTACTTAGATTCTCGCTGATCGATACGGAGACGTTTGTATTTATCTACGAGGGGCTATGTAATTGTTTAGGAAGCTCTTCAATTCTTTGAATTCCTTATCGTGCGCCACTTATTCAGTTGGAGCCTATTTCATATGTCCTTTTGCATCCACTCGTGTATTAAAATTTCACACTCGGTATCAAGTATGCACCGACGGTTCGTGACGCTGCAGAGGGATTTCAAGGGAGTCAAGAATTTACTCAACCATTGTTACCGCGTGTGTGACGACCCGGCCCGTCGTCACGGGAATTACCACCCCGTTATGTTGTAATTACATGTTTTATGCTTTTATATCAGTGTTAGAGTCTATCGGGTGAGTTAGGAGTGAATTGGATTGAAAATGAGGCATATCGCCTTTTTGAAGGAAACTTGAATAAGGAAAGTCAACCCGGAGTTGACTATTTGGTTAGAGGGCCCGGAATCGGATTCTGATGATTCGGTTAGTTCTGGAATGTGAATTGTGACTTAGGGGAGCAATTGGAATTGAATTTGGAGGCCCGGTGTAGAAATAGGCTTGAATTGGCTAAGGTTGAATTTTGGCGAAATCCGAACGGTAGGTGAGATTTTGATCCGGGGGTCGGAATGGAATTCCGACAATTCCTGTAACTTCGTTATGTGATTTTGGATATGTCCGCAAAATTTCAGGTCATTCGGACGTCGTTTGGTCGGGTTTTTGATTGATTGTGTAATTCGGAATGTTTTAAGGAATTTAGGCTTGAATTCGATGTGAATTATGGGTTTTGATGTTGTTAGATGTACTTTGAGGATTAGAGCAAGTTAGAATAAGGTATTAGGATGTGTTCGTGTGTTTGGATGAGGTCCCGGGGGCCTCGGGGTGTTTTCGGGTGGCTAAACGGGAGAAAATGTGGGAAATTGCAGGTTGGAGTATTCTGGTTCTGTCATTTTCGCCCCTGCGGAAATGTGGGCGCGGAGGCGAGTCTGCAGGAGCGGACTGAGGCGCGCAGAAGCGCTTACGTTCGCGGAAGCGGTTCTTGTTCCGCTGAGGCGGAGTCGCCGGTGCGAACCGTGTGTCGCAGAAGCGGTCTAGAGGCGGATTAGGGAGATCCGCAGGAGCGGAGGAGTGATCGCCTAGGCGAGTCCGCAAAAGCGGACTCTGGTGTGAAAAAGCGGGAGTTTTCGCAGGAGCGGCCAATTGGTCGCGGATACGGGCTGGTAGGAGCGGAATTTTATCTGTAGAAGCGAAAATCGCAGTGAGTTAATTGTATCAGAAGTTAGAAAATTCAGAAACATTTCACACATTTGGGTCTCGGCTTTAGAGGCGATTTGGGCAATTTTGAAGAGAAACTCAAGGGAAATCATCAAGTAATCAACTATGGACTTAAACTATGATTAGTATTGATAATGTTATGCAATTATATCATGAAAATGGAGGAATTTGGGGTGATTCATGGAAGATTTAACCCTAGGCTTGAACTTTAGAAAATCAAGGTTTTGAATGGGCAAATGGAGTCCGAATTTGGTAAATTTGATATTCTTAGACTCGTATCGAGATGAGGGTTCCGAATATGTGACTTTCATGATTTTTTGACAAGCGTACCGAAAGTCCGGCTTTGGCAACTTTGCCATTTTTGGTGTAAATCGAGTTGTATTGATTGGGTGTCGTCCCATTGGCCTAATTTGTTGTATTTCTGCTATATTAGATCAGATTCTATGCGTGCGGAGCTTGATTCTCGTGGCAAGGGCATTGCGGAGTAGTCATTGCGCTGTATTGAGGTGAGTAATAGATGTGGGTGATGACCAGCGGGTTCGAAACCCCAGTATACCACTTTGTGACGCTGTATAGCAGCGAGACACGTACTCTCATGTGAGTGCGGGGTCGATTGTGATTGGGTACTATGGCTTAGTTCAGCTTGTTGGCACTGTGTTATGATATTGGCTATTGTTGAGCCGTCGAACCTCCTTCTCGGATGGTTGCATACTATATATTGTGATATTGGCCACTTTTGAGCCGATGAACCCCCTTCTTGGGCGGTTGAGTATACTTGTGGGCCGTGAGCCAGTTATTGGATCCCGCGAGGATCGTTATCATTATCTTATCATATTGACATGTTAGTTACTACCAGTTCGTAGCTATTTCTGTTATCATGCTATTTCCAATCTCTAGAACTTGATATTACTGTTTTCAACTGAAAAATGATAAAAGATGTTTTCAAAACTACTTTTGAGCCTGCGAGGCTGTATTTGCATATTAGCTGACTGGTAGTGGATCAGGCTGCGCGCCGCAGCGGTATATATGTTGGATCGGACTGCACGCCACAATGATATTATGCTTGGGTTGTAGGAGTCCCACCGGAGTCTGAACCCCCAGAGTGAGCACGGGTACCCAAATTGGATCGAGCTACGCGCCGTAGCGGTCATATCATGCATTGCATTGCATTTAGATACATCTGCTAGTTGTTATACTGTGTTGCTCGTACTTGTTGGTATAGGTACAGTCGATATTGATTCTGTGACAGGGTTTTTGATTACAGCTTTACAGAGTGCTTTATTGCGGATTTCTTATCTGCGCTGTCTTACCCTTGTTTATTACCACTGAGTCTGGCAGTACTCATTTTACTCCCTGCACCTTGTGTGCAGATCCAGGTACCTCTCAGCAGTGATCCGGTAGCTGTTTGAGGCGATATCTGTAGGATATTCGAGGTTGCTGCAGAGTCCGCAGGACCCGATATTTCCTTCTTACTGTCTTTTGATTCTGTATCGATGTTTCTTTCCGTACTTGGTATTTTGTAAACCATTATACACTTATGTTCAGTAGAGGCTCATGACTCTTGACCCTGCGGTCTATGGGAGTTGGTATATTTCGGGACTTGGTTCCCCGTTTTTGATATATGTATCACTGTTGTTTCGTATTTTGATATGCTTAAATGGGATAAAGCGAGCTTCTAGCTTCGTTGATGTTATTGATTGGTCAGGCTGGCCTGGCAATGTGCTGGACGCCATCACGACCGGATTTGGGATCGTGACAAGTTTGTATCAGAGCCTAGGTTTACTAAGCCTCAAGAGTCTTGAGCCGGTTGGTAGGGTCTTGTGGATCGGTACGGGGACGCCTGTACTTATCCTCGGGAGGCTGCGAACCTTTAGGAAACACTTCACTTTTCTTGAACTCTATCGTGCGACCTTGTTGTTCTGAGAACTGAACTTCTATATTCTATTCCCTCGCAGATGGCGAGAACGCGAGCATCAGGACGAGGTGGACGACCTCCATTGCCACCTGATAGAGGCCGTGGGCGCGATCGTGCTAGAGGTAGAGGTAGGGCAGCTGAGGCAGTGCCAGCTGACCCGCCTGTTGTACCGGTTCAGGAGCAGCTCCCGGTGGTTGTTGCTCCAGCAGCCCCAGTTTAGGGCCAGACTGTATCTATTGCGATTCCTGGTGTTCAGAAGACTCTTGCTCAGATATTATCGGTGTGTTCCGGTTTGGCTCAGGTAGTTTCAGCTACCGCTACTGTAGCGACATCTCAGACAGGGGGTGGTCAGCAGACCCCTGCAGCTCGCACACTTGAGTAGGTTGTTCAGGGACTTCAGACGCCAGAGGCGGTCCCCGCTCAGGTGGTTGCACCGGCTATTCCTCCAGCTGCACCAGCTCCAGCTCCAGAGCATATGGTTCAGGCCAGTGTTTCTTGGATAAGTGTCAGAGGATGTTGTGGACGGCTGGTATTGTGACGACCCGACCCGTCGTCTCAGGTGTAACCGCCCCGTGTTTCCCACATTGTGTTGCCGTATGTTTCATTATCCGTTTTGGGTGCGTTAGAATTAAATTGGAGTAATTTTGTTAAGAAATGAGAAACTTAGTCTCTTTTAAGAAGACTTAAGGTGGGAAGTCAACCTAGAGTTGACTATTGAGTTAGAGTGCTCGAAATCGAATTCTGATGATTCGACTAGTTTCGGGGGATCATTTATGACTTAGGAGAGCAATCAGAACTGAATTCGGAGGTTCGGTGTAGAATTAAGCTTGAATTGGCAAAGTTAGTATTTTGGCGAATTCCGGTTGATAGGTGAAATTTTGATCCGACGGTCGGAATGAAATTCCGAAAATTTTCTGTAGCTCTGTTATGTCATTTTGGACTTGTGTACAAAATTTGAAGTCAATCGGACTTGATTTGATAGGTTTCGGCATCGAAAATAGAAGTTGGAAGTTCTAAAGTTCATAAAGCTTGGATTGGAGGTTGATTCATGATTTTAGCATTGTTTGTTGTGATTTGAGGCCTCGAGCAAGTCCGTAATATATTATGAGACTTGTTAGTATACTTTGTTGGGATCCCATGAGGCTCGGATAAATTTTGGAACAGTTTTTGGAAGCTTTTTGCCGTTTTGAGCATAAATGTAATGATCCAAAGGTATATTTTTAGTTCTAGAGATTCAAATTAGATTTCGAGACTTCGAGAATTTAGATAATGAATTATAGGACTGATCTGGAAAGTTTGGTCTAATTTCATCAAGTCGCGATTGGGTTTTTTGACGCGAAATGTGAATTAATTGTTTAACGAGAAAAATTGATGTTGCACTGAGTAACTGAGATCCAAATTCACTTTTGTTTGAACCACTGGATCCGTATCAAAATTACGGAGTCATAGGAAAAAGAATCGTCGAATTCCGAGTTCGTATGATTGAGTTATAGCATTTTTAGTGAAATAAAAAGCTGCTGCAATTTTCTGGGGCAAATCTGGTATTTTCGCTTCTGCGATGAACAGTACCCGCAGAAGCGGGTGAACAGTGATTTTCCGCTTCTGCGATGAACAGTTCCGCAGAAGCGATGAACAGTGAAATCGCACCTGCGGTGAACAGTAACCGCAGATGCGAAAATCGCTGGACATTTAATTTGGGGCAATCCGAGATGTTTCTTCATTTTTGGAGCTATGGAGCTCGGATTGAAGCGATTTTCACCATATGGATGGGGGTAAGTGTTCTATATCCAAAAGTGATTATATTTAATGATTCCATGGTTATTTTCATCAAGTATTAGTGAATCAATGGAAGAAATCGGAGAAAATTTATAAACTTTTCAAAAACGAAACTTTAGGATTTGAAGGGTCATTTGTGGTCCGATTTGGGAGTTCTTGGTATGTACGGACTCGTGGAGAGACGAGGATTCCGAAAATATAAATTTCATAATTTTTTTGAGACGTGGGCCCGGGGCTCGGGTTTTGCCAATTTCGTGATTTTTAGTATTTTTCGAGTTCATTCGGTTGGGTTATGTCCCATTAGCATATTGTGATATTTGCCCTGACTTCTATTAGATTTGACGCGCGTGAAGGACGTTTTGAGGGGAAAAGGCGTCGCGGGCTAGAGAATTCGCCGGTTCAAGGTGGGTAATACTTGTAAATGATGTCCTGAGGGTTAGTAAACCCCGGACTTGCACATCTTAGTGCTGTGTTGAGGTGACTTGCACGCCGGATAACGGGCGTGGGGTAGAGGACCATTGGGGATTGTGACTTGGTCCGTCCCGCGTAATAAATAATAACACCTAATTGTTTGAAATGAAATTGACGCCTCAATAAAGATATTAATTTTCATGAATTGGACTAATTATCGTGTTTGGGCTTCGTGTCGATTATTTGAATCCTTCAGGGATTGGTATCATTGTCTTGATAACACTGTGCATATTTTGTATCTAAATTTAAGGTTTTAAATGGTATTTTGCTATTCAGCATTTTTATAAAGTTATGAAAAACTTGCACAAGGTCTTAATGACATTTTTAGCTGTGAGTTAATATGATATTGTTGCCCGTGGGGCTTTCTTGATTATTTGTTAGACTGATTGGGGCCGAGGGCCATATGTTAGGGCATGACGATTTATGTGAGCATATGCATACACATGCATGGATCGGACTGCACGCCGCAGTGGTATATGGATCGGGCTGCGCGCCGCAGTATGTGGGATATTGATATTGCGCTTGGGCTGTAGGAGCCCCTCCGGAGTCTGAACCCCCACGGTGAGCGCGGGCGCCTTTGCATGGATCGGGCTACACGCCGTAGCGGTCATATGCATTGCATGGAATACATACATTGGTTTACGTGTACTACGTGTCATAACATTTAGCACTCATATATTACTGGCACACATGCATTATTTGCCTTATTGACCAGATCTCCTCGTGGAAATTGTTATGGAGTGCTGAGCCCAAGGGGCTGATTTGAGTGCAGACTTGCACTGCTTGAGATTGTACCCAGGTATTGGTATGTTATCATGAAAGAAAGAAAGCTGAAAATGAGATTTCTAAATAATCTACTCACATATGCTGGAAAGGAAATAAAAGATAGTACTGTATTGTGTAGCATGAGATAGTGCCTTGCGTGGTTTTCTTCCCTTCAACATTATTTACTTTTATTACTGCTGAGTTGGAAGTACTCACACCCGACTCCCTGCACCTTGTGTGCAGATCCAGGTACATCACAGCAAAGCTGATTCTATTGCGGCTCGGGAGTGCTTTTGGACAGTCGAGGTAGCTGCCAGCGTTCGCAGGACCTGACTTTCCAGCTTACTTTTATTCATGTTGATATCTATTTCTGCACTTGAGCACCGCCGTAGGCACTATCACACTTTGTATACTCTATAGAGGCTCATGACTCGTGACCCCTGGTCCTTGGGGAGTTGTTATTGTTTTTGGGATGTGATCCCTTTACTTGGTTATTCCATTACTATTGTTCTAATTTGTTTATGCCTAAAATGGTTTAAGTGAGCTAATAGCTCTGTGTTTCTGTTGATTGGTCGGGATGGCCTAGCCGTGTGTTGGGCGCCATCACGACCGGGTTTGGGGTCGTGACAAGTTAGTATCAGAGCCTAGGTTACTAGGCCTCATGAGTCTTGAGCCGGTTTAGTAGAGTCTCGCGGATCGGTACGGAGATGTCTGTATTTATCCTCGAGAGGCTGCAGAACCTTTAGGAAACACTTCACTTTCTTGGAATTCTTATCGTGCGTACTTGATTCAGCTTGAGATGTAATTCTTGAAATTCCTTCCACACGTTTGTATGCGCACTCGAGCGCTTAGTTATAAATTTGCCTTGATGGCTTGTGACTCCCCAGTCGAAGGCAAGATATAATCTCCGTGATTTCATGTTGGACCCGTCTGAAGGACTTGAGGCCGAATCTTCGCCTATGGCTTGAGCACCAAGGTGCTGATTTTGCGAGCTGGTATTATGAACTTATATGTTCGGTATTGTCCCTAATTGTGGTAATGTCGGCTAGATAGCCAGATGATGTGTATCATGGTGGAAGGTGTGCTGAGATACTAAATTGAGGCGAAGCAGGTGGGTTATCTCTTGCGGAGTGCCATTAGGTGAGCTTATTCTTATGTGTGATTGAAAGGTATTTGATATGTGTTATGATTCGAGCAGGTGCAACGCATGTCAGTATATCAATTTTGATAATATAATTCGTGTAGTATTGAGATTAATGTTGTTGATATACATTGTGATGTCTTGTCAAGTTGTGGACGTGTTGTTAGGACGATTTTGGTGATTCTCTGGCAGGTGGATAGGGCCAATTACAAAGGAAACTCTGCCGAAATTTTTGAAAAATTTGGGACTTAGTAAAAAATTTGTCGCCTAAGAGTGGGCTTAGCTGTAGTGTGAATGAATGCAAGAATTAGGGGAGAGTTAGAATTTTTGATGATTCGTGTCTCCGTAAGCTGGTGAAAGAGTGAGTTTAATCTCACCATGATATTACGACAACAATAAAGTATATGTGTTTTGATAAATATGGCTTCGAGCTAAGTTGGGGAGGTTTTCATTGATTAGCTGATTGCGCAGTTGTATGCTACGTTGGTTATGTCTTAAAGTACACTGACGAACCAATTCTGGTTGCAGAAATTGAGCCGAGAATAGAACGAGTGAAGCAAGATTTGACAAAAGTTATACGGTGCTTTCGTAGATGTGAGAAAATAATAGTATGTCTTGAGCTGTTGTTGGTAAGGAATGCTCAGTGAATTGTGGAGAAGGATGTTTGTTGGTATTTGAATGAGATTATATCCTGTGGTGTCAGGGTGCTAATAAGGCACGAGTGGTTCTGTTCGTTAAGACTGGTAATTTGCAGTTTCGATAAGAGTGGATGACTCTTGGGAATGTTATAATGTGTTCTAAGATGGTGTATGTGACTAAAGATAGTGTCTTCATTAGAAAATATCAAGACTTGTGGTATTTTGTGATAACTACGAGACCCTAAGTATCAATATCAGGAAAGTAGTAGTAACGAATTCAGATTCACAAGAAGTGCTTCAAAACAAAGTATTATGGAAGGTGATATTTCTGGGAGACATTGGAGAAAGTATTCAGTGGCCTATGAGTATTAAAGAATGTGGCCTTATGTTTGAATCTCTTGTGGTGAGCCTGAATTGATGCATTGTAATGCTATAACAAGAGAGAAAAATCAAAATAATGATGTAAACCAAATATGAAGGTTGTGATGGTTGCTCTTGTGCGTTATAAAAAAAATAATGGGAGTTATTATGGACCTTTGAAAGGTTATCAGACTAAGTTCAATGTGATCAGAATCGGCTTGAAGTCGATGGATAGATTTAATGTGAATAATGGCAATATATCAGGCCAGATGTATGCATTTTGTAATGCAGTCCTCATGAAGGAGTAGTTAGGGTGATGCTCTATTGTCAGATATCTCGCGTAGTGATGCCTTACGCCATGTGATTTGTGAAAAGGCTCAAGAATTTATTATGTGTTGAGAATCCGCGTAGGGATCATGTTACCTGAGCAACTTGGCTATTGAAATTCAATTTCGTATACCACACATCAGTTATGCTTGGTTTTGTAGCTATAACGCTAAATACCCCTCAGGGATGATATTATGCACTTAGTATGCTTATGACCGATATTTGGTATTTGGTTATGATGAGCATATTTGGCTCGATGTGTATCTCCTTATGTGAGATTTGTGTGTGGATCGGGTGGCACGCCGCCATGGGTATGTTAACTGGATCGGGTTGCACGCCGCAACAATGTGATGTTGAGTATAATTTTATATAGACTATTTCGTATGCCTTGTTCTTTGTTTTCTAACGAAAGTCCCCATTAATGCGTGGAATTGATAATTCATTCCAGAGTTCGTTTTCTTTTGTATTGCGTTAGAATCGGTAGCCTATTGGCACTTTGGGGCCTCATATGCGATTTATAGTTATGTCTGGAGTGGCTTATTGCCTAGACAGTTCGTACTTGGAAAAACGAGATCATTGAAGTTGAGATCAATGCAATCTGAGTATGTGAAGTGAAATTATAAAACTAAGACCATTGTTTGGCTCAGAATGAGTTGATAGTTCTTGTAAAGAGTATAGAGCTAATAAATTGTTGTTTCGGTAGTAGTTATGAATGTCTTCAGGTCTCATCCGCTGTGTCAACATTCTAAGAATTTGAACAAGACCTGTGTATGTCATACAGAGCATGTGATGTAGAGTGATTCCTTCCAAGTGATTAGTTAAAGAATCTTCGGATGATTAATGAAAATGGTATTGCTAAGTGGAAGTAATTTGATGAGAGTATATGTCTCAGAAAAGGGTAATGTGATTAAACTCATTATATATCAGTAGTATTGCGGCATGTTCTTGTTGGGTCCATTGGTGGTATTCGGGTCTGTTCGGCAGGTAAACATTGAGCATCTATCATGGGATGAATGATTATCAAATATGCGCGTGTACTGCACGGTGGAAATTGGATTAGGAATGACGATTGGTGTATTATATGGAGTTCTGATGTACAAGCTATATGGTAATGATGGAATTCAGACTGATTGTCTTACTGTTGGGTGATTTTGAACTATTGCATTAAGGGCAACGTCATAAATGCCACGGGTTAAGTGGTGAAGTGCGTTAGAATACATTTTAGCAAAATGATTTATATTTTAAAGAATCAGCGGACAGCTGGGAAAGACCATTTTCTTAATTGAGTATTTGAGATGGATGTCAATGCGGAGGTTGCTATCATTGATCCCATCCCGGTATGGAGGGAATTTTTGAATTCGTTTCTTAATGGTGCATGTATTATGCAGGTTGTGGTTAGGTCGTATTGATTGTGTCATGTCACCGGGATGGTGTGTTTGGTCAAAGGAGATCGTGAGGATCATTAATGAATATAGACAGATTTGATTTCAGCATGTTTGATGGATAAATATTGAGATTTCGGTTCAAAATTTTATTATGGTAATTGCTAGAGGATAAATGGCCTCATGAATGGGTGACCTGAGGAATGAATATGGTTTACCGAGTGTTTTATTTACCATTGGCAATATATGAAAGTGTTGGAATAAGTCTCTAGCTAATAAAAGGGTTTTCCATCGACATCTGGTTATCGTGGGCAGCTGTTGTGAATGGAAGTTATTGCTGCATGTGTTTGAGTTATGCGGTATAATATATGATTTCACCTGAGGTTGCAGGTATGGATTATTACAGCTGATTCGAGTTTATTCTGAGTAAAAAATGTGAGGTTCTGATCTTGTGTAAGATTACAGAAGGTGAAACGTAGTTCTATAGTTTATGGATCAGATGGATTGAGTAATTTCAACTAAGTTGTGTTGTCGGACCTATATGAGATAGGGTGACGTGGGATCACCGCGGGTTATATGCGAGGTAAAGTTATTCAACTATTGGTGAATTTCTAGAACAACTATGGGTCCGCTCGAGGACGAGCGTTTGTTTAAGTTGGGGAGAATGTGACGACCCGACCCGTCGTCTCAGGTGTAACAGCCCCGTGTTTCCCACATTGTGTTGCCGTATGTTTCATTATCCGTTTTGGGTGCGTTAGAATTAAATTGGAGTAATTTTGTTAAGAAATGAGAAACTTAGTCTCTTTTAAGAAGACTTAAGTTGGGAAGTCAACCTAGAGTTGACTATTGAGTTAGAGTGCTCGGAATCGGATTCTGATGATTCGACTAGTTTCGGGGGATCATTTATGACTTAGGAGAGCAATCGGAACTGAATTCGGAGGTTCGGTGTAGAATTAAGCTTGAATTGGCAAAGTTAGTATTTTGGCGAATTCCGGTTGATAGGTGAAATTTTGATCCGACGGTCGGAATAAAATTCCGAAATTTTCTGTAGCTCTCTTATGTCATTTTGGACTTGTGTGCAAAATTTGAAGTCAATCGGACTTGATTTGATAGCTTTCGGCATCGAAAATAGAAGTTGGAAGTTCTAAAGTTCATAAAGCTTGGATTGGAGGTTGATTCATGATTTTAGCGTTGTTTGTTGTGATTTGAGGCCTCGAGCAAGTCCGTAATATATTATGATACTTGTTAGTATACTTTGTTGGGATCCCATGAGGCTCGGATAAATTTTGGAACAGGTTTTGGAAGCTTTTTGCCGTTTTGAGCATAAATGTAATGATCCAAAGGTCTATTTTTAGTTCTATAGATTCAAATTTGATTTTGAGACTTCGATAATTTAGATAATGAATTATAGGAATGATCTGGAAAGTTTGGTCTAATTTCATCAAGACGCGATTGGGTTTTTTGATGCGAATGTGAATTAATTATTTAACGAGCAAAATTGATGTTGCACTAAGTAAATGAGATCCAAATTCACTTTTGTTTGAACCACTGGATCCGTATCAAAATTATGGAGTCATAGGAAAAAGAATCGTCAAATTCCGAGTTCATATGATTGAGTTATAGCATTTTTAGTGAAATAAAAAACTGCTGCAATTTTCTAGGGCAAATCTGATATTTTCGCTTCTGCGATGAACAGTACCCGTAGAAGCGGGTGAACAGTGATTTCCGCTTCTGCGATGAACAGTTCCGCAGAAGCGATGAACAGTGAAATCGCACCTGCAGTGAAGAGTAACCGCAGATGCGAAAATCACTGGACATTTAATTTGGGGCAGTCTGAGATGTTTCTTCATTTTTGGAGCTATGGAGCTCGGATCGAAGCGATTTTCGAAGCGATTTTCACCATATGGATGGGTGTAAGTGTTCTATATCCAAAAGTGATTATATTTAATGATTCCATGGTTATTTTCATCAAGTATTAGTAAATCAATGGAAGAAATCGGAGAAAATTTATAAACTTTTCAAAAACGAAAATTTAGGATTTGAAGGGTCATTTGTGGTCCGATTTGGGAGTTCTTGGTATGTACGGACTCGTGGAGAGACGAGGATTCCGAAAAAATAAATTTCATAATTTTTTTGAGACGTGGGCCCGGGGCTTGGGTTTTGCCAATTTCGTGATTTTTAGTATTTTTCGAGTTCTTTCGGTTGGGTTATGTCCCATTAGCATATTGTGATATTTGCACTGACTTCTATTAGATTTGACGCACGTGAAGGACGTTTTGAGGGGAAAAGGCGTCGCGGGCTAGAGAATTCGCCGGTTCAAGGTGGGTAATACTTGTAAATGATGTCCTGAGGGTTAGTAAACCCCGGACTTGCACATCTTAGTGCTGTGTTGAGGTGACTTGCACGCCGGATAACGGGCGTGGGGTAGAGCACCATTGGGGATTGTGACTTGGTCTATCCCGCATAATAAATAATAACACCTAATTGTTTGAAATGAAATTGACGCCTCAATAAAGATATTAATTATCATGAATTGGACTAATTATCGTGTTTGGGCTTCGTGTCGATTATTTGAATCCTTCAGGGATTGGTATCATTGTCTTGATAACACTGTGCATATTTTTATCTAAATTTAAGGTTTTAAATGGTATTTTGCTATTCAGCATTTGTATAAGGTTATGAAAAACTTGCACGAGGTCTTAATGACATTTTTAGCTGTGAGCTAATATGATACTGTTGCCCGAGGGGCTTTCTTGATTATTTGTTAGACTGATTGGGGCCGAGGGCCATATGTTAGGGCATGACGATTTATGTGAGCATATGCATACACATGCATGGATCGGACTGCACGCCGCATTGGTATATGGATCGGGCTGCACGCCGCAGCCTGTGTGATATTGATATTGCGCTTGGGTTGTAGGAGCCCCTCCGGAGTCTGAACCCCCACAGTGAGCGCGGGCGCCTTTGCATGGATCGGGCTACACGCCGTAGCGGTCATATGCATTGCATGGCATACATACATTGGTTTACGTGTACTACGTGTCATAACATTTGGCACTCATATATTACTGGCACACATGCATTATTTGCCTTATTGACCAGATCTCCTGGTGGAAATTGTTAAGGAGTGTTGAGCCCGAGGGGCTGATTTGAGTGCAGACTTGCACTGCTTGAGATTGTACCCAGGTATTGGTATGTTATCATGAAAGAAAGAAAGCTGAAAATGAGATTTCTAAATAATCTACTCACATATGCTTAAAAGGAATAAAATGATAGTGTTTTGAAGTTTAATGATAGTTCTGTATTGTGTAGCATGAGATAGTGTTTTGCGTGGTTTTCTTTTCTTCAACATTATTTACTTTTATTACCACTGAGTTGGAAGTACTCACACCTGACTCCCTGCACCTTGTGTGCAGATCCTGGTACATCACAACATAGCTGATTCTATGGCTGAGTGCTTTTGGACAGTCGAGGTAGCTGCCAGCGTTCGCAAGACCTGACTTTCCAGCTTACTTTTATTCATGTTGATATCTATTTCTGCACTTGAGCACCGCCGTAGGCACTATCACACTTTGTATACTCTATAGAGGCTCATGACTCGTGACCCCTGGTCCTTGGGGAGTTGTTATTGTTTTTGGGATGTGATCCCTGTACTTGGTTATTCCATTACTGTTGTTCTAATTTTTTTATGCCTAAAATGGTTAAAAGTGAGCTAATAGCTTCATGAGTTCTATGGATTGGTCGGGCTAGCCTAGCAGTGTGTTGGGCACCATCACGACCGGGTTTGGGGTCGTGACAAGTTGGTATCACAGCCTAGGTTACTAGGCCTCATGAGTCTTGAGCCGGTTAGTAGAGTCTCGCGGATCGGTACGGAGATGTCTGTATTTATCCTCGAGAGGCTGCAGAACCTTTAGGAAACACTTCACTTTCTTGGAATTCTTATCGTGCGTACTTGATTCAGCTTGAGATGTAATTCTTGAAATTCCTTCCACACGTTTGTATGCGCACTCGAGCGCTTAGTTATAAATTTGCCTTGATGGCTTGTGACTCCCCAGTCGAAGGCGAGATATAATCTCCGTGATTTCATGTTGGACCCGTTTGAAGGACTTGAGGCCGAATCTTCGCCTATGCTTGAGCACCAAGGTGCTGATTTTGCGAGCTGGTATTATGAACTTATATGTTCAGTATTGTCCCTAATTGTGGTAATGTCGACTAGATAGGCAGATGATGTGTATCATGGTGGAAGGTGTGCTGAGATACTAAATTGAGGCGAAGCAGGTGGGTTATCTCTTGCGGAGTGCCATTAGGTGAGCTTATTCTTATGTGTGATTGAAAGGTATTTGATATGTGTTATGATTCGAGCAGGTGCAACGCATGTCAGTATATCAATTTTGATAATATAATTTGTGTAGTATTGAGATTAATGTTGTTGATATACATTGTGATGTCTTGTCGAGTTGTGGACGTGTTGTTAGGATGATTTTGGTGATTCTCTGGCAGGTGGATAGGGCCAATTACAAAGGAAACTCTGCCGAAATTTTTGAAAAATTTGGGACTTAGTAAAAAATTTGTCGCCTAAGAGTGGGCTTAGCTGTAGTGTGAATGAATGCAAGAATTAGGGGAGAGTTAGAATTTTTGATGATTCGTGTCTCCGTAAGCTGGTGAAAGAGTGAGTTTAATCTCACCATGATATTACGACAACAATAAAGTATATGTGTTCTGATAAATATGGCTTCGAGCTAAGTTGGGGAGGTTTTCATTGATTAGCTGATTGCGCAGTTGTATGCTACGTTGGTTATGTCTTAAATTACACTGACGAACCAATTCTGGTTGCATAAATTGAGCCGAGAATAGAACGAGTGAAGCAAGATTTGACAAAAGTTATACGGTGCTTTCGTAGATGTGAGAAAATAATAGTATGTCTTGAGCTGTTGTTGGTAAGGAATGCTCAGTGAATTGTGGAGAAGGATGTTTGTTGGTATTTGAATGAGATTATATCCTGTGGTGTCAGGGTGCTAATAAGGCAGGAGTGGTTCTGTTCGTTAAGACTGGTAATTTGCAGTTTCGATAAGAGTGGATGACTCTTGGGAATGTTATAATGTGTTCTAAGATGGTGTATGTGACTAAAGATAGTGTCTTCATTAGAAAATATCAAGACTTGTGGTATTTTGTGATAACTACGAGACCCTAAGTATCAATATCAGGAAAGTAGTAGTAACGAATTTAGATTCACAAGAAGTGCTTCAAAACAAAGTATTATGGAAGGTGATATTTCTGGGAGACATTGGAGAAAGTATTCAGTGGCCTATAAGTATTAAAGAATGTGGCCTTATGTTTGAATCTCTTGTGGTGAGCCTGAATTGATGCATTGTAATGCTATAACAAGAGAGAAAAATCAAAATAATGATGTAAACCAAATATGAAGGTTGTGATGGTTGCTCTTGTGCGTTATAAAAAAAATAATGGGAGTTATTATGGACCTTTGAAAGGTTATCAGACTATGTTCAATGTGATCAGAATCGGCTTGAAGTCGATGGATAGATTTAATGTGAATAATGGCAATATATCAGGCCAGATGTATGCATTTTGTAATGCAGTCCTCATGAAGGAGTAGTTAGGGTGATGCTTTATTGTCAGATATCTCGCGTAGTGATGCCTTACGCCATGTGATTTGTGAAAAGGCTCAAGAAATTATGTGTTGAGAATCCGCGTTGGGATCATGTTACCTGAGCAGCTTGGCTATTGAAATTCAATTTCGTATACCACACATCAGTTATGCTTGGTTTTGTAGCTATAACGCTAAATACCCCTCAGGGATGATATTATTCACTTAGTATGCTTATGACCGATATTTGGTATTTGGTTATGATAAGCATATTAGGCTCGATGTGTATCTCCTTATGTGAGATCTGTGTGTGGATCGGGTGGCACGCCGCCATGGGTGTGTTAACTGGATCGGGTTGCACGCCGCAACAATGTGATGTTGAGTATAATTTTATATAGACTATTTCGTATGCCTTGTTCTTTGTTTTCTAAAGAAAGTCCCCATTAATGCGTGGAATTGATAATTCATTCCAGAGTTCGTTTTCTTTTGTATTGCGTTAGAATCGGTAGCCTATTGGCACTTTGGGGCATCATATACGATTTATAGTCATATCTGGAGTGGCTTATTGCCCAGACAGTTCATACTTGGAAAGACGAGATCATTGAAGTTGAGATCAATGCAATCTGAGTATGTGAAGTGAAATTATAAAACTAAGACCATTGTTTGGCTCAGAATGAGTTGATAGTTCTTGTAAAGAGTATAGAACTAATAAATTGTTGTTTCGGTAGTAGTTATGAATGTGTTCAGGTCTCATTCGCTGTGTCAACATTGTAAGAATTTGAACAAGACCTGTGTATGTCATACAGAGCATGTGATGTAGAGTGATTCCTTCCAAGTGATTTGTTAAAGAATCTTCGGATGATTAAGGAAAATGGTATTGCTAAGTGGAAGTGATTTGATGAGAGTATATGTCTCGGAAAAGGGTAATGTGATTAAACTAATTATATATTAGTAGTATTGCGGCATGTTCTTGTTGGGTCCATTGGTGGTATTCGGGTCTGCTCGGCAGGTAAACATTGAGCATCTATCATGGGATGAATAATTATCAAATATGCGCATGTACTGCACGGTGGAAATTGGATTAGGAATGACGATTGGTGTATTATATGGAGTTCTGATGTACAAGCTATATGGTAATGATGGAATTCAGACTGATTGTCTTACTGTTGGGTGATTTTGAACTATTGCATTAAGGGCAACGTCATAAATGCCACGGGTTAAGTGGTGAAGTGCGTTAGAATACATTTTAGCAAAATGATTTATATTTTAAAGAATCAGCGGACAGCTGGGAAAGACCATTTTCTTAATTGAGTATTTGAGATGGATATCAGTGCGGAGGTTGCTATCATTGATCCCATCCCGGTATGGAGGGAATTTTTGAATGCGTTTCTTAATGGTGCATGTATTATGCAGGTTGTGGTTAGGTCGTATTGATTGTGTCATGTCACCGGGATGGTGTGTTTGGTCAAAGGAGATCGTGAGGATCATTAATGAATATAGACAGATTTGATTTCAGCATGTTTGATGGATAAATATAGAGATTTCGGTTCAAAATTTTATTATGGTAATTGCTAGAGGATAAATGGCCTCATGAATGGGTGACCTGAGGAATGAATATGGTTTACCGAGTGTTTTATTTACCATTGGCAATATATGAAAGTGTTGGAATAAGTCTCTAGCTAATAAAAGGGTTTTCCATCGACATCTGGTTATCGTGGGCAGCTGTTGTGAATGGAAGTTATTCCTGCATGTGTTTGAGTTATGCGGTATAATATATGATTTCACCTGAGGTTGCAGGTATGGATTATTACAGCTGATTCGAGTTTATTCTGAGTAAAAAATGTGAGGTTCTGATCTTGTGTAAGATTACAGAAGGTGAAACGTAGTTCTATAATTTATGGATCAGATGGATTGAGTAATTTCAGCTAAGTTGTGTTGTCGGACCTATATGAGATAGGGTGACGTGGGATCACCGCGGGTTATATGCTAGGTAAAGTTATTCAACTATTGGTGAATTTCTAGAACAACTCCTGGGTCCGCTCGAGGACGAGCGTTTGTTTAAGTTGGGGAGAATGTGACGACCCGACCCGTCGTCTCAAGTGTAACCGCCCCGTGTTTCCCACATTGTGTTGCCGTATGTTTCATTATCCGTTTTGGGTGCGTTAGAATTAAATTGGAGTAATTTTGTTAAGAAATGAGAAACTTAGTCTCTTTTAAGAAGACTTAAGTTGGGAAGTCAACCTAGAGTTGACTATTGAGTTAGAGTGCTCGGAATCGGATTCTGATGATTCGACTAGTTTCGGGGGATCATTTATGACTTAGGAGAGCAATCAGAACTGAATTCGGAGGTTCGGTGTAGAATTAAGCTTGAATTGGCAAAGTTAGTATTTTGGCGAATTCCGGTTGATAGGTGAAATTTTGATCCGACCGTCGGAATAAAATTCCGAAATTTTCTGTAGCTCTGTTATGTCATTTTGGACTTGTGTGCAAAATTTGAAGTCAATCGGACTTGATTTGATAGCTTTCGGCATCGAAAATAGAAGTTGGAAGTTCTAAAGTTCATAAAGCTTGGATTGGAGGTTGATTCATGATTTTAGCGTTGTTTGTTGTGATTTGAGGCCTCGAGCAAGTCCGTAATATATTATGATACTTGTTAGTATACTTTGTTGTTATCCCATGAGGCTCGGATAAATTTTGGAACAGTTTTTGGAAGCTTTTTGCCGTTTTGAGCATAAATGTAATGATCCAAAGGTCTATTTTTAGTTCTATAGATTCAAATTTGATTTCGAGACTTCGATAATTTAGATAATGAATTATAGGACTGATCTGGAAAGTTTGGTCTAATTTCATCAAGACGCGATTGGGTTTTTTGACGCGAAATGTGAATTAATTGTTTAACGAGCGAAATTGATGTTGCGCTGAGTAAATGAGATCCAAATTCACTTTTGTTTGAACCACTGGATCCGTATCAAAATTACGGAGTCACAGGAAAAAGAATCGTCGAATTCCGAGTTCGTATGATTGAGTTATAGCATTTTTAGTGAAATAAAAAGCTGCTGCAATTTTCTGGGGCAAATCTGATATTTTCGCTTCTGCGATGAACAGTACCCGCAGAAGCGGGTGAATAGTGATTTCCGCTTCTGCGATGAACAGTACCGCAGAAGCGATGAACAGTGAAATCGCACCTGCAGTGAAGAGTAACCGCAGATGCGAAAATCACTGGACATTTAATTTGGGGCAGTGTGAGATGTTTCTTCATTTTTGGAGCTATGGAGCTCGGATTGAAGCGATTTTCGAAGCGATTTTCACCATATGGATGGGTGTAAGTGTTCTATATCCAAAAGTGATTATATTTAATGATTCCATGGTTATTTTCATCAAGTATTAGTGAATCAATGGAAGAAATCGGAGAAAATTTATAAACTTTTCAAAAACGAAAATTTAGGATTTGAAGGGTCATTTGTAGTCCGATTTGGGAGTTCTTGGTATGTACGGACTCGTGGAGAGACGAGGATTCCGAAAATATAAATTTCATAATTTTTTTGAGACGTGGGCCCGGGGCTCGGGTTTTGCCAATTTCGTGATTTTTAGTATTTTTCGAGTTCTTTCGGTTGGGTTATGTCCCATTAGCATATTGTGATATTTGCACTGACTTCTATTAGATTTGACGCGCGTGAAGGACGTTTTGAGGGGAAAAGGCATCGCGGGCTAGAGAATTCGCCGGTTCAAGGTGGGTAATACTTGTAAATGATGTCCTGAGGGTTAGTAAACCCCGGACTTGCACATCTTAGTGCTGTGTTGAGGTGACTTGCACGCCGGATAACGGGCGTGGGGTAGAGCACCATTGGGGATTGTGACTTGGTCCGTCCCGCATAATAAATAATAACACCTAATTGTTTGAAATGAAATTGACGCCTCAATAAAGATATTAATTATCATGAATTGGACTAATTATCGTGTTTGGGCTTCGTGTCGATTATTTGAATCCTTCAGGGATTGGTATCATTGTCTTGATAACACTGTGCATATTTTTATCTAAATTTAAGGTTTTAAATGGTATTTTGCTATTCAGCATTTTTATAAAGTTATGAAAAACTTGCACAAGGTCTTAATGACATTTTTAGCTGTGAGTTAATATGATACTGTTGCCCGAGGGGCTTTCTTGATTATTTGTTAGACTGATTGGGGCCGAGGGCCATATGTTAGGGCATGACGATTTATGTGAGCATATGCATACACATGCATGGATCGGACTGCACGCCGCAGTGGTATATGGATCGGGCTGCGCGCCGCAGCATGTGTGATATTGATATTGCGCTTGGGCTGTAGGAGCCCCTCCGGAGTCTGAACCCCCACAGTGAGCGCGGGCGCCTTTGCATGGATCGGGCTACACGCCGTAGCGGTCATATGCATTGCATGGCATACATACATTGGTTTACGTGTACTACGTGTCATAACATTTAGCACTCATATATTACTGGCACACATGCATTATTTGCCTTATTGACCAGATCTCCTGGTGGAAATTGTTAAGGAGTGCTGAGCCCAAGGGGCTGATTTGAGTGCAGACTTGCACTGCTTGAGATTGTACCCAGGTATTGGTATGTTATCATGAAAGAAAGAAAGCTGAAAATGAGATTTCTAAATAATCTACTCACGTATGCTGGAAAGGAAATAAAAGATAGTACTGTATTGTGTAGCATGAGATAGTGCCTTGCGTGATTTTCTTCCCTTCAGCATTATTTACTTTTATTTCTGTTGAGTTGGAAGTACTCACACCCGACTCCCTGCACCTTGTGTGCAGATCCAGGTACATCACAGCAAAGCTGATTCTATTGCGGCTCGGGAGTGCTTTTGGACAGTCGAGGTAGCTGCCAGCGTTCGCAGGACCTGACTTTCCAGCTTACTTTTATTCATGTTGATATCTATTTCTGCACTTGAGCACCGCCGTAGGCACTATCACACTTTGTATACTCTATAGAGGCTCATGACTCGTGACCCCTGGTCCTTGGGGAGTTGTTATTGTTTTTGGGATGTGATCCCTGTACTTGGTTATTCCATTATTGTTGTTCTAATTTGTTTATGCCTAAAATGGTTTAAGTGAGCTAATAGCTCTGTGTTTCTGTTGATTGGTCGGGCTGGCCTAGCCGTGTGTTGGGCGCCATCACGACCGGGTTTGGGGTCGTGACAGGTATTCTTGAGTCCAGCGGAGTTTCATTTACTACCTTTCAGTTCACTGGTCCCGCATTTGATTGGTGGGAAGAGTTTGAGAGGCGTAGGCCTGCAGGAGCAGAACCTCTCACATGGCGGCAGTTCTCTACTCTCTTTCTAGAGAAGTATGTACCTCAGTCTCGCCGCGAGGAGCTACGTCGCCAGTTCGAGTGGTTGGTTCAGGGCGATATGTCTGTGACTCAGTATGAGCTTAGATTCACACAGTTGGATAGGCATGCCACATGGATGATCCCTACTGATAGGGAGAGGATCAGGAGGTTCATTGATGGCCTCAACTATTCTATCCGTATTCTTATGACCAGAGAGAGAGTTTTGTCATCATCATTTGAGCAGGTTGTGGACATGGAATGCTCCATTGAGGTGGATCATCACCGAGAGAGAGAAGAGCGGGAGGCCAAGAGGCCTCGTGGTTCTGCCAGTTTCAGTGGTGCTCCATCTAGAGGGCATTCCCAGCAGAGCAGAGGTCGCTCATCTAGACCTTCTCATTTAGGCCGCCCATAGCAGAGCGGAGGTTCTTATGGTCGTGGTTGACAGGGGTTTCAGCAGGGTCAGTCATCACTTAGTGCCCTTCCAGCCCAGAGTGCAACACCTACTTCTTCAGCCCAGGGTTCTTCTGCAGCGAGGGGTTCCCTTCAGTCCCCTTCTCCAGCACCAGGTGCATGTTATGAGTATGGTGAGTTTGGCCACATGAGGAGACAGTGCCCTCGACTCCGTAGGGACAGGACTCAGCAGAGGGATCGGCCCTCCTCTTCAGCACCATCTCAGGCTAGTAGAGGTGGAGGTCAGGCACGGTTCTATGCACTTCCTGACAGGCGTGATGCAGTTGCCTCCGAGCACGGTTCTATGCACCTCCCGACGGGAGTGATGCGGTTGCCTCCGATGCGGTGATTACGGGTATCATTTCCGTCTGTCGCAGAGATGCCTCTGTTCTATTTGATCCAGGGTCCACATATTCTTACGTGTCCTCTTATTTTGCACAACATTTGGGTGCGACTCGTGGTAGTCTTGACTTACCTGTTCATGTATCCACCCCCGTGGGTGATACGATTGTTGTGGATCACGTCTATAGATCCTGTGTTATATCTATTGGGTGTTTGGAGACCCAGGTAGATTTGTTATTGTTGGGGATGGTGGACTTTGATGTTATATTGGGTATGGACTGGTTGTCTCCATACCACGTTATATTGGACTGTCATGCTAAGACAGTTACGTTGGCCATTCCTGGTATTTCTCGGATCGAGTGGCGGGGTTTTACTGATTTCGTCCCTAGCCGTGTTATATCGTTCTTAAAAGCTCAGAAGATGGTTGAAAAGGGTGTTTATCGTACTTAGGTTTTGTGAGAGATGTGGGAGCGGAGTCTCCTAGCATTAATTCTGTACCTATTGTGAGGGACTTCCCAGATGTATTCTCCTCAGACCTGCCGGGCATGCCGCTGGACATGGATATTGATTTTTCCATTGACTTGGTGCCGGGCACTCAGCTCATATCCGTTCCTCCTTATCGGATGGCACCAGGTGAGTTGAAAGAACTGAAAGAGCAGCTTCAGGAGCTTCCGGATAAGGGTTTCATCCGCCCTAGTGTGTCCCCGTGGGGTGCGTCGGTATTATTTGTTAAAAAGAAAGATGGTTCCATGCGAATGTGTATTGATTATAGGCAATTGAACAAAGTGACAGTGAAGAACAAGTACTCTCTACCGCGCATAGATGACTTTTTTGATCAGTTACAGGGTGCGAGGGTGTTTTCTAAGATTGATCTTTGTTCAGGCTATCTGTGATGACCCGGCCCGTCGTCACGGGAATTACCACCCCATTATGTTGTAATTACATATTTCATGCTTTTATATCGGTGTTAGAGTCTATCGGGGGAGTTAGGAGTGAATTGGATTGAAAATGAGGCATATAGCCTTTTTGAAGGAAACTTGAATAAGGAAAGTCAACCCGGAGTTGACTATTTAGTTAGAGAGATCGGAATCGAATTCTGATGATTCGATCAGCTCCGGGAGGTCATTTGTTAGCTAGGAGAGCGATCGAAATTGAATTTGGAGGTCCGGTGTAGAAAAAGGCTTGAATTGGCTAAGGTTGAATTTTGGCGAAATACGAACGGTAGGTGAGATTTTGATCCGGGAGTCAGAATGGAATTTCGACAATTGCAGTAGCTCCGTTAGGGTATTTTGGATGTGCCTGCAAAATTTCAGGTCATTCGGAGGTCGTATAGTCGGGTTTTTGATCGAATGTCGATTTCGGAAGTTTTGAAGAAACTTAGGCTTGAATCCGTGTGTAATTGGTGATTTTGATGTTTAGGATGGTGTTTTTACGCTTGGAACAAGTTCGTATCGTGTTTTAAAGTATGTTGGTGATTTTCGTTGGGGTCCCAGGGGACCCGGGGTGGTTTCGGGAGGTTAAACGGGAGGAAATTGGAGTTTGGTGACTGCTGTCATGAATTGCAGCAGCATTTCCGCTCCTGCGGATTGGGAACCGCAGGAGTGGGACCGCAGAAGCGGAATTTGGACCGCAGATGCGAAAGGGGTATTGGCCAGGAGGTTCCGCCGAAGCGGATGACTCGTCGCAGGAGCGGACTCGGTTCTGCGAGTCCTTGGTCGCAGAAGCGGAAAGGCGGGCGATTGGGGAGAATCACTGGTGCGGAGGCTTGTTCACAGGAGCGGTCTCGCAGGAGCGAGACCTGGGCCGCAGAAGCGGAACTGGGCGGCTAGGTGTGTTTTCGCATAAGCGACCATTTGGTCGCAGAGGCGGCCTCGCAGAGGCGGATTTTTGTCCGCAAAAGCGGAAATCGGGCCTGTGTTAAAAATAACAGAAGGGTTAAAATTTCATAAGTTGCAAAACATTTGGGGCTCGGTTCTTGGAGGCGAATTGGGCGATTTGGGCGAGATATTGCTGGGAGATCATCGGGTTATCATCGGAGGTGAGTTTTACGGTTCCTTTACGCGTTTTTATCATGAAATCCTTCTTTAATTCACGGAAATTGGATCAAATTGTAGGGGAATTTAGCCTAAGCCAGGGTTTTGATAAATTGCCGATTTGAGTGGGCAAATGGAGTCCGAATTTGGTAAATTTGATATGCCTAGACTCGTATTGAGACGAGGGTTCCGAATATGTAACTTTTATAATTTTTCGAGAAGCGCACCAAAAGTCGAGTTTTGACAACTTTGTGGGTTTTGATACAATTTGGGTTATTTTGAATGAATTGCGTGAAATTAGCATATATTGATGCATTCTCTATGACTTTGAGTAGATTTGGCATCCAAGGAGATTGATTTGCGAGGCAAGCGCAAGACGGATTGAAGCTTCCACCGGTTCGAGGTGAGTGGTAGTAGTAATCAATGTACTGAGGGTTTGAAACCTTGTACTAGCACTTTACAGTGCTATGTTGAGATGAGACACGCGTCTTGTGACGGGCATGGTGACATTGTGATTGGGGACTTGGACTTGGTCCTTCCCGACTAATAGAATACTATGTTGTATGACTGTTAATGACATTATGATTGTTCAATAGGGCTAATACCCATGTTTGGGGCCTTATGCCGATCTGTAGAGTATTGGGGAACCTATAGAGCTAGGTGACCCTTATATCATGTTGGAAACATACACTCAGCCGTAGCTCTAGCTGTATAGCATAATATGAGCCGTACTAGATGTGTACATTTAGAGAGATTATCTAGGGTGGAATTCCCTGTTCTAGCTGAGCGGGCCTGAAAGGCCAAGTCTATACCGATTGAGATGAGATAGGGTCAAGGACCCACTATAGCTGAGCAGGACTGAAAGGCCAAGTCTATACCGATTGAGATGAGATAGGGTCAAGGACCCACTATGAGATGTTATATTGGGCCCGAAAGGCCAAGTCTATATTGACTGAGACAGGGTCAAGGACCCACTGTGATATATTATATTGGGCCTGAGAGGCCAAGTATATATTGACTGGGATAGGGTCGAGGACCCATTATGAGGTATTATATATATATACCTATATTGGATCGGTCTGCACGCCGCAGCAGTATATATATTGGATCGGACTGCACGCCGCAGTAATATACATGTAATATACATGTGGGACGGACTGCACGCCGCAGTATTATTGCGCTTGGGCTGTAGGAGCCTCTTCGGAGTCTGAGTCTGCACACATTCTCAGTGAGCACTGGTGTATATTATTTGATGGGGCTGCGCGCCGCAGCAGTATAAATATATAAATATATATATATTGGATCGGACTGCATGTCGTAGTAATACATGTATGGATCGGGCTGCACGCTGCAGTATTATAGTGCTTGGGCGTAGTGAGCCCCTCCGAAGTCTGTATACACCCCCTGTGAGCGTCGTCGACATTAAATGGAGCGGGCTGCGCGCCGCAGCGGTATATGTATTAGAGCGGGCTGCACGCCGCAGCATTATACTTATTCATATCCTATTACCTACTTAAATACTTATACGTTATAGACATAGGTATGTGTCTTCATATATTGAGATGGCCGTACACCGTAGGGGTACGAGTGAGGGTTTGGTCGGTGTGGGATCTTGTAGAGATAGATGTGTCTTGGAGGTCAGAGTACTACCACAGTGATGACGTACCTGTGAGGGTTGCCTTAGAACTGCTAAGTGATAGCACAGGAGTTCTTACCTTCAGTTATTATTTATTATTGTTACTCACCGAGTTGAAATATACTCACCCCACTCCCCTGCACTTTCTATGCAGATCCACAGGTGCCCGAGAGCAGTTGAGACATTGTAGCTGCTGATCCTTGTCTACTTTTGCGGAGATTACGAGGTAGCTGCCAGCGTCCGCAGAGCCTGTTTTCTCCTACTTTATCATCTTGTTGATTTCTTTTGTCTAGACTTGTTTGTATTAGGATGTTATTCTGTAGAGGCTCAGTCTCGTGACACCACGATATGGTTGGGACCGTATTTTGTATGTTTTACATTTCGCTTATCACCTGATATGATCATTTACTGTTTAAGTTTAATTTGATTAATAATTGGCTGGTTTAAGGGATAATATGGTCGGGCTTGCCTAGCATTGTGTTGGGTGCCATCACGACCAGGGTTTGGGTCGTGACAAGTTGGTATCAGAGCCTAGGTTAACATGTCTCGCGAGTCATGAGCCGGTTGGTAGAGTCTCGTGGATCGTTGCGGGGACACCTGTACTTATCCTCGGGAGGCTGAAAACCTTTTAGGAAAAGTTTCAATTCTTGGAATTCTTGTCGTGCGATTACTTTTGACTTGAACTGAACTTTGACATTCTATTCTCTCGCAGATGGCGAGAACTCGATCATCCGGAAGTGGAGGACGACCACCACAACCACCCACTGGAGGCCGAGAACGCGGTCGTGGTCGTGGCGGAGTTAGGGCAGCTGAGGCAGTGCCAGCTGACCCATAGCCCCCAGTTGCAGAGGTGCCAGCAGCACCAGATCAGGCACCAGCTGTGCCCATTGTTATTCCGGGTCTACAGGGAGACCCTAGCTCAGATACTAGCAGTCTGCACTAGCCTAGCATAGGCGGTTTCAGTTACTACTGCAGCAGCTGCATCAGGGATCGGGGGTGGTCATCAGACTCCCGCAGTACGCACTCCAGAGCCAGCATTGCAGGGCATATAGATACCGGAGGCTCCTCCAGTTCAGCCTGTGGTTCCGGTTCAGCCAGCAGATCAGGTTCAGGGGGACAGGGTCCCAGCTATGATGGACGATGAGCAGCGTCGTCTCGAGAGGTTCACTAGACTATCTCCTCTAGTGTTCACTGGTGCTCCGGGCGAGGATGCCCAAGGTTTTCTGGACAAGTGCCGTCGGATGCTTCGTACGGCAGGGATCTTGGAGTCTAGTGGGGTATCTTTCACTACCTTTCAGTTTCAGGGGCCAGCCTTCGCTTGGTGGGAGGCTTATGAGCGCCGCAGGCCAGCAGGAGCAGCACCACTATCATGGCCAGAGTTCTCCACTATGTTCTTGGAGAAATGGGTGCCTCGATCTCAGAGAGAGGAGATGCGTAGGCAGTTTGAGGGTCTCCGTCAGGGGGACATGTCAGTGTCATAGTATGAGATCAGGTTTACAGAGTTGTCCAGATATGCACCGTGGTTGGTTCATTCCGACAAAGAGAGAATTGGGCGCTTCGTGGACGGCCTCATTTATCCCATTCGTATTCTGATGACACGGGAGAGGGTTTTGAGTCGTACATTTGAGGATGCTGTGGATATTGCTCGCGACATAGAGACAGATCGTCGCAGGGAGCGGGATGAGAGGGAGGCCAAGAGGCCTCGAGGAGCAGCTAGTTCCGGTGGCACTCAGACCAGAGGCCAGAGTCAGCAGAGCCGAGGTCGCTCTTTCAGGTCTTCGCACTCGGGTCGCTCAGATCGTCGCGGATGGTCTTCTAGACAGGGTTATCAGGGTTCGCACCAGAGCCAGCCATCTCTCAGTGCCATGCCAGCTCAGAGTTCTTCACAGGCCCCATCCGCTCAGGGTTCATCTCGGCCTAGTTCATCAGCTGGCCACTCCAGCGCCAGAGGTCCTTATCAGTCTCAGTCCCCAGCACCGGGGAGTTGCTACGAGTGCGGAGAGTTTGGGCACCACCGTAGGGAGTGTCCCCATCTGGTTTCCAGATCTTATCAGCAGAGGGGGCAGCCCTCATCATTTGGTCCTTCTACTTCAGCACCCGCCCCGCCAGCTAGGGGTGAGGGTCAGATAGCTAGGGGTCGCCTTCGAGGGGGAGGCCGATCAGGCGAACAGGCTAGATGCTATGCTTTTCAGGGCCGATCTGAGGCTGTTGCTTCTGATGATGTCATTACAGGTATTATTTCAGTCTGCCACAGAGATGCCTCGGTATTGTTTGATCCCGGTTCTACTTATTCTTATGTGTCTACATATTTTGCTCCTCATTTGGGCACGACCCGAGGGAGTCTTGAGCTGCCAGTACATGTATCTACCCCGGTAGGGGATACTATTGTTGTGGACCATGTATACCGGTCCTGTTTGGTCACTATTGGGGGTCTGGAGACCCGAGTAGACATGTTGCTTCTCAGCATGATCGATTTTGATCTTATGTTGGGCATGGACTGGCTATCTCCATGTCATGCTATTCTGGACTGTCATGCTAAGACAGTCACCTTGGCTATGCCGGGCATTTAGAGGATCGAGTGGCGAGGCATGACTGAGTATGTACCTAGCAGGGTAATATCTTTCCTCAAGGCCCAATGAATGGTTGGGAAGGGATGTCTCTCTTATTTAGCATTTGTGCGGGAGGTCGAGGCCCAGACTCCCAGTATTGATTCTGTTCCCATTGTGCGAGACTTTCCCGATGTGTTTCCCTCAGACCTGCCGGGCATGCCGCCGGACAGGGATATTGATTTTGGTATCGATTTGGTGCCAGGCACTCAGCCTATTTCTATTCCTCTGTATCGGATGGCACCAGCTGAGCTGAAGGAATTGAAGGAGCAGCTTCAGGAACTCCTAGATATGGGGTTCATTTGGCCGAGTGTGTCACCTGTGCACCGGTCCTGTTTGTTAAGAAGAAAGATGGCTCTATGAGAATGTGTACTGACTATAGGCAGCTAAACAAAGTAACAGTGAAGAATAAGTATCCTCTGCCTCGTATTGATGATTTATTTGATCAGCTCCAGCGAGCTAGGGTGTTCTCGAAGATTGATCTTCATTCAGGCTACCATCAGCTGAAGATTAGAGAGTCCGACATTATGAAGACTGCATTCAGGACCAGATATGGTCACTATGAGTTCCTTGTGATGTCTTTTGGGTTGACCAATGCCCCAGCAGCATTTATGCATCTGATGAACAGTGTGTTCAGGCCCTATCTTGATTCATTTGTGATCGTATTCATTGATGACATACTGGTCTACTCTCGTAGCCAGGAGGAGCATGCTCGACACTTGAGTATTGTGTTGCAGAGATTGAGAGAGGAGAAGATGTATGCCAAGTTCTCCAAATGTGAGTTCTGGCTTGAGTCCGTGGCATTCTTAGGGCACGTGGTGTCCCGTGATGGTATTCAAGTAGATCCGAGGAAGGTCGAGGCAGTGTAGAGTTGGCCCAGACCGACCTCAGTTACTGAGATTCGTAGCTTTCTGGGATTGGCAGGGTATTATCGCCGATTCGTTCAGGGGTTCTCTTCTATTGCTTCACCCTTGACTAGATTGACTCAGAAGGGTTTTCCTTTCATATGGTCCAAGGAGTGCGAGGAGAGCTTTCAGAAGCTCGAGACAGCACTGACCACAGCACCAGTCTTGATTCTGCCGTCAGCTTCAGATCCTTATACAGTGTATTGTGATGCCTCAGGAGTTGGCATTGGTTGTGTGTTGATGTAGGAGGGTAGAGTCATTTCTTATGCTTCTCGTCAGTTGAAGCCTCACGAGAAGAACTACCCTGTTCATGATTTGGAGCTAGCAGCTATAGTTCATGCTCTGAAGATTTGGAGACATTACCTGTATAGTGTCTCATGTGAGGTGTTCACGGATCATTGCAGCCTTCAGCACTTATTCAGACAGAAGGACCTTAATTTGAGACAGCGGAGGTGGTTGGAGTTGCTTATGGATTATGATATCACTATTTTGTATCATCCGGGGAAGACCAATGTGGTGGCCGATGCCTTGAGTCGGAAGGCGGTTAGTATAGGCAGCCTAGCTTTCATCCCAGTTGGGGAGAGGTCATTCGCTTATGATTTTCAGGCCCTAGCCAATCGGCTAGTGAGGTTGGATATTTCGGAGCCGAGTCGAGTGCTGGCTTGTGTTGTTTCTCGATCTTCCTTATATGATCGCATCAGGGAGCGATAGTTTGATGACCCACATTTGCTTGTCCTTAAGGACAGAGTGCAGCATAATGATGCTAGAGATGTGACTATCGACAATGATGGTGTTCTAAGGATGCAGGGCCGTATATGTGTGCCTAATGTTGATGATTTGCGGGAGTTGATACTTGAGGAGGCACACAGTTCGAGGTACTCTATTCACCCAGGTGCCGCAAAGATGTACCAAGACTTGAGACAACACTACCGGTGGAGGAGAATGAAGATGGATATTGTTAGGCATGTAGCTAAGTGCCTCAATTGCCGGCCAGGTCAAGTATGAGCATTAGAGACCGGGCGGTGTTCTTCGGCGTATGGTCATTCCCGAGTGGAAATGGAAGAGGATCACCATGGATTTTTTATCGGACTCCCTCGGACAGCGAGGAAGTTTGATTCTGTATGGGTGATTGTCGATCGGCTGACCAAGTCCGCACATTTCATCCCAGTTAGTACTACTTACTCATCGGAGCGGTTGGCAGCGATCTTTATTCGGGAGATTGTCAGGTTGCATGGGGTCCCAGTGTCTATTATATCTGACAGAGGCACTCAGTTCACTTCTCAGTTTTGGAGAGCATTTCAGCGAGAGATGGGTACGCGGGTTGAGTTGAGCACCGCATTTCACCCCCAGACAGACGGACAGTCTGAGCGCACTATTCAGATCATGGAGGATATGTTGCGGGCATGTGTGATTGACTTTGGTGGTTCATGGGATGAGTTTTTGCCACTTGCTGAGTTTGCCTACAACAACAGCTACCAGTCGAGTATTCAGATGGCCCCGTACGAGGCATTGTATGGCCGACGGTGTAGATCTCCCGTCGGGTGGTTTGAGCCTGGTGAGGATAGATTGATAGGGACCGAGTTAGTTCAGGATGCTCTGGATAGAGCAAAGTTGATCCAGGAGAGGCTTCGCACAGCACAGTCTCGCCAGAAGAGTTATGCAGACCGTAGGGTTCGAGAGTTGTCTTTCATGGTTGGTGATAGAGTATTGCTGAAGGTTTCACCCATGAAGGGTGTCATGAGGTTCGGGGAGAAAGGGAAGTTGAGTCCCAGGTATATTGGTCCTTTTGAGATACTCAAGAGAGTTGGAGAGGTGGCATATAAGTTAGCCTTGCCACCCAGCTTATCCAGCCTTCATCTAGTAATCCATGTGTCTATGCTCCGGAAATACATCGGGGATTTGTATCATGTATTAGACTTCAGTACCATTCAGCTTGATGGTGATCTGTCATATGATGTGGAGCCTATTGCTATCTTGGGTCGCCAGGTAAGCAAATTGAGGTCGAAGGAGATTGCATCCGTTAAGGTTCAGTGGAGAGGTTGACCCGTGGAGGAAGCTACTTGGGAGGTTGAACAGGAGATGCGGAGCCGATATCTGCACTTGTTTGAGACATCAGGTATGTTTCTTGACCCGCTCGAGGACGAGCGTTTGCTTAAGAGGGGGAGAATGTGACGACCCGGCCCGTCGTCACGAGAATTACCACCCCGTTATGTTGTAATTACATATTTCATGCTTTTATATCGGTGTTAGAGTCTATCGGGGGAGTTAGGAGTGAATTGGATTGAAAATGAGGCATATAGTCTTTTTGAAGGAAACTTGAATAAGGAAAGTCAACCCGGAGTTGACTATTTAGTTAGAGAGCTCGGAATCGAATTCTGATGATTCGGTCAGCTCCGGGAGGTCATTTGTGAGCTAGGAGAGCGATCGGAATTAAATTCGGAGGTCCGGTGTAGAAATAGGCTTGAATTGGCTAATGATGAATTTTGACGAAATCCAAACGGTAGGTGAGATTTTGATCCGGGAGTCGGAATGGAATTCCGACAGTTGCAGTAGCTCCGTTAGGTGATTTTGGATGTGCCTGCAAAATTTCAGGTCATTCGGGCGTCGTTTGGTCAGGTTTTTGATCGAATGTCGATTTCGAAAGTTTTGAAGAAACTTAGGCTTGAATCCGTGTGTAATTGGTGATTTTGATGTTTAGGATGGTGTTTTTATGCTTGGAACAAGTTTGTATCGTGTTTTGGAGTATGTTGGTGGTTTTCGTTGGGGTCCCGGGGGACCCGGGGTGGTTTCGGGAGGTTAAACGGGAGGAAATTGGAGTTTGGGAGCTGCTGTCAAGAATTGCAGCAACATTTTCGCTCCTGCGGATTGGGAACCGTAGGAGCGGGACTGCAGAAGCGGAATTTGGACCGCAGATGCGAAAGGGGGCTTGGCCAGGAGGTTCCGCAGAAGCGGATGACTCGTCGTAGGAGCGGACTCGCTTCTGCGAGTCCTTGGTCGCCGAAGCGGAAAGGCGGGCGATTGGGGAGAATCGCTGGTGCGGAGGCTTGTTCGCAGGAGCGGTCTCGCAGAAGCGAGACCTGGGCCACAGAAGCGGAACTAGGCGGCTAGGTGTGTTTTCGCAGAAGCGACCATTTGGTCGCAGAGGCAGCCTCACAGAGGCGGCCTCGCAGAAGCGGATTTTTGTCCGCAGAAGCGGAAATCGGGCCTGTGTTAAAAATAACAGAAGGGTTAAAATTTCGTAAGTTGCAAAACATTTGGGGCTCGGTTCTTGGAGGCGAATTGGGCGATTTGGGCGAGATATTGCTGGGAGATCATCGGGTTATCATTGGAGGTAAGTTTTATGGTTCCTTTACGCGTTTTTATCATGAAATCCTCCTTTAATTCACGGAAATTGGATCAAATTGTGGGGGAATTTAGCCTAAGCCAGGGTTTTGGTAAATTGCCGATTTGAGTGGGCAAATGGAGTCCGAATTTGGTAAATTTGATATGCCTAGACTCGTATTGAGACGAGGGTTCTGAATATGTAACTTTTATAATTTTTCGAGAAGCGCACCAAAAGTCGGGTTCTGAATTTGGGTTATTTTGAATGAATTGTGTGAAATTAGCATATATTGATGCATTCTCTATGATTTTGAGCAGATTTGGCATCCAAGGAGATTGATTTGCGAGGCAAGCGCAAGGCGGATTGAAGCTTCCACCGGTTTGAGGTGAGTGGTAGTAGTAAACAATGTACTGAGGGTTTGAAACCCCGTACTAGCACTTCACAGTGCTATGTTGAGATGAGACATGCGTCTTGTGACGAGCATGGTGACATTGTGATTGGGGACTTGGACTTGGTCCTTCCCGACTAATAGAATACTGTGTTGTATGACTATTAATGAGATTATAACTGTACAATAGGTCTAATACCCATGTTTGGGGCCTTGTACCGATCTGTAGAGAATTAGGGAACCTATAGAGCTAGGTCACCCTTATATCATGTTGGAAACATACATTCAGTCGTAGCTCTAGCTGTATAGCATAATATGAGCCGTACTAGATGTGTACATTTAGAGAGATTATCTAGGGTGGAATTCCCTGTTCTAGCTGAGCGGGCCTGAAAGGCCAAGTCTATACCGATTGAGATGAGATAGGGTCAAGGACCCACTATGAGATGTTATATTGGGCCTGAAAGGCAAAGTCTATACCGATTGAGATGAGATAGGGTCAAGGACCCACTATGAGATGTTATATTGAGCCTGAAAGGCCAAGTCTATATTGACTGAGACAGGGTCAAGGACCCACTGTGATATATTATATTGGGCATGAGAGGCCAAGTATATACTGACTGGGATAGGGTCGAGGACCCATTATGAGGTACTATATATATATACCTATATTGGATCGGGCTGCACGCCGCAGCAGTATATATATTGGATCGGACTGCACGCCGCAGTAATATACATGTAATATACATGTGGGACGGATTGCACGCCGCAGTATTATTGCGCTTGGGCTGTAGGAGCCCCTTCGGAGTCTGAGTCTGCACACATTCTCAGTGAGCACTGGTGTATATTATGGGATCGGGCTGCGCGCCGCAGCAGTATAAATATATAAATATATATATATATTGGATCGGACTGCACGCTGCAGTAATACATATGTGGATCGGGCTGCACGCCGCAGTATTATAGTGCTTGGGCCTAGTGAGCTCCTCCGAAGTCTGTATACACCCCCCAGTGAGCGTCGTCGACGTTAAATGGAGCGGGCTGCGCGCCGCAGCGGTATACGCACTGGAGCGGGCTGTACGCCGCAGCATTATACTTATTCATATCATATTACCTACTTAAATACTTATACGTTATAAACATAGGTATGTGTCTTCATATATTTAGATGGCCGTACACCGTAGGGGTACGAGTGAGGGTTTGATCAGTGTGGGATCTTGTAGAGATAGATGTGGCTTGGAGGTCAGAGTACTACCACAGTGATGACGTACCTGTGAGGGTTGCCTTAGAACTGCTAGGTGATAGCACAGGAGTTCTTACCTTCAGTTATTATTTATTATTGTTACTCACTGAGTTGAAATATACTCACCCCACTCCCCTGCACTTTCTGTGCAGATCCACAGGTGCCCGAGAGCAGTTGAGACATTGCAGTTGCCGATCCTTGTCTACTTTTGCGGAGATTACGAGGTAGCTGCCAGCGTCCGCAGAGCTTGTTTTCTTCTTCTTTATCATCTTGTTGATTTCCTATCTGCCTAGACTTGTTTGTATTTGGATGCTATTCTGTAGAGGCTCGGTCTTGTGAAACCACGATATGGTTGGGACCGTATTTTGTATGTTTTACATTTTGCTTATCACCTGATATGATCATTTATGGTTTAAGTTTAATTTGATTAATAACTGGCTGGTTTAAGGGATAATATGGTCGGGCTTGCCTAGCATTCTGCTGGGCACCATCATGACAAGGGTTTGGGTCGTGACACTATCATCAGCTGAAGGTCAGGGACTCGGATATTATGAAGACTGCATTCAGGACCCAGATATGGTCACTATGAGTTCCTTGTGATGTCTTTTGGGCTGACCAATGCCCCAGCAGCATTCATGCATCTGATGAACAATGTGTTCGGGCCCTATTTGGATTCATTTGTGATTGTGTTCATTGATGACATTCTAGTCTACTCCC
The DNA here is from genome assembly GCA_032618575.1 of Nicotiana noctiflora. Classification (NCBI taxonomy): domain Eukaryota; kingdom Viridiplantae; phylum Streptophyta; class Magnoliopsida; order Solanales; family Solanaceae; genus Nicotiana; species Nicotiana noctiflora. Next base: position 199,309 of record JASVEL010012353.1, read on the forward strand.
GTAGTCAGGAGGAGCATGCTCAGCATTTGAGTATTGTGTTGCAAAGATTGAGTGAGGAGAAGCTATATGCTAAATTCTCCAAGTGCGAGTTTTGGCTCGAGTCCGTAGAATTTCTGGGACATGTGGTGTCTCGTGATGGTATTCAGGTTGATTCGAAGAAGATAGAGGCGGTGCAGAGTTGGCCTAGACCATCCTCAGCTACAGAGATCAGGAGCTTTCTTGAGATCAGGAGTTTTATCGCTGGTTTGTTCAGGGATTTTCATCCATTGCTTCTTCGTTGACTAAATTGACCCAGAAGGGTGCACCATTCGTTTGGTCGGATGAGTGCGAGGAGAGCTTTCAGAAGCTCAAGACAGCTTTGACCACAGCTCCAGTGTTAGTATTGCCATCAGCTTCAGGTTCATATACTGTTTATTGTGATGCCTCGAGAGTGGGGATAGGTTGTGTGTTGATGCAGGAAGGTAAGGTGATTGCTTATGCTTCTCGGCAGTTGAAGCCACATGAGAAAAACTATCCTATTCATGATTTGGAGCTAGCCGCCATTGTTCATGCCTTGAAAATTTGGAGTCACTATTTGTACGGCGTGTCTTGTGAGGTGTATACCGACCATCGTAGTCTCCAGCACTTGTTCAAATAGAAAGATCTTAATTTGAGACAGTGAAGATGGCTTGAGTTGCTTAAGGATTATGACATCACTATATTATATCACCCGGGGAAGGCCAATGTGGTGGCTGATGCTTTGAGCCGGAAGGCGGTCAGTATGGGGAGCTTGGCATATATTCCAGCTGAGGAGAGGCCGTTTGCTTATGATGTTCAAGTGCTAGCCAATCGGCTAGTGAGGTTAGATATTTCGGAGCCCAGCAGGGTATTGGCTTGTGTTGTATCTCGGTCATCTCTATATGATCGTATTCGTGAGCGCCAGTATGATGATCCACATTTGGCTGTCCTTAGATACAGTGTTCAGCATGATGATGCTAGGGATGTCACCATTGATAGTGACGGCATATTGAGGATGCAGGGCCAGATATGTGTGCCCAATGTTGATGGCCTTCGTGAGTTAATCCTGGAGGAGGCCCATAGCTCGCAGTATTCTATCCATCCAGGAGCCGCGAAGATGTATCAAGATTTGAAACAGCACTATTGGTGGAGAAAGATGAAAATGGACATTGTCAGACATGTATCACGGTGCCTCAACTGTCAGCAGGTTAAGTATGAGCATTAGAGGCCCGATGGCGTATTTCAGCACATTGATATTCCTGAGTGGAAATGGGAGATGATCACTATGGACTTTGTTACTAGACTCCCTCGGACAGCGAAGAAGTTTGATTCTGTTTGGGTGATTGTGGATAGGCTGACCAAGTCAGCTCATTTCATTCTAGTTAGTACTACCTACTCATCGGAGCGGTTGGCAGCGATCTTTATTCGAGAGATTGTCCGGTTGCATGGGGTCCCAGTGTCTATCATATCTGACAGGGGCACTCAGTTCACTTCTCAGTTTTGGAGAGAAGTTTAGCGAGAGATGGGTATGCGGGTTGAGTTGAGCACGGCATTTCACCCCCAGACAGACGGGCAGTCTGAGCGCACTATTCAGATTTTGGAGGATATGTTGCGAGCATGTGTGATTGACTTTGGTGGTTCGTGGGATGAGTTTTTACCACTTGTTGAGTTTGACTACAACAACAGTTATCAGTCGAGTATTCAGATGGCCCCGTATGAGGCATTGTATGGCAGACGGTGTAGATCCCCCGTGGGATGGTTTGAGCCTGGTGAGGTTAGATTGATAGGGACTGAGTTAGTCCAAGATGCTCTGGATAGAGCAAAGTTGATCCAGGAGAGGCTTCGTACAGCACAGTCTCGTCAGAAGAGTTATGCGGACCGTAGAGTTCGAGAGTTGTCTTTCATGGTTGGTGACAGAGTATTGTTGAAGGTTTCACCCATGAAGGGTGTCATGAGGTTCGGGAACAAAGGGAAGTAGAGTCCCAGGTACATTTGTCCTTTTGAGATACTTAGGAGAGTTGGAGAGGTGGCATATGAGTTGGCATTGCCGCCCAGCTTATTCAGCGTTCATCTAGTATTTCATGTGTCTATGCTCCGGAAGTACATTGGGAATCCATCTCATGTATTAGACTTCAGTACCATTCAGCTCAATGATGATCTATCCTATGATGTGGAGCCCATTACTATCTTGGGTCGTCAGGTGAGAAAATTGAGGTCCAAGGAGATTGCATCAGTTAAGGTTCAGTGGAGAGGTCGACCCGTGGAGGAGGCCACTTGGGAGATCGAGCGGGAGATGCGGAGCGGATATCCTCACTTGTTTGAGACTTCAGGTATGTTTCTTGACCCGCTCGAGGACGAGCGTTTGCTTAAGAGGGGGAGAATGTGACGACCCGGCCGTCGTCACGGGAATTACCACCCCATTATGTTTTAATTACATGTTTTATGCTTTTATATCAGTGTTAGAGTCTATCGGGTGAGTTAGGAGTGAATGGGATTGAAAATGAGGCATATAGCCTTTTTAAAGGAAACTTGAATAAGGAAAGTCAACCCGGAGTTGACTATTTGGTTAGAGGGCCCGGAATCGGATTCTGATGATTCGGTTAGTTTCGGAAGGTGAATTGTGACTTAAGGGAGTAATCGGAATTGAATTTGGAGGCCCGGTGTAGAAATAGGCTTGAATTGGCTAAGGTTGAATTTTGGCGAAATCCGAACGTTAGGTGAGATTTTGATCCGGGTGTCGGAATGGAATTCCGACAATTGCTGTAGCTTCGTTATGTGATTTTGGATATGTCCGCAAAATTTCAGGTCATTCGGACGTTGTTTGGTCGGATTTTTGATTGATTGTGCAATTCGGAATGTTTTAAGGAATTTAGGCTTGAATTCGATGTGAATTATGGGTTTTGATGTTGTTAGATGTACTTTGAGGATTGGAGCAAGTTCGAATAAGGTATTAGGATGTATTGGTGTGTTTGGATGAGGTCCCGGGGGCCTCGGGGTGTTTTCGGGTGGCTAAACGGGAGAAAATGTGGGAAATTGCAGGTTGTAGTATTCTGGTTCTGTCATTTTCGCCCCTGCATAAATGTGGGCGCGGAGGCGAGTCCGCAGGAGCGGACTGAGGAGCGAAGAAGCGCTTATGTTCGCTGAAGCGGGTCTTGTTCCGCTGAGGCGGGGTCGCTGGTGCGAACCGTGTGGCGCAGAAGCGGTCTAGAGGCGGATTAGGGAGATCCGCAGGAGCGGAGGAGTGATCGCCTAGGCGAGTCCGCAGAAGCGGACTCTGGTGCGCAGAAGCGGGAGTTTTCGCAGGAGCGGCCAGTTGGTCGTGGATACGGGCTTGTAGGAGCGGAATTTTATCCGCAGAAGCGAAAATCGCAGTGAGTTAATTGTATCAGAAGTTAGAAAATTCAGAAACATTTCACACATTTGGGTCTCGGCTTAAGGAGGCGATTTGGGCAATTTTGAAGAGAAACTCAAGGGAAATCATCAGGTAATCAACTATGGACTTAAACTATGATTAGTATTGATAATGTTATGCAATTATATCATGAAAATGGAGGAATTTGGGGTGATTCATGGAAGATTTAACCCTAGGCTTGAACTTTAGAAAATCAAGGTTTTGAATGGGCAAATGGAGTCCGAATTTGGTAAATTTGATATGCTTAGACTCGTATCGAGATGAGGGTTCCGAATATGTGACTTTCATGATTTTTTGACAAGCGTACCGAAAGTCGGGCTTTGGAAACTTTGCCATTTTTGGTGTAAATCGAGTTGTATTGATTGGGTGTCGTCCCAGTGGCCTAATTTGTTGTATTTCTGCTATATTAGATCAGATTCTATGCGTACGGAGCTTGATTCTCGTGGCAAGGGCATTGCGGAGTAGTCATTGCGCTGTATTGAGGTGAGTAATAGATGTGGGTGATGACCAGCGGGTTCGAAACCCCGGTATACCACTTTGCGACGCTGTATAGCGGCGAGACACGTACTCTCATGTGAGTGCGGGGTCGATTGTGATTGGGGACTATGGCTTAGTCCGACTTGTTGGCACCGTGTTATGATATTGGCTATTCTTGAGCCGTCGAACCTCCTTCTCGGATGGTTGCATACTATATATTGTGATATTGGCCACTCTTGAGCCGATGAACCCCCTTCTTGGGCGGTTGAGTATACTTGTGGGCCGTGAGCCGGTTATTGGATCCCGCGAGGATCGTTATCATTGTCTTATCATATTGACATGTTAGTTACTACCAGTCCGTAGCTATTTCTGTTATCATGCTATTTCCAATCTCTAGAACTTGATATTACTGCTTTCCAACTAAAAATGATAATAAGGTTTTCAAAACTACTTTTATGCCTGCGAGGCTGTATTTGCATATTAGCTGACTGGTAGTGGATCGGGCTGTACGCCGTAGCGGTATATATGTTGGATCGGACTGCACGCCGCAGTAATATTGTGCTTGGGTTGTAGGAGCCCCTCCGGAGTCCTGAACCCCCACAGTGAGCACGGGTACCCAAATTGGATCGGGCTACGCGCCGTAGCGGTCATATCATGCATTGCATTGCATTTAGCTACATCTGATAGCTGTTATACTGTTTTACTGGTACTGGTTGGTACAGGTACAGATGATATTGATTCTGTGACAGGGTATTTGATTATAGCCTTACATAGTGCTTTATTGCGGATTTCTTATTTGCGCTGTCTTACCCCTGTTTATTACCACTAAGTCTGGCAGTACTCATTTTACTCCCTGCACCTTGTGTGCAGATCCAGGTACCTCTTAGCAGTGATCCGGTAGCTGTTCGAAGCGACATCTATAGGATATTCGAGGTAGCTGCAGAGTCCGCAGGACCCGATATTTCCTTCTTACTATATTTTGATTCTGTATCGATTTTTCTTTCCGTACTTGGTATTTTGTAAAACATTATACACTTATGTTCAGTAGAGGCTCATGACTCTTGACCCTGCGGTCTATGGGAGTTGGTATATTTCGGGACTTGGTTCCCCGTTTTCGATATATGTATCACTGTTGTTTCGTATTTTGATATGCATAAATGGGATAAAGCGAGCTTCTAGCTTCGTTGATGTTATTGATTGGTCAGGCTGGCCTGGCAATGTGCTCTGCGCCATCACGACCGGATTTGGGGTCATGACAGCGTGTCATCCATATCAATAATGCAAGAGAACTGAGGGATTTTTAATTGTGCACATGGGGGTGCACTAGGTTCTGACATTCGGTTGATAAGTACTGTCTTAAGAAGGTTTACTTAACTGCCTAATCGTCATAGTAATGGTATAATCACAAGGTGGATGTAGATCTAAAGATAGTTGGTGGTAATAAAGACTATATGGTTCGTATGAGATGTCCATTTAGTGAAAGGTTCAACCAGCAACAGAGATACTGGGGGAAATGAGTTTAACCGTCTTAAGAAGGATATGTACCAAACGAATGTCTTGGGTGGTCTAATGAGAAAGACGTACGAGTGTAAGGCTAGTATCATGGATTAGCAAGATGTATCTTATGGCTTCGTGCCAAGTGAAAGGATTTCACCATCAACGATCAAATTATGAGTCTTGTGTCATATCAGATTTGGCCTACAATGTATTTAAGTGATATTCAAAAGTTCTTTGAAAAACCTGCTGATGAGTAAGAGTTGAGATTTGTGTGGTGTGAAGTTGGGACTTTTGATGTTCTTATGTCAGTAGTAATTCTACATTTCATTATCAGCAGGGAAAGCTTCGACAAAGGCTACATGGTGCTTCATAGGTGTGGGAGATTCACAGTATGTTTTAAGTTGTCGTTGGTAAAGAATGCTCGGTGCATGGAGCGGGATGATGTTTGGTTGCATTGGAATGAGGTCATACCCTATGGTGTCAGAATACTAATAGGGCATGGGTGGTTATGTTCGTTGGATCAAGTGAACTGCAGTTGAATAAGAGTAGATGACTTGAGAGAATGGTTCTAATGTGTTCGAGAGTCGTGTAATTGTGGCTTTGGGCTAAGTATGAGAGTCCCACCGCTTACGATTGGGTCGCATAGTTAATTACTTGTGTGAATTCTGTATACTAGCGTGTTAATGGGTTATTGCAGCCACGGGAAGGGACCATGTATGGTAATTTGAGTGTATGTATTCTTGAATGCATGTTATGGTTAACCTTATTGGCTCATGTTCAAACTTGAGGAAAGATTCATGATTTACGCCTCGTATAGGTGCAGGTTGCGAGGGAAGTGGCTCCGCTATGGGCTTTATCGAGAGGGTATTCATATGTTATAAAATGTAGTAGAGTTGGTTGCGTACTGGGGCAATTCAGGGCCAGATGGCTCTCAATAGCGGTCCTAGTGAATTCTAGAGGTAAAGTGGGGTGCCTGATAATATTGAGACTATAAGTACAGTTGGGAGTCAAATCTTTGAAGCAACTTATGATGAAGGGAACAAAACGTTCTTTGATTTTTTGACTTGTGGTGTAGTGTTTGAGAGACATGAAATGATCGTCGTTCTTGAGATAGCATGGCCTCATAATTTAAGGTCACTCGGGGTGAGTGCGGTTGGAATACGTTAGGTATTGAAGGGAGATATTAACATTTCTAAGGTAATCCAAGATAAACTGGAAGGAAGTAGATTGATTAGCCATAGTTGAGTTGGCATATTGGTGTCAATGATCGGTTCATGCAACGTGATCGAGTTATGCATGTGATTTGTGGCGGTGCATTTGAGACTTGTCGGCCGCAGTGATTGATGTTATTCTGAAGTATTCTTCTGTTAGGGGCCTGTTACGAGTAGGCAGATCTCGAGAAGGGTTATGGTGGCTTGGACCACTACTTAGAGATTGACATATTCGATGGTTATGAGAATTTGCCTGTATGTTGCTATAGTTCTCCTGAAGTGAGTTAAATGGAAAGTCTTATGTGATAAAGTATTATCCTATCGTCAGTTCTAGAGTTGTGATCGAAATTATGTCTATCATATATCGGCACGTGAGGTGCAATGAGTGGTATGGAATTTGAAGTAAGGACCAAGGTCGAAATTTGGCCAATGAATGTGATATAAAGAGCTCAGATGAGAAGGAAAGGAGTTTCATTGTTGTGAGTAAGATGGGTATTAACATCAGTATCACTTGAGATCGGTGTTCTGTGAGAAAGGCTTTGCATCCCGGTTAGGGACTCCTGATCGCTTTTCAGTGCTAGTGCAGCCAGGGGTTTGAGTGTGCAGGCCCGTTTAATTATTCGGAAGATGGTGGGAGCTTGTCCCAAAAGAAGATTGTATAGTTGTGGCATGTAGTCACTTGATTGGTTAGAAATTTAAACCAAGTATGAGGATTTTTGGTGATATCATCCATTTGAGAATTTATGCCTGGAGGGCACTCTGCTTATTGGGTTATAGACCTGTGAAATATTATTGACTTAGCTTGGCACGACCAGGATAGACTTAAGGTCGGTGGATAGATTTAAATGTGAAAGTGAGCTTTGCGTCAAGTCGATTGTGTTTCTTCCAGCAATGCGCCCTCTTTTGGAGGGGTAGTCGCGGTCTTATTTCGAGGTTAGTTAATTCATGTAAAGATATATTGCGCCATATAAGTTGTGAGACGGCTTGGTAAGTTCCTTATGTGTTGAGGTTCCGCTCAGCGGTGATGTTATATGAGCATGATGGCTCTTGAGACTTAGATCATATATCGCACCTCAGTTGTGCTTGAGTTCATAGCCTATAGTGCTATATGTTTTCTTGTGTCTGATATCATGCCCCTTAGTGTGCTTATGATCGATATTCAGTATTTTGATGTGATGAGCTATTCAGCTCGAAGTATGGCTCCTTGTGTGAGTTTTATATAGGGATCGGGTGGCACACCGCCATGGCTATGTTGTTTGGATCAAGTGGCACGCCGCCATGGTTATATTGTTTGGATCGGGTGGCACGCCACCATGGTTATATTGTTTGGATCGGGTGGCACGATGCCACGGTTATATTGTTTGGATCGGGTGGCACGGCGCTATGGTTATATTGTTTGGATCGGGTGGCACGCCGCCATGGGTATACTGTTGGGATTTGCACGCCGCAACAGTGTGATGTTTATTTCAGTGTCCATAATTGCTCTTATATGTTTTGTTTCCTATTTTTCTGAGGAAGTCCATGTTAGTGTGAGAGTTGAATAGTTCTCTCTAGTGTTCGCCTTCCTTTTGTATCACGTACGAATTAGTGGCCTAATGACACATTGTGTCATCTTGTAGGACTTTTGATTATGTATGAGGTGGCTTATCGCCTGAGCAGTTCGTACTGGGTGAGATGAGATTATGGGATTTGGGGTCAGTGCAAACTGATTATATGAAGTATATTATCGAGGAAAAGATCATCCTCTAGTTTAGGACAAGGTAATGGATCTTGTCAGGAGTATAGACCCAATGAATTGTTGATTCAGTAGTTGGTTATGGATATCGGCACATCTCTTCCGTCATGTCAGTATTGTAAAAGTTAGAACAAGACCTATATAGATCATGAGGTGCAATGGGAGCATCTGATTCGTTGAACTTTTGGCTAACTTGGTCACAAGATATTATCGTGGTTCTGTGGATTTTGTGTTGCAAGGTAAGGATCCAGCAAGGTTATGCAGTCATGTTTGAGGACAACGTTTGAGGAATATTGAGTGATCTCTTGATGAAAATAGGCCTGACATAGAATTCCGGATGTTGGAATTAGGATCTAAGACTTAATTGTTTGAACAAGATGGAATATCTTCAGATTATATCAGGCTAATGTGCTCAACTGAGTCTGAGATTTTATTGGCCCTTTTGAGATTTGAGGCGTGTTGGGCAGGTTGCTTATGAGCTGGCCTTACCTCCCATCCTAGCCGGGGTCCATCCCGTGTTTCATGTCTCTATGCTTTGGAGATACCATGGTGACCGGTCGCATGGGTTGGATTTCACTTCTGTTCAGCTAGACGAGGATCTGTCTTATATTGAGGAGTCAGTGGACATACTAGACAGGCAAGTCAGGAAGCTAAGGTCAACGAACATCGCTTCAGTAGAGGTTCAGTGGCGGGGTCAGCTGGTCGATGAGGCGACTTGGGAGGCCGAGCGGGATATGCGCAACCAGTACTCTCATCTCTTCACCACTCCAGGTATGTTTTCTATGCACGTTCGAGGACGAACGAATCTTTAAAGGTGGGAAGATGTAACGACCCGGACGGTCATTTTTGAAATTTACGCCCTGATCCCCTATCTAACTGTTCCCCTAAGTTTGTTTCTGCTATTATGGTTTACAGGGAGGGTCGGTTCTGGAATTTGGAGTGTTTTGGGACACTTAGTCCCTAATTGGGAGCTTTATAGTTGGAAAATGGCCCGTAGTCAGAACAGTGTTAAGACGATCTCGGAATGGAAATCAGATGGTTCCATTAGCTCCGTTAGGTTATTGTGGGGTTGGGAGCACGTTCGGAATGTATTTCGGAGGTCTGTAGCTCAATTAGGCTTGAAATGCCGAAGTTTGAAATTTTGGCGAATCCGAACAATCGGTGAGATTTTGATCCGGGGGTCGGAATGGAATTCCGACAATTTCTGTAGCTTCGTTAGGTGATTTTGGATATGTCTGCAAATGTTTTGGTCATTCGGACGTCGTTTGATTGGGTTTTTGATTGAATGTTGATTTCGGGAGTTTAGATGATAACTTAGGCTTGAATCCACTGTAATTTGATGTTTTCCATGTTTAAGGACATGTTTTTATCATTGGAACAAGTTTGAATAAGGTATTAGGATGTGTTGGTGTGTTTGGATGAGGTCCTGAGGGCCTCGGGTTGTTATCGGATGGGTAAACGAGAAGAAAACATGGAAAATTGCAGGTTTGGGCATTCTGCTCTATTGTTTTTGCCCCTGCGGATATGGGACCGCAGAGGCGAGTCCGCAGGATCGGAATTTGGAGCGCAGGAGCGCCTGGGTTCGCAGAGGCGGATCCTGTTCTGCTGAGATGGAGTCGCGGGTGCGGAAGCCTTATCGCAAAAGTGACCTAGGATCGAGGAGTGAGGAATCCGCAGGAGTGAAAGGTCATTCTCTTAAGCGAGTCTGCAGAAGTAGACTCTTACTCACAGAAGCGGGAAGCCCCACAGGCGCGGAGAATATTCCGTAGGAGCGGACGCGCGGAAGTGTCCCTGGGCACGCAGAAGCGGAAGGGGCCAGCCAGGCCTGGGGTTTCGCAGAAGCGACCAAATGGTCGTGGAAGCGGTCTCGCGGAGGCGGAAAATGTCCGCAGAAGCGAAAATCGCAGAGGGTTTAATTATATCAGAAGCTAGAAATTTCAGAAACATTTCAAAACATTGAGGGCATGGCTTAAGAGGCGATTTGGGCGATTTTGAAGGGAAATTCAAGGGGTTTCTTAAGGTAATCAACTATGGGCTCAAATTATGATTTGTATTGGTAAAATTATGCAATTATCTCATGCAATTGGAGGAATTTGGGGTATTTTATGGGGGTTTTAGCCCTAGGCCTAAATTATAAAAAATCATTGATTTTAATGGGCAAACGGAGTCCGATTTTGATAAGCTTTATATGCACGGACTCGTGTTGAGATAAGGAACCCGAATATATAATTTTTGTAATTTTTCAAGTAGCGTACCGAAAGTAGGGTTTTGGCAACTTGTGGGTTTTGGTGTATTTTGACTTGTTTCGATTGGGTAATGCCCAATTGGCCTATATTGATGTAATTCTATTGATTTTTATCAGATACTACACTTGTGGAGGCCGACATTCGCGGCAAGAGAGTTATCTCTTAGCAGTTTTGTATCGGAGTCGAGGTAAGTGGCTTGTCTAACCTCGTGTGGGGGAACCTTCACCCCTAGGATATTATGTGATAGTTCAAAAGCCTTGTACACGAGGTGAAGGGCGTGTACATGCTCTGGTTGTTGTAACTTACTTACTTGACTTGTCCAAATTTGTGAAATTTCTGTTCTTAGTTGATTAAATTGCGACTTTTACCTGATATTAGTTAGGGAAAGCATGATTAGATAGGATTTATCTATCTATTTGCCTAATTGTCTTACTTGAACTTCTTGATAATTGTTGGCACTTGTTTTGGTGAAGTTGTAGTTAAGCATATTATATTTTCTATGTGCGTTTCTTTTATTATTTGTGCTGGTGGACTGCGGGTTCGATTCCCGGAGATCCTAGGGCTGTGGGTTCGATTCCCAGAGACCCGAAATGGTATTGCTTGTGGACTGCGGGTTCGATTCCCAGAGATCCAAGGGTTTCGGGTTCGATTCCCGGAGACCCGGAGTTTATTTATATATTTATTGAGATACGGACTACGGGTTCGATTCCCGGAGACCCAGAGGTTATTGAGATACGGACTATGGGTTCTATTTCCAGAGATCCTGAGATCATTAAGACACATCTTGAGGAATTGAGACACGGGTTGTGGGTTCAATTCCCAGAGACCCAGAGATACTGATATTGGGACTGCGGGTTAAATTCTTGTAGCTCCTGGATTGTTGATTATAGAGTGGGACTCTGGGTTCAATTCCCACAGGTCATGGACTTGCTGATCGAGTTTTGTTGAGTTGGTTACTTGTTGATAGCTTAATCGTAGATGGTTGCAGTAATTAATTTATTGTTGTTATTTCAGATTCATTATTATTTAAACTGCTTATTATTGTTATTATCATTATGTTAATGTTCTCTCGGTAGGGCCATGACCTTCCTCGTCACTACTCCATCGAGGTTAGGCTTGGCACTTACTGAGTACCGTCGTGGTGTACTCATGCTACTCTTCTGCACACTTTTGTTGTGCAGATCTAGGTACATCAGGGCAGGCTCACACCAGGTGATTCAGCAGCATTTTGGGAGACCTCGAGGTATGATCCGCTACGTCCGTGGATCCGGAGGCCTTCCTTCTATTCTAGTGCTAGTAGATGTTTTTCCTTTATTCCGTTGTTAGATACTCTTGACATATAGAGCCACAGTTGTAATTCCCCTTTAGCCTGTGTTACCCGTGGGATTTCGGGTCTTGGTGGTATTTTTATACAGTGTGTTTGACAAGTGTATGTGCCAAACGGCACGGATCACATCCTATTTATATCGGCTTTCCGCTATTTTTTGTTTAATGTTCACAAACTTGTACATTCCGCAATTATGTTAGGCTTACCTAGTCGCGGGGACTGGGTGCCGTCATGACAGGTTCACGATTGGTGAACTAGGGTCGTGACAAGTCATGATTCTGCATTCTTAACATATAAGTAGAGGTGAATGAACAAGAGTAACAAACAAAATCAGCCATATAGACATAAGAGGGACAAGATATGAACAAACACAACCATCCAGAGTTAGTGAAAACAGGTTAGGATTCAACAAGGCATATTCGAAGCATGGTGACCATGAGATATTAACAAGAATCTAGTAAACATGCTAGCAGACATAATCAAAGTAAGTAAAATCAGGCTACACACATAATCAAACGAAGAAACAACATGCTACACATAGAGACAAGGCAAAGCAAATTACGCTAACACATATAATCGAAGAAAAGATGCGTGCTAATACACATAATAAAACGAAGAAATTTTTTTTAGAAATTAGGGTTTTTAGCAGAGTCAAACTAAAAATAGTAATAGCATAAAATTGGTCAAAAATAAATAAGGAAAAGGTTTTAATCATAAAGAAAATTGGTCGAAACATGTGTAAAAGAAATCCAACAAATGCTAGTTTTTTTCAAGGAGAGTAAAAATGGTTCAAAGTAGAGAATCTTTCAGAAGAAACTCGAGAATAAGTATAAGATAGAGAAAAATATGAAAACAGCATGAAAATAACATTGTTTTGAGAAATTCAGGAGAGGGTTATGATTTCAAAAAAAAGAGGCAAAACACCCAAATAGAAGTAGAAAGAGCATGTTAACACTTCAGAGATCATGACATATAGGGTGTGATTTTTCCTGAAATCTATGGGTGTCTAACGGGACGGGTTGAACGGGAATCGGACCGGCCTGGTTCATAAGGGGCTGGATGGGCTTGGTTGGGGGTAAAGGGGTTTGTCCCGTTTATAAATTTCTACCGGTTAACCGTGTGAGCACGTGATTTTTGCCTTATATGAGAATTACTCCCAAAAATTTAAAATAAAATAATTTTATGTTGTTTGCAATATTTGTGGATTTTGTGTTATTTTTCTCTTATTGTTTGCGTTTGTGTGTCCACGACTATTTGTTTAAATCAATAAAAAATGAAAACATATTGCATTTATATTTTTAGGATATAATTCCGCACTTAGAAGTGTTTAAATTTATTTTACGAAAATGAAAAATCACAAAAATATGTAATTTTGTATTTTAATATTTAATGTCAAAATTATGTGATTTTATTTTAAAATTCGTATTTTTTGTGTGTTAAATGTTAGTTGAAGTTAATTTGATTTCTGAAATATAATATAGGATTTCAATTTTATAAACTAGAAAGAAAATAAAAGAAAATTACTAAAAAAGAGAAAAGAAATTGGAATTGGACCAGCTTTAAAATAAAAATCCAAGCCCAAACCATTTTCTACCCCAGTCCAGCCCAAAACCCGGAAACCCGGTCTGCCCCATCCCTGTCGCCCCAAAACGACCAAGTTTTATTAAAAGATTGATCTTGGCCGTTGGATTCTCATGATCCAACGGGTGAGATTAATTCTTGTATTTAACCTAACTAAAGACCCCCCAAACCCTGTTTCCCCTTTCATTTTTGCCAAACCACTCCTCTCCCATCAGATACGAGCTCGCTGCCGCCCTCATACCCACCGCCCTTAAGCTGGCGGCAACCGCTCCGATGACCACCAAACTAACACCCCTGAATCACCCAGACCCCCTCAGTCCGAATCCACATTCCGCTTCCTTCAAATCCTCACAGAACCTTTCCAATCTTAGATCAAAGAAATCGACCCCAAACACTAGGTCGTATGTTTAACCCCAAATCAACACCACTGAACCAATAGGCTACCCTCGCCCCAAATCCTACGTTAGTTTTGCTCGAGTCGTAGCAGAGCTCGTCGAATTTCAATTTGATGGAACGAACCCAAGAATCCAAAATGGGATCTCTATTCGAAATTGGTCAAGGATTAAGGTCTAATGGACCTTAATCTAGGTGTTCTCAACCGAGAACATCCCGATTAAGGCCCATTTGGCTTCAATGATTCAAGTCCGAGGTCGAGCCCGGGTCACTATTGATTTCGAAGAATATTTTGTTTAGCATCCGAAAATGTGAGTTCTTCTAACTTCTTCTTTTCTTTTCTATGTGTTTGTTTGCCTGTTTAAACTATATCTTTGTTTTCATTTATGGTAATTGAGTAGTGTATTCAATTGGATTGAGCATAAATCACTCGCACCTTTGTCTGATTGTGTTCACTTTGGATTTTGTTTCTGTTTTGTGTCGTCGAAATAATTTGATTCAGTCAGTAGACCATCATTGTTTCCCTGAATTCTCAATTCATCGTGTCTTGGGTTGGTCTCTATAAGCACTAGACTAATGAACAATTAGTTTAATGTAATGGTTAACTAATTAAGCTAATAAAATTGTTTAAATCAGTTAATAGGGAGGGATAACTCTGTATAGCACTGATAATGTTAGTCACATGGGCATCATATTATAAAGTTAAGGGTGGAATGGATTAGAATATAGAAGACTCATACCCAATTGAATTAACAAATGAGAAAAAGGACTGTTTGGTTGGCCTAGTGCCTTTGTTAGCTGGAAATCAGAACTAACATGGGGGGAATGATAAAAAAATCAAGGGGTGCACATGTGAAAGAATATACAGTTTGAAAAGTGAAGGTTTTGAATAAAAAAATAAGTTGATTTCATTCTTTAAATAGGACACAATATAAACAGAGAAGGAGAATCTGAAGGAACAGATAGAGAGACAATCTAAAAGAGGAGATATAGGGTATTCTAAAATTGAGGGAGAAAGATTCTAAAAACAGATACTAAGAGAGTTTTAAATACAGACAAGAATATCCTAAAACAAATACTGCTTGATTGAGTCTTGCTGCTGATTTTGAAATTTCTCCTAGTGGTTGAAATAATGTTGAGTAATTGGTAACATAAACTAACTGAAATCGAGTCTGAGGAATTTTTCTGGCTTACTGATGGGATTGAAGTGGATTTGTGAGTTTTTTTTAAGTTGAATCAATTCCTCGGTAGCTGAGGATTGATACTGTTTTGGGATGTTTACTTCATTCTTCTAGGTTAAAGCTTGGTTGGAAACTACTAATTGTTGCTCTGTACCTACTGATCCATACATTGTTCCTTTGTTTCTTCAACATCCAGGTACATGTTTTGAATACTTGTTGTTGTGTATTTCAATTTGAAGAAGGAAATAAAGGCAGTGCTGAAACTATGGCAGTAGTTTTGCCTATTTCGAAGTTGTATTACTTTCATGATTCTAATTTTTCTTTTGTTAATTGATTCACAGTATAGTCTAGCTAGCTTATGTTAAAACAGAAAAACTGAATTCTTATGTATATAAGAATTATGGACTGTTAGATAGTTGTGAAAACCAGCAGCGTATTTTCGTTAGATATATAAGTTCCATCCGATACGAATTGATTAATGAATGTAGCTTTAAAGTCTGAAAGGGGTAATCACAGTACTGTATCGTGACCAGATAATTCTAGTAGCTGAAACAGCTGCATGATGGCAGTGATATTAGTGTTTGTTAAATTGAAAAATTAGGATTATAATGTGTATTTTTGTAATTGTCTAACTTTTGTTGTCTAGCATACTTTTAACATTTAAAATAACTTCCATGTTTTAGTAACTTCACTAGGTGTGAATCAAAGAAAAAGAAAAATGAGAAAAGGCATAAATGTTAAAACTTAACTGATCTATACTCTTGCACCTTTAGATCTCTGATAAACTCATTCAAATGTTATAGGTTATGATTTGTTTGATAATTAATTTTGGCATTTGAGATTTTTTTTATTGTATTAGACACAATGGTCTATTTTCGCTTGGTCCAATTTTATAAGAGTGAAAATTTTGTTTAATTTACTTATTAAGGATCTCATATGCCTTTCCGTAACAAATACTTTGTGCAGAACACTTGTCCTCACAATAATCTTAAATTAATTTTAGGAAAAATTATTTTGAACATTTGTAGTTTACTTTGGTTGAGTACAATCCTTTGAAATTAGAATCGGGGTGTGCCATTAGTTGAATTTTTCATGGCCATCACAAATTTGCAAACACGATAATTGCTTTAGGTGCGTTATTTAATAATACTACCTTTCTAAATTTGGGTGCACATTTATGTGACCCAAATCCAAATCTCAACTTAGTAAAAATATGTTAACAACCACGGGCGTACTGGTAAGACGTAGTTCAAGGTACATCTTTATTACGTTGCAGTTCTTATGAAATAATAATAATCAAAAGCATTTGAAAGTTAAATTTGCACATAAGTTAAAAGTAAGTTATAAAAATCAGATGATTAAGCCAAATACGATAATTGAGCGACCGTGCTAGAACCACGGAACTCGAAAATGCCTAACAGCTTCTCCCGGATTAACAGAATTCCTTATCCGGATTTCTGGTTCGCGGACTGTTAAATAGAGTCAAACCATTCCTCAATTCGGGATTCAAACCGGTGACTTAGGACACCATAAATCTCCTAAGTGGCGACTCTGAATCTCTTAATAAATGAATCCCTTTTTGATTGTCCTTTAATTGGAAAAAAACTCCTTTTACCTTCCACTTGCTCCCTCACGGGTCAGCGCCAAAAGGAGGTGTGACAGCTCTGGCGACTCTGTTGGGGACAAATAACCCAGGACCACGAGTTCAGGGTTAGAAAATCGAGCTTATGATAAATTGTTGTATTTTGGCTTTATTATCTGATATTTTTATATGATATATGCTCAATGTGCAAAATGATGATTTTTACCGCTTTGATATTATTTGAACTGTATATATAAACTATGCCGAAACCCTTTTCTTCTTAACTCCGGGGATGTGCTTAATGGTTAATACTCCCTTTTTTGTTAAATGTCATACCAAAGTAAGAAATAGAGGCCGAAAAAGTTACAAAGCCGAACGATCCCGCGGGTCCCCGGTACGTAGCTCCCTCCTCGATTTGAGTTGTCCGCTCGAGTACACGGTTAGAACAAATACCCAGGTTTTTAACATAGTATAACAAAACTTCATACCGGATCCCTAGTAGGAACGCTTATTTGACTCACCACAGAGGTTGGGTCCGTCTAGGACAAGCAACCTGAAATGGAAAGACCATCTTGCTGCATCCTGTTTGTTTTATACATTTATTTGCTTCGGACCGGCTTTGAAATATTGAAAAAATAAAAAAAATAAAAAATGAAAAAAAAATGAAGAGTTTATTTTTCAAAATAGTTTGTTTTACTTTCCACTAAAAAATATATATATTTTCAAAAAAAAATAGTTTTCTTTATTTGCCAATATAAAAAAATGAGTGATTTTGTTTTCAAAAAAAAAGTTTATTTGTTTGTCAATAAAATGAAAAAATAGTTCGTTTTGTAGCCAATAAAAAATAAAAATAAAAAGAAAAATGTTAGTCTACACATATAGTTTGTTTTATTTTGAACCCAACTACGCTGGTTTGATTCTCACCGAATGTGAGATACGTAGGCAACCCTCGTCGGGTCCAACCTACCCTTTTGCAAAAATAGCCAAAAATATTGAAATTAATTTTTCGTCGTAAATAAGTCGGTGATGTCGTTTTCAAAATAGCCGAATGTCCCCGAAAGGGACGCCGGAAAGCTGATTTTAAAAAAACAGCCACCTTTGGATCAATTTTTTAGATTTTGATCGATTGACCCACACAACCCTAAAATCTTCGTCCCCGAAGTGTTGAAAGGCCGTTTTTTCAAAAACAATTTTTTCTATTATTATTTGAAAAAAAAAAAACAAGAAAAGAGTCAGTGATCAAATGAATCTCGTTTGCATTCTTGGTCAGAATAAGCCAAGCCAGCTTTGGTGGTGTTTTAAACCATTCTCGCCGAGATAGCCTTAGAGTATCTTTCAGTTGTCAAAAGGCTATTTTCGTAGAAGAACGGATAAGTTTGTAAAGTGTCATAATATAATCTCTTCCGGCCTCAAAATTTAAATGAAACTGAAAAGGGGCCACGTTTGCAGAAATAGATATCTGGTCGAAATTGGCAAAAATGGAAGGAATATGCCAGTTTGTTTTTTAAAATTCATAATTCTTTTGATTAGAGCATATGGTGTCTGATTTTCAAGTATGTAAATTCTTTTGGAGAAGTTTGTTAGTACGGTCAGTTTTTAAAAACTTTATAATCAAGTTTGTTTTATTTTAAAAAAAAAATTGAAAAAATCTATTTTATCGTTATTTCCCTTTGATTAAAACGAACTACGCAAGGTCTGATTCATGTGGGGTCATGATACGTAGGCAATCTCCATAAGATTTGACCACAACAAAAAAGAAAAAATCAATTAAAAAAGAAAAAAAAATCAAAAATAAAATTTGTTAACAAGGGGGACCGAATGAGTCCATTTCTAACATATTTTGTTTTGAATTGTTGATAAAATTAAGGTGGTTGGTTGTGGTAGCTCTTCCCTGCTAAAACAGAGACAACGGACAATGACGGGGAACCTCAAAACTGAGTGGGTTGATATCGATGCTTGACCACAGCTGGTTGAACAGAACAATAGGTTGGTAGAAGAAGTCAAAATGCTGAGACAACATGTGGCTGATATGTATCTGGCGTGGATGGATGGGAAAGCACCACCCCCGCCACCACCTAGCTTCCTAGACTCTATCCTCACCCGTACACTGAACCCAATGCCAAATGATCCACCACACTCTCCATATGTAACCGCCTATCACAGCTTTTCCAGCCACCCGAGTAGCTCCATCACTCGTCCTCCGGTTACTTTTTCCCAATGCTACTCCCGTCCCCAACACCACTACTCTCCCCGGGACCCCCAAAATCATACTTCACTTTCCAAGTACCCAGCTTTACAAAAAGACTATCCTCCTCCACGAGAATACCGAACCCCTAGGTCAGGTTTCAGACCAAATGAAGCATTTAGGAAGGAGAGGTTGCTGAAACGAGAAAAGGCTCTCACCCCTTTGGGAGAGTCGTATGCTAGTTTGTTCCAGAAGTTGAAGCAACTGGGCATGTTGAAACCAATTCAGATAAAAATGCCAAATCATCGGTCAAAGAGGTGTGAGTTTTCTCAAATATGTGCATAGTGCTCAGACGCCCCGGGGCATGACACAGAAAAATGTTGGAAGTAGAAAAAAGCAATTCAGGAGCTTATCAATGCAGGCGACATTGTCGTACAAAATCTGGATACAGTCGACACCCATATGGTTGATGCAGAAGGCAGCATCTAAAGATGTTGTGCTTGGTAATTGGAAATACGCTTCATTTGGGGTTATCCAAAGAGGAGTTTTGGTGGTTTATTTTGTTGTCATTTCGGTTGTCCGGGTTATTTTCAGGGTTGTGATCCGGATTTTGTCTTGTAGTAAAACCCTCGTATCCTTCCATTTTGGTCATTGCAGTTTGCTTAGTCTTGTCGAGTTTCTGTCACGACCCAGATTTTCCCCCGTCATCGGGATCGTGATGGCGCCTACTTGTAGTAGCTGGGCAAGCCAATTCATTCAACATTAGTTGTTCATATCATCATTTTTATACTCATACTTAACAACAAGAGAAACAATTATTCAATTTAATAAATGCGGAAGACTTTCTAAATAGAGATAAATAATGCTAAGGTAAAACACTGATGAAATCCTCTACCCAAGACGTGGAGTTACCAACTCACGAACTACTAATGAATATTACACATAATGGTCTGAAGAAAATGATAAATATTTGTCTGACTCAGAACAATGAGACCATAGCAATTGACATAAGTAAATAGAAGAGACGTCGGGCCTGCGGACGCCTGCAAACTACCTCAGTCTCGGAATGCTCAACTCCCACGAATAATCTACTGCTACTGCTACTCCTGCTCAAAACCTGGACCTGTGCAAAGGCGCATAGAAGTTCAGTGTCAGCACAATCCGACCCCATGTGCTGGTAAGTGTCTTGCCTATCCCGACGAAGTAGTGACAAGCCTAGGACCAGACACTCACGTAAACCTATGCAGTTCCATATATATGTACACCACAAGGTAACAAGAAATATCAAGTAACAAATTCAACAAGAAGTATCATAAAAGGGGAAACACAACAGTTAGCAACAACTATTAAATCAATAATGGAAATTAGAGTATAATGGAAATAGTTAATATCAAAACAAAGAATAGCAAATAGTCGCATGGCATCACCCTTCGTGCTTTTACTTTCATCCTCACATCCATGCCACGGCATGATCCTTCGTGCATAGTTCAAATAACAACGGCACGGAATGTTGCTTCGTGGATAATCAATATCACAAGGCATAGCATGATCCTTCGTGCATAATCAATAACAAGGCACGGCATTACCCTTCGTGCATAATCAATAATATAAGGCACGGCATGATCCTTCGTGCATAATAAATAAAATAAGGCACGGCATTACCCTTCATGCAAAAATCAGTAAACAAGTTACGGCATCACCCTTCGTGCATTACCACTCTTCCTCACCCAAATAACAATCACAGTTAAAGGCAAAAGAATGATAACAATAATCATGAACCGTCCCGGTAAGGGACTCAACAATCATCACAACAAGGCCCCGGCAAGGGAAAACAGTGTTCAATTTCACAACCCGGCAAGGGTTCAAGATTTCATCTTTAAAACATCCCACAATAAATATAAACAGTGACTCACGGTCATGCTAGACGTCAGTATATGGATTCTCGTCACCACAACCCATACACCGCACTCGATCACATAGCAAATAGCACATAATTCTTATTCCCTCAAGCTAGGATAGATCAAACACTTACCTCTAAGGCTTAAAGTCCAAGTTATCCTTCAACTATAGCTTTACCTCGAATTTCAGCTTTCAACTTGCTCGAATGTAATCACAATTGATTCAATTACATTAATAAATACTATATAACTTAGTTTGGATGCTTAAAAATGGTTTTCTCGAAGTTTACCCCAAAATTTCCCAAAATGCCCCTGGTCCCACCTGGTCAGAACTCGGGGTTCGGACGAAAATCCGGTTACCCATTCCCTCACGAGTTCAAATATATGATTTGTTTCAAAATCAGACCTCAATGCGAGGTCCAATTCCCCAATTCATGAAAACCCTAGGTTCTACCCTAAAACAAGAATTTCTACCATGAAAACCTTTGATTTCTTTTGAAAAACATGTTTAATGATGTTAGGAATTGAAAGAATTAAGTAAAAAGTGACTTACAAGTGTTTTGGAGTGATTTTGCTCTTGGAAGATCGTGTGAGGTGTGTTAGGTTTTTGAAAGAATGAGGAAAAGAGGTCAATGATTCGTTTAAGTATAAATTTGCACAGCTGCGGTTATCGCAAATTAGAACGTTTGTTCACAATTGTGAAAATAGCAGGCTGGGGACTGTTAGCCTCGCATTTACGACATTATATTCGCATTTGCGAACAAGGCTGGGTTATTGGGGCTTTCGCAATTATGATAATAAGTTCGCATTTGCGAACATGGGCTGATTACTGTCAACCTCGCATTTGCGAGGTATGTTCGCATTTGCGAACCACTGCACACCCTTGCCAACTTCGCATTTGCAAAGTCTGGTTCGCATTTGCGAACAAAGGCTAATCTGGGACTTTTCGCAATTGCGTGAAAATCTTCGCATTTGCGAAGATACCAGCTGGGTGAAAACCCAGCTGTGATATTTTTCAGAATTTGCTCCAGCGACCTATCAAATCTTTACCCGGTCTCCAAACCAAACATGTACACAACATCAAAAACATATTACAAACTTGCTCGTGCGATCACATTGCCAATATAGCATCGTTTTCATCAAATCAAGCCTCAAGTTCATGATTATCTTTCTTTTAGTTTCATAACTTTCAAATTTGGAACTCAAGGTTCAAAACACATCAAACGACATCCAAATGCCACCGAACTTTGCAGAAAGCACATATATAATATTTAAGACTTGTACCGGACGTCGGAACCAAAATACGAGTCTGATACCATGGTCGTTTAATCCATTTTCATTTAATATTTTCAGCAAAAATAATTTAACGGAAAAATTAATATCTTATTCTCTAGGCCTCCGAATTCGACTCTGGACACATGCCCGAGTCCCATATTTTCCTACAGACCTTCCGGGATCGTCCGACATCGGGTCCGGGTCCGATTACCAAAAATATTGACCGAAGTCAACTATATCAATATTAATATCACTTTTCTTCAAATTTTCCATAGAATTCACATATTGTATCACAAAATCTTTCCGGCTACATGTCCGGATCATGCCCGTAAATCAAGGCAACATAAAATGAGGTTTTCAAGGCCTAAAAAATGCGGGACAAGTGAGGAAAACAGGTGATGACCCTTTGGGTTGTCACATCCTCCACCTCTAAAACAATTGTTCGTCCTCGAACGGACAAGAGAAGGAAGTACCTGAGTTGGGGAACAAATGTGGGTAGCGGCTCCGCATATCGGACTCGGACTCCCATGTCGATGCCTTAGGAGGCTGACCTCTCCACTGAACACGCACAGAAGGATAACTCTTCGACCTCAACAGTCGAACCTGTCGGTCTTGTATGGCCACCGGCTCCTCCTCATAGGATAAATCATTGTCCAATTGGACAGTAATGAAGTTTAACACATGTTTGGGATCGCTGTGGTACCTCCGAAGCATAGATACATGCAAAACTAGATGCACGGCTGATAACTTAGGTGGTAGAGCTAGTCTGTCCCCCCCCCCCCCCACTCAGTCCAGAATCTCAAATGGACCAATATACCTAGGGCTGAGTTTTTCCTTCTTCCCGAACCTCATCATGCCCTTCATAGGCGATACTCGGAGCAATACCCACTCACCAACCATGAAATCTACATCTCGAACCTTACGATCTGCATAAGTCTTCTGTCTGGACTGAGCTGAACGCAATCTCTCTTGGATAGTCTTGACCTTATCCAAGGCCTCCTGAACTAAGTCTGTACCCAACAACTGAGCCTCTCCCGTCTCAAACCATCTAACTGGAGACCGACATCGCCTACCATACAACGCCTCGTACGGGGCCATCTGAATGCTAGACTGGTAGCTGTTGTTGTAGGCGAACTCCGCTAATTGCAAAAACTGGTCCCACGAGCCTCTAAAATCAATGACACAGGCTCAGAGCATGTCCTTTAAAATCTGAATAGTCCTCTCGGACTGACCGTACATCTGAGGATGAAAAGTTGTACTCAACTGGACCTGGGTGCCTAACTCCTGCTGGACCGCTCTCCATAACTGCAAGGTAAACTGGGTACCCCGATCAGAGATAATAGATACCGGTACCCCATGAAGTCGAACAATCTCGCTGACGTAAATCTCTGCTAACCTCTCCGATAAGTAGAATATAGATACTGGAATGAAGTGTGCTGACTTGGTCGGTCTATCAACAATGACCCAAATAGCATCTTTCCTCCAAGTCAAAGGAAGTCCAGTAATGAAGTGCATAGTTATTCGCTCCCATTTCCACTCGGGAATTTCAATTCTCTAGAATACACGACCAGGCCTCTGGTGCTCATATTTCACCTGATGACAATTTAGACACATAGCGACATACACAACAATGTCTTTATTCATCTTGTGCCACCAATAATGCTGCTTCAAATCCTGATACATCTTTACGGTGCCTGGGTGAATAGAATACCGCAAACTGTGGGCCTCCGCTAAGATCAAATCTCGAATCCCCTCGACATTGGGCACACAAACTAGACCCTACAATCTCAATACTCCGTCATCATCTAGAGTTACCTTCGTGGCACCTCCCCGCTGTACAGTATCTCTCAAAGCATACAAATGAGGATCATCAAATTGCCTCTCACTGATACGCTCTAATAGAGATGAACGAGCGACCATGCAGGCTAACACTCTGCTAGGCTCAGAAATGTCTTGTCTCACAAACTGGTTGGCCAAGGCCTGGACATCTAGAGCAAATGGTCTCTAACTAACCGGAATGAATGCGAGACTACCCATGCTGGCAGACTTTCTACTCAATGCATCAGCCACCACATTGGCCTTACCTGGGTGATATAAGATAGTGACATCACAGTCCTTCACTAACTCTAACCATCTCCGCTGTCGTAAATTCAAATCCTTTTGCTTGAACAAGTACTGTAGGCTTTTGTGATCCTTGTACACCTCACACGCCACACCATATAGATAATGCCTCCAGATTTTTAAAGCATAAACCACTGCTGCCAGCTCAAGATCGTGAACTGGATAATTCTTCTCATGTATTTTCAATTGTCTCGAAGTATAAGCAATAACCTTACCATCCTGCATCAATATCGCTCAAAGCCCCGTACGGTATGCATCACAGTAAAATGTATAAGGCCCTGCACCCATAGGTAGTATCAGCACTGGTGCTGTGGTCACAAAAATCTTGAACCTTCTAAAAGCGCTCCTCACACTCATCCGACCACCGGAAAGGAAAACCCTTTTGGGTCAATTTGGTAAAGGGCGATGAAATAGATGAGAAACCCTCTACAAATCGACGGTAGTAACCTGCTAACCACAAGAAACTCCGGATCTCGATCACGGAAGCTGGTCGAGGCCAATTCTAGACTGCCTCAATCTTCTTTGGGTCCACCTGAATACCTTCCACTGATACAATATGACCCAAAAATGCCACCGAACTCAACTAGAACTCACATTTCAAAAAATTGGCATATAGCTGATTATCCTTCAGAGTCTGAAGAACCACTCTGAGGTGCTGCACGTGCTCTTCCTGGCTGCAGGAGTATACCAGGATGTCATCTATAAAGACTATTACGAACAGATCTAAATAAGGCATGAACACGTGTTTCGTCAACTCCATGAATGCTGCTGGGGCATTGGTCAACCCGAAGGACATGACCAATAATTCATAATGCCCGTATCTAGTGCGAAAGGATCTCTTAGGAATGTCAGCCGCCCTGATCTTCAGCTGATGGTAGCCCGAGCTCAAGTCTATTTTTGAGAACACCCACACTCCTTGGAGCTGGTCAAACAAATCATCAATCCTCGGCAGTGGATACTTGTTCTTTATTGTCACTTTGTTTAATTGCCGATAGTCAATACACATCCCCATCAAGCCATCCTTCTTCTTCATAAATAACACGGGTGCTCCCTAGGGAGAAACACTGGGCCTGATAAAGCCTTTTTCTAGTAGGTCTTGCAACTGGTCTTTTAACACATTTAACTCCGGTGGGGCCATACGATAAGGTGGAATAGAGGTGGGCTGAATGCCCGATGCCAGATCAATACAGAAATCAATATCCTTGTTGGGTGGCATGCCCGGTGGGTTAGAAGGGAAAACCTCGGGAAACTCCTGTACAATAGGAATTGAATCAATAGAAGGAATTTCCGTGCTGGAATCACGAACATATGCCAAATAAGCTAGACACCCCTTCTCGACCATGCGTCGAGCCTTAATATAGGGAATAACAGTGCGAACGGAGTGTCCTGAGGTCCCTCTCCACTCTAGTCGGGATGATTCTGGCAAGGCCAAGGTCACAGTCTTGGCATGACAAAATAAGATAGCATGATACGGGGAAAACCAGTCCATCCCCAATATGACATCGAAATCCACCATGTCTAATAGCAGTAAATCAACACGGGTCTCAAGACCCCCAAATATAACTACGCACGAACGATGCACCCGGTCGACTACTATGGAGTCACCCACTAGTGTAGACACATAATCTGGGATATCTAGAGCATAGCTAGGCACGGCCGGATACGGTGCAAAGTAGGAAGACACATATGGATATGTAGACCCAGGGTCAAATAATACTAAAGCACCTCTGTCACAAACAAGAATGGTACCTGTAATCATGGCATCTGACGCCTCTGCCTCTGGCCTAGCTGGTAAGGCATAAAATCGGGGATCGGCACCACCCCTCTGAACTATGTCTCTGAGACGGTCATCCACCGGCTGACCTCTACCTCTGGCCGGACGGTCTCCACCTCTATGGTCTTGACCTCCACCTCTACGATACCTACCCCCGCCTCTGGCTGGCTAGGCATGGTATGGGTCAGATGGGGCCTGAATCATGGGATGAGGACCCCGCTGCTGAGGGTTGCCCGTTGCTCGAGGGAAAAACCTGACAAGGTGACACGGGTCACCACAACCGTAACAACATTTAGGCTGATGGGGCTGCTGGCCCTGACGACCTAAATAGCCCCTACGAACACTCTGAAGAGGCTGAGCACTAATGGGAGGCTGATTTGAATAGTGCTCATGAAACCCACGATCACTTGGTCCATCCTGTGAAGCCTGGAGGGCTGACTGAAAAGGTCTGGAAGAATGGCCCCTATCAAAAGATTCCTAGCCTCCAGAAGAAGAACTACTAAATCTGCCGGAATGTCGAGGCCTCTTGTCAGAAGGATAGCCACCTCCCCGAGCAAGAGCCATCTCAACTCTGCGAGCTATATTAGCTGCCTCCTGAAAATATATATCACTCCTAACTCCCATAGCCATCTGAAGTCTAATCGGCTGATTTAGCCCATCTATAAACCTGCGGACCCTCTCCCAATCTGTGGGGAGTATCATAACTGCATGATGCGCCAGATCAACAAACCTCGTCTCATGCTGAGTGACAGTCATAGTACCCCGCTAGAGGCGCTCAAACTGCCTCAGAAGTGCCTCCCGCTGAGTAACAGGGAGAAACTTCTCCAGAAATACTCTGCAAACTGGTCCCATATTAAAGCCGGGGACCTTGCTGGTCGAGTCAAACAGTAATCTCTCCAACAAGTCTTGGCGAATCCTGAAAGCCTAAATGTGCAGAAGTCAACTCCATTGGATTCCACTATTCCCATAGTCTTGAGAATCTCGTGGCAACTGAATAAGAAGTCCTGAGGATCTTCTGATGTAGCACCACTGAAAGTAGTGGTAAATAGCTTGGAGAACCGATCAAGTCTCCATAGAGAATCAGAATTCATGGCCGCTCCATGTTCGGCCTGAGCTGTGGTACCTGACTGAGTGGCCACAGCTGGTTGAACCACTGGTGCATGTGGCTGGGGAGCTACTGGCTCCGTACTACGTGCAACAGGAGTCTGGACCCCTCCTCTAGCCTGAGAAGCAGCTGGTGCAGCTGGTAATAAGCCTGCTCTGGCAACGCTGTCCATAAAACCCGCTATTCTGAACAGAGCCTCCGCAAGGTCCGAGGTAAATAAGACCTCCCCTGGGACCTGAGCTGGGCCCACTGGAGCTGCTAGGACTAGAACCTCCTCACCAATCTCAACATGAGGCTCCACCTCTGGAATAGCTGCCTGGGGCTGAGCTCTGCCCCTACCACGGCCTCCGATACGGCCTTGGCCCCTGCCCCTCACGAGAGCTGCCGGGGGCTTAGGCTTTTGATCAGCGGATGAAAAAGCGCGTGTCCTCACCATCTGCGAAAGGATAGAGTAGAAATTCAAATAGTATTTGAGGAAAAAATCGCACAACAAGAAGGAACAAATGAGAGACTCTTTCCTAACTCAATAAACTCTGGAGGACAAGTACGGACGTCTCCGTACCTACCCCTCAAACTCTACTAAGCTTGTTCGTGAGTGGTGAGACCTATGTAACCTAGAGCTCCTGATACCAACTTGTCACGACCCGAATTTTCCACCGTCATCGGGATCGTGATGGTGCCTACTCGTGGTAGCTAGTCAAGCCAATTCATTCAACATTAGCTGTTCATATCATCATGTTTATACTCATACTTAACAACAAGAGAAATAATTATTCAATTTAATAAATGCGGAAGACTTTCTAAATAGAGATTAATAATGCCAAGGTAAAGCACTGATGAAATCCTCTACCCAAGACGTGGACTCACCAACTCACGAACTACTAATGAATACTACACATAATGGTTTAAAAGAAAATGATAAATATCTGTCTGCCTCGGAACAATGAGACCACAGCAATTGACATAAGTACGTAGAAGAGATGTCGGGCCTGCGGAAGCCTGCAAACTACCTCAGTCTCGGAATGCTTAACTCCCACGAATACTCTACTGCTGTTGTTGCTCCTGCTCAAAACCTGGACCTGTGTAAAAACGCACAGAAGTACAGTATCAGTACAATCCGACCCCATGTGCTGGTAAGTGCCTGGCCTATCCAGACGAAGTAGTGACAAGCCTAGGACCAGACACTCACGTAAACCTGTGCAGTTCTATATATATGTACACCACAAGGTAACAAGAAATATCAAGTAACAAATTCAACACGAAGTATCATAAAAGGGGAAACACAACAGTTAGCAACAACTATTAAATCAATAATGGAAATTAGAGTATAATGAAAACAGTCAAAACAAAGAATAGCAAATAGTTGCACGGCATCACCCTTCGTGCTTCTACTCTCATCCTCACATCCATGGCACGGCATGATCCTTCGTGCCTGGTTCAAATAACAATGACACGGAATGTTCCTTAATGCATAATCAATATCATAAGGCACGGCATGATCCTTCGTGCATAATCAATAACAAGGCAAGGCATTACCCTTCATGCATAATAAATAATATAAAGCACGGCATGATCCTTCGTGCATAATAAATAAAACAAGGCACGACATTACCCTTAATGCAAAAATCAGTAAACAAGGCACGACATCACCCTTCGTGCATTACCACTCTTCCTCACCCAAATAACAATCATAGTTAAGGACAAAAGAATGAAAACAATAATCATGAACCGTCCCAACAAGGGACTCAACAATCATCACAACAAAGCCCCGGCAAGGGAAAACAGTATTCAATTTCACAACCCGGCAAGGGTTCAAGATTTCATCTTTAAAACATCCCATAATAAATATCAACAATGACTCACTGTCATGCTAGACGCCAATGTATGGATGCCCGTCACCACAGCCCATACACCACACTCGATCACATAGCAAATAGCACATAATTCCTATTC
The DNA here is from genome assembly GCA_032618575.1 of Nicotiana noctiflora. Classification (NCBI taxonomy): domain Eukaryota; kingdom Viridiplantae; phylum Streptophyta; class Magnoliopsida; order Solanales; family Solanaceae; genus Nicotiana; species Nicotiana noctiflora. The sequence goes on from JASVEL010012353.1 coordinate 228,259, forward strand.
CCTCAAGCTAGGATAGATCAAACACTTACCTCTAAGTATTGAAGTCCAAGTTATCCTTCAACTATAGCTTTACCTCAAATTTCAGTTTTCAACTTTCTCGAATCTAATCATAATTGATTCAATTACATTAATAAATACTATATAACTTAGTTTGGATGCTTAAAAATGATTTTCTCAAACGCCCCTGGCCACACTTGGTCGGAACTCGGGGTTCGGACCAAAATCCGGTTTCCCATTCCCTCATGAGTTTAAATATATGATTTGTTTCAAAATCGGACCTCAATTCGAGGTCCAATTCCCTAATTCATGAAAACCCTAGGTTCTACCCAAAAACAAGAATTTCTACCATGAAAACCTTTGATTTCTCTTGAAAAACACGTTTAATGATGTTAGGAATTGAAAGAATTAAGTAAAAAGTGACTTACAAGTGTTTTGGAGTAATTTTGCTCTTGGAGGATCGTGTGTGGTGTGTTAGATTTTTTAAAGAATGAGGAAAATAGGTCAAAAATTTGTTTAAGTATAAATTTGCACAGTTGCGGCTATCGCAAATGCGAACGTTTGTTCGCAATTGCGAACATAGTAGGCTGGGGACTGTCAGTATCGCATTTGCGACATTATGTTTGCATTTGCGAACAAGGCTGGGTTACTGGGGCTTTCGCAATTGCGACAATAAGTTCGCATTTGCGAACATGGGCTGATTACAGTAAATCTCGCATTTGCGAGGTATGTTCTCATTTGCGAACCACTGCACACCCCTGCCAACTTCGCATTTACGAAGTCTGGTTCGCATTTGCGAACCAAGGCTAATCTGGGACTTTTCGCAATTGCGAGAAAATCTTCGCATTTGCGAAGATACCGGCTGGGTGAAAAACTAGCTATGATATTTTTCAGAATTTGCTCCAACGGCCTATCAAATCTTTACCCGAGCCCCCCGGGCCCCAAACCAAACATGTACACAACTTCAAAAACATATTACAAACTTGCTCGTGCGATCAAATCGCCAATATAACATCGTTTTCATCTAATCAAGCCTCAAGTTCATGATTATCTTTCTTTTAGTTTCATAACTTTCAAATTTGGAACTCAAGGTTCAAAACACATCAAATGACATCCAAATGTCACCGAACTTTGCAGAAAGCACATATATAATATTTAAGACTTGTACCGGGTGTCGGAACCAAAATACGAGCCCGATACCAAGGTCGTTTAATCCATTTTCAGTTAATATTTTCAGCAAAAATAATTTAACATAAAAATTCATATCTTAGACTCTAGGCCTCCGAATTCGACTCCGGACACATGCCCGAGTCCCATATTTTCCTACGGACCTTCCGGGATCGTCCGACCTCAGGTCCGGGTCCGTTTACCAAAAATGTTGACCGAAGTCAAAAATATCAATATTAATATCACTTTTCTTCAAATTTTCCATAGAATTCACATATTCTATCACAAAATCTTTCCGGCTACATGTACGGATCATGCACGTAAATTGAGGAAACATAAAATGAGCTTTTCAAGGCCTCGAAAATGCGGGACAAGTGAGGAAAACAGGTGATGACCCTTTGGGTCGTCAAAGTTTCATTTCAGGGTTGTACTTTGTTTTGTTTTGCTTGTTTCTTTATTGAACCATTTCGCCATTTAGTTTAATAAAACCTTCGGTCTTTTATTACCCTCAGTCATCTTCTTTGTTTAGTTCTTATTATCTTTAGATTTGTCATTTGTTCGAACGCCGATTCTAGTGACATGGCATCCGCACATAATTTGTCCTAATATTAAGAGTTAATCATGAAGAAATTGGAAGATGATCAGGGAATTTTAGAAGAAATAAAAACGATTTGAGATTATTTGGAGCCCGAGTCATGTGAAGCTAGGGCAGGTAAAACACAAGAAAATCTTAAGAGCAATTTGGCCATGCTGACATGGGGTTCGCTCGTGGTAATGAAATAAAAGTGTTGCCCAACGATACTTTAAAATGACAAATGAACAGGTGAATGGACAGATATGGTTATCAATACTGGCAATCAGAAGCGAATGTCTAATTGTATGGTTTGTGCTTGGCATGTTTTGAAGATTGGAATGACGAAGGCATTTTGTTCTGATCCCCAAACACTTTATCATTCGTTAACCCTTTGAGCCTTATGTGTTTTCTTTCATACCCCTCCTTCAAAATTAGTTGCAAAGACTAGAAACACAAACTTGAAAGACAAGAGAAGAAAGATAAAGAAAAAGAAAAAAAAAAGAAAACAACAAAAAGAGATAAAGAAAAAAATAGAAAAAGAATGATGAATGAAAAAGAGAAAACGAGGAATTGGGAACTACGTTTGACCGGATTCCTCAAAGAGGATACGTAGGCGCTTCACAGCTCGGTCATAGTGTAAATAAAGAAATAAAAATCCCCAAGTAAGAAACTGGGGAAAAGAAAAATTATGTTTATTATGAATAAATTTAGGTCCGAAGGTTGTAAATTTTGAACCCAGAATTGATTTGTTTTAAGCCTTTAATACCCTTTCTTTCTATCCCTCTCCAAATCCCACATTACGGTCCAAAGAAAGACCTTCCGATCAGTCTTCAAAAGAGGCCAAGTCAAACAAATACGAGTGTCTCATCAGAATATAACACTCTGATTCTCAGCAGAAAAGACTCTGATTCCCTGCAGAAAAGAAATATGAGAGAGCCTTAGCAGTGACACCCCAATCCCCAGCTAAAAGTAATACAAATGAGAGTCTTACCGGTGAAAACCTTCACAGGCACCATAAGGTGACGAAAGCTGAGAGAAAACCAAAATGAGAGAGGTTGGAAAGTGTCCCTTCGGGCACTACAAGTCGAATAAAGATGATAATCAGATGGAAATCACAAGACATAAAGTGTGAAAGGCAATTAACGATGGAGGATAGGCCATATGTGCATGTCATGATCAGTAGAGTTGGTATTCGCGTTTGATAAGTTTTTATAGTTAGTTCTTATTAGAGAGTGATTTTTTTCTGTGTCTTCTATTTTGTTTCTTCGGAAAAGGGCCTAAAATGCCCTTCAACTATCAGGTTTGGTCTAAAAATGCCCCTCATCCACCTATTGGGCCAAATATGCCCTTCTGTTAATGTTTTTGGCTCACAAATGCCCTTTGAGTTAACGGAAGGACATGTGTCATCCTTTTATTGGTGCATTCTAAATATTTCATAATTAATTAAAAAGACACATTATTCATACCTGAAAAATAAATAAAAATTTTCTAAAATACTTACAAAAGTTAAAAACAAGAAAAAAAATCTTATTTTAGTAAAAAACTTTTGTAAGAATTTTAGAAAATTTTTATTTATTTTTCAGGTATGAATAATGTGTCTTTTTAATTAATTATGAAATATTTAGAATGCACCAATAAGAGGATGACACGTGTCCTTCCGTTAACTCAAAGGGCATTTGTGAGCCAAAAACATTAACAGAGGGCATATTTGGCCCGATAGGTGGATGAGGGGCATTTTTAGACCAAATCTGATAGTTGAGGGGCATTTTAGGCCCTTCTCCGTTGTTTTAATTTTATCTTTCTCCATTTATCAACAAATTCCCCATCAAAGTCTGTCTAGTCAGAACAAGTAAGAAATGATTTCAAAACTTGCCCCCAACTTCCCAATTATTATGCAAGGCAAGGAAATTCCCTTGATGGCAGAGAAATGTGGTGCAAGAAAGATTGTTAAACTGGGACAGAAAATTTTCTTTTTATTTTAAAACATTTTCTAGAAGTCAAGTCCCACTTGGGGAAGAAGGAAGATAAGACAAGCCTTAAGGGAATTGGTCTTTGAACCAGTGTCATCTCCAATGGCCTTAGAAGAGTGAAACACCAATTTTGAGGAAATGACAATCCCCAAGCAGTGTTATCTTCAGCAAAGTTCTGAGGTGGTCGGACAACACAGAGTGGTAAAGGAAGAAAGGAAATTTCATCTTCAACAAAATAACCCCCCAGCGATGTTGAGAAACACAGAACGGGGAAGGGATAAATGGAAAAACCCATCCCCAACATGAATATCATCTCCAGCAAATTAAATCATTCCCCAACAGGTTTTGGGGACCCCGAGCGAGGAAAAGGAAAAACCACCCCACGGGAGTGGCACAACCACTCACAATGTTTTGAACTAACAAATTTTCTTTGATTTGAAATAGGGAAAGAGAGAGCTATTGATAGCAGAAAGTCATACCACAAGGAAGACCAAAACTGGGGCAGAAATTTTTCTGACATTGTTGAAAATTTTCTCGGAGAAATGAGGAAGGTAATTCAAGATGACGTATCAGGTTTGTCCACCTTCAAACTGGACGTATCAGGTTTGTCCACCTTCAAACAGGATGTCTAACGTTTGTTCACCCTCAAACATGGATATCATGGGAGTATCTGCGCTCGAATAAGATACGATAGGACTATTCGCCCTCGAATAGGATAGGATGGAGTATTTGCCCTCGAAAATGGGACTATCCGCCCTCGAATAGGATAGGATGGGAGTATTCGCTCTTGAATAGGATACGATGGGACAATCCACCGTCGAATAGGATAGGATGGGAGTAGTCGCCATCAAATAGGATACGATGGGACTATCCACCCTCGAATAGGATAGGATGGGAGTATTTGCCCTCGAATAGGATACGATGGGACAATCCGCCCTCGAATAGGATAGGATGGGAGTATTTTCCCTTGAATAGGATACGATGGGACTATCTGTCCTCGAATAGGATAGGATGGGAGTATTCGCCGTCGAATAGGATTCGATGGAACTATCCGCCCTGGAATAGGATAGGATGGGAGTATTCGCCCTCAAATAGGATATGATGGGACTATCCGCCCTCAAATAGGATAGGATGGGAGTATTCGCCCTCGAATAGGATACGATGGGACTATCCGCCCTCGAATAGAATACGATGGGAGTATTCACCCTCAAATAGGATACGATGGGACTATCCGCCATCGAATAGGATAGGATGGGAGTATTCGCCCTTGAATAGGATACGATGGGACTATCCGCCCTCGAATAGGATAGGATGGGAGTATTCGCCCTCGAATAGGATACAATGGGACTATCTGCCCTCGAATAGGATAGGATGGGAGTATTCGCCCTCAAATAGGATACGCTGGGACTATCCACCCTCGAATAGGATAGAATGGGAGTATTCGCCCTCGAATATGATATGATGGGACTATCCGCCCTCTAATAGGATAGGATGGGAGTATTCTCCCTCAAATAGGATACGATGGGACTATCTGCTCTCGAATAGGATAGGATAGGAGTATTCACCCTCGAATAGGATACGATGGGACTATCCACCCTCGAATAGGATAGGATAAGAGTATTCGCCCTCGAATAGGATAGGATGGGACTATTCGCCCTCGAATAGGATAGGATGGGAGTATTCGCCATCAAATAGGATACGATGGGACTATCCGCCCTCGAATAGGATAGGATGGGAGTATTCGCCCTCGAATAGGATACAATGGGACTATCCGCCCTCAAATAGGATAGGATGGGAGTATCGCCCTCAAATAGGATACGATGGGTCTATCCGCCCTCGAATAGGATAAGATGGGTCTATCCTCTCTCGAATAGGATACGATGGGACTATCTGCCCTCGAATAGGATAGGATGGGAGTATTCACCCTCGAAAAGGATACTATGGGACTATCCGCCCTCAAATAGGATAGGATGGGAGTATTCGCCCTCGAATAGGATACGATGGGACTATCCGCCCTCGAATAGGATGGGATGGGAGTATTCGCCCTCGAATAGGATACGATGGATCTATCCGCCCTCGAATAGGATATGATTGGTCTATCCTCCCTCGAATAGGATACGATGGGTCTATCCGCCCTCGAATAGGATATTTTTAGGTTCATCCGCCTTCGAATAGGATATTTACGTTTGCTTTACTTTTACCCGAGTGGTCCTGCTTGCATAAACATTGTCGTACACATATTTCATAAATTATTGCTAGAATGCATTTTACTTCAAAGTTGCTAATAAAAACAGGCGCTCACCTGCATAATAAGAGGAATGTTTGTCAGTCTTTACATTGCAGGTTTTGAAACCAGTAACCCACCATAAAGCAGAAGGTTGCGACAAGAGTTCCCAGCGTGAATTCAAGCGCATGAGTCAAAGAAAGAGAAGAAAAATCTTGAGAGAATCGACCTTCAAGCCTTGGTTGTCCCTAGCATAACAGATTTGACAAAGAATGCCAGATTCCGGGGAAGCATAAAAAAGGGTCGATAAAGGAAGTCGTATCCCTAGTGGATTGAGCAAAATGATGAAAACTGGTATTCAAAAAGGCAGAAGGCTAATGCCATCCCCAAAATTTGCAAGATAAAGAAGCACCGGCGGAAACACAAGCCAACAAGAAAGCAAGGCGGCAAAAATAAATTGAAGATAGATAGGATCATGTGATCCATAGGCTAGCCTAGCTTCTTGTTTTATTTTTAGCACGATGTAAGAAGGAGATCGGTAAGCAGTGATAGCAGCAGTGGTAGCAGTGACACTAAAACCACAGTTCCACGGTAGTCCCAGCTACCAAAACTTCCCGAACTACAATTACCTGATCCCTTTTAGCTAGGGATATGTAGGAGACCTTTTGAAGCAAAGGTTCGGTCAAGTCTTTCAAAAAATGCTTCACGCGGAGTACTCAATCGGGCAAAAATTGCTCGTATCCGCTCACTTATCTTTGCACAAAAACTCTTCATGTTTCCACGCAAAGAGGGGCGGTTGTGAGCACGTGATTTTTGCCCTATATGAGAATTACTCCCAAAAATTCAAAATAAAATAATTTTATGTTGTTTGCAATATTTGTGGATTTTGTGTTATTTTCACTTATTGTTTGCGTTTGTGTGTCCACGACTATTTGTTTTAATTAATAAAAAATATAAAAATTATGCATTTATATTTTTAGGATATAATTCCGCACTTAGAAGTGTTTAAATTTATTTTACGAAAATGAAATAATCACAAAAGTATGTAATTTTGTATTTTAGTATTTAATGTCAAAATTATGTGATTTTATTTTAAAATTCCTATTTTTTTGTGTTAATTGTTAGTTGAAGTTAATTTGATTTGTGTAATTTAATCTAGGATTTCAGTAATATAAACTAGGAAGAAAATAAAAGAAAATTACTAAAAATAAAAAGAGAAAAGAAATTGGAATTGGACCAGCTTTAAAATAAAAATCCAAGCCCAAACCATTTTCTACCCCATTCCTGTAACGACCCGGCCGGTCGTTTTAGAAAATCACGCCCCGATCCCCAATCTAACTGTTCCCCTACATTCATTTCTGCTATTGTGGTTTGCCAGGAGGTTCGGTTCTGGAATTCAATGTGTTTTGGGACACTTAGTCCCTAACTAGAAGCTTTATAGTTGGAAAATGGCCCGTAGTCGGAACAGTGTTAAGACGACCTCGGAACGGAAATCTGATGGTTCCATTAGCTCCGTTAGGTGATTTCGAGGTTGGGAGCGTGTTCGGAATGTATTTTGGAGGTCCGTAGCTCAATTAGTCTAGAAATGTCGAAGTTTGAAATTTTGGCGAATCCGAACGATAGGTGAGATTTTTATCCGGGGGTCGGAATGGAATTTCGACAATTTCTATAGCTTCGTTATGTGATTTTGGATATGTTTGCAAATTTTCAGGCCATTCCGACATCGTTTGGTTGGATTTTTGATAGCATGTAGGTTTCGAAAGTTTTGGATGAAACTTAGGATTGAATTCGCTTTGATTTGGTGATTTTCATGTTTATAGACGTGTTTTCATGATGGGAACAAGTTCGTATGATGTTTTGGAGTAGGTTGGTATTTTTCGTTGAGGTCCCGGGGGCCTCGGGATGATTTCGGATGCCCAACGGGTCATTTTTGGAAGTTTTTGAACTGCTGTTCTGGTATCTGGTATTGTTTTTCGCGTTCACGAGGGTCCTATCGCGTTCACGATGAGGAATTTGGCCTCTAAAACTTTGTTCTTCGCGTTCGCGATGAATGTATCGCGTTCGCGAAGAAGGATTTTCCATCAGGGACTTTGTTCTTCGCGTTCACAAATAGTCCCTCGCGTTTGCGAAGAAGGATTTTTCTGTCGCACAGGTCCTACTTCGGAAGTTCATATCATTTACCTACAAGGAATTTTGAGGTGATTGAAAAACGAAAGTTGTAGCTCTTTGAATCTAGTCAGAAACATATTATAATAGTCATTTGGAGTTGTGTGTAAAAAGTTATGACCATTGCAATAGAGGTTGTCCGAGCAAAGTTGGAAAAATATATTTTTGGGAGTTTGTTCTTCGCGAACGCGAGAGAAGGACCGCGAACGTGAAGAACAAATACTTGGGCAGCAGAATAAAGTCCAAACTTCGTCCCATTTGCTATTTTTGACGATTTGGAGCTCGGGTAAGGCGATTTTTCGGGAGATTTTTGGAGAAATCAAAAGGGTAAGTACTCTTAACTCAATTTTGGTTGTATAACTCGAATCTATTGCAAGTTTTAGTCTTTAATTTGAGAATTTTTGTTAAAAAGGGTAGAAAACCCTCTTGGATAGAATCAAGGATTTGATGGGCCATTTGTGGTCCGATTTGGGTGTTCTTGGTATGGTTAGACTCGTGTTGAGATAAGGAATCCGAAAATGTAAACTTCGTAATTTTTCGAGAAGCGTACCGAAAGTCGGGTTTTGGCAACTTTGTGGTTTTGGTGTAATTCGATTGTTTTGATTGGGTAATGCCCAATTGGCCTATTTTGATGTGATTCCATTGACTTTTATCAGATACTACACCTGTGGAGGCCGACATTCGCGGCAAGAGAGTTGTCTCTTAGCGGTTTTGTACCGGAGTCGAGGTAAGTGGCTTGTCTAACCTCGTGTGGGGGAACTTTCACCCCTAGGATATTATGTGATAGTTTAAATGCCTTGTACGCGAGGTGACGGGCGTGTACATGCGCTAGATGTTGTAACACACACTCTACTTGAATTGTCCAATTAGTGATATTCCTGCTCTTAGCTGATAAAGGCGTTATTTTTACCCAGTATTCGTTAGAAAAGCATGATTATCTAGGATTCAACATGTTTAATTTTCTAGTTGACTTACTTGAACTTCTTGATGAATTGTTGGCACTAGTTTTCGGAGAAGTTGTAATTAAACATATTGTACTCTCCCTGTGTGTTTTCTTTAATTGATATGTTGGTGGACTGCGGGTTCGATTCCCGGAGATCATGAATTATTGGTAGGGACTGCAGGTTCGATTCCCGGAGATCCTGAGTTAATGGTAGGGACTGCGGGTTCGATTCCCAGAGATCCTGAGTTATTGATTGAGTTTGTTACTTGTTGTTATTTAATTGTAGATGGTTGCAGTAATCACTTTATTGTTGTTATTTCAAAATTTTTATCATTTAAACTGCTTAATATTATTAATATCATTATGTTATTGTTTCTCTCAGTTGGGCCCTGACCTTCCTCGTCACTACTCTATCGAGGTTAGGCTTGGCACTAACTAAGTACCGCCGTGGTGTACTCATGCTACTCTTCTGCACACTTTTGTTGTGCAGATCCAGGTACATCGGGACATGCTCATATTAGGTGATTCAGCAGCATTTTGGGAGACCTCGAGGTATGATCTACTACGTCCGCGGATCCGGAGGCCTTCCTTCTATTCTGATAGTATTAGTAGATGTTTTCTCTCATGTCGTTGTTAGATACTCTTCACACATAGAGCCACAGTTGTATACTCTCTTTTAGTCTGTGTTGCCCGTGGGATTTCGGTTCGGACCCTTGGTAGTGATTTAAGTTTCAAAAATGTAGAGAATTAATTTTTCCGAAAAGTGTCAATTTTGCGGTCAAGAATGTGACCGCAAATCTGCTATGCGGACCGCATTCTTGCCACAAAGCTTTCCAGAAAGACTCCCAAAATTCATGTTGAAAATGCGATCGATATGCGATCGCATAATGAATCTGCGGTGCACTTTGCGACCGCAGATCAAGAATGCGGACCGCATATTGGTCGCATTCTTAACAGAAACTTGTAATTTTTGAGGCCATTTTGCGGTCACTTTGCGGACCGCATGCGTGTTCTGCGGTCGCATAGTGACCGCATAATTGACCCCGACCCATTTTTTGTAACATTTTGACCCGATCTCTTCTTTAATATAACACACCTCTTCCTCATTTTCTCATATCATCTTACCAAAATTAGAGAGAGAAGAGAGGGGTTTTAGAGAGAGAAGTTCTTCATCTTCAAGGATTGTTCCAACCACTTAATTCCAAGGGATCCTAGGGCAAGGATTCAATTTCCCCAATCTTTTCAAGGTAAAAACCCTAACTATTTTCTTTGATTTTCAGTTTTAAATTGGGTAAAGAGAGGTTTGCATATAATAGCTTTTGAAAATAGAATTTTTACACTCATGCATGATTATTGAACTTGATTTATAGTAAAAAGAAGTGAGTAGAAGTAAGAGTCTTCAAGAACAAGGTTGGCAAGAGTAGGATATCTTGGGTAAGCATAAAGTAGGAAGTTAACGGAAGAAAACTCATCACCAGGTATGTATGGCTAATTTTGATTCTTGTGAAATCGCCTATATGTGTGAAGTTTGTTTGGTTCGTGTTAAAATTGTGTGAAATTCTTGATGTTGTTGTTGGATATTCAAAGTTTGTTGTTGAACTATGAGTGATGTAAAATGAGAGTTTAATTTGGTAAAAGAATTGTGAATAATGGCTATAATGGCATATATGGTACTTTGTGGAAAAGAAACGAAACACTTGAGGATTGGTAAGTCATTGAACAATACGGTATGAATACTCTTGATTTTTGGAACATTTGTAACTTGGTTGTGATATTGGCTTGAGAAGTAATTGTGAACATGAACCAACCTGTAAGTTGCTTATTTGAACTTGTTGAAATTGTGTGAAATGCCTTATCTGCTTGTACTTGTTGTGTTTTAAAACTGTACGGTGGGATCGTGTTGCGCGCCGCAACGTGAGGAAATAAGGTGTGGGTTGGGGTGATAAAGGTGGCCGAGGTAATAAGGGTGGTCGGGGGTAATAAGGATGGAAAGCGATCGAAATCGCTATTGAAAATTGATATAAAAATCAATAATGTGAAATTGTGAAAGGAGACAGCGCAGGAGAGTTTGCAACCTGTGGGGCACCGATTGCCCCTTTGTTTGACTACTTGTGCTTTACGTGATTGATTGGTTATTGTTAAATTGGTTGATCGTAGAAAGTGCTTTGTGTTGAGAATTATTTGAAATGAGGAAAATGTGGAAACATGGTTGGCTGGCTTAATTAATTGTTGATGTAATTCAATGGCTTGAGTTTACTTGGGACAAAGTTTGTCCATACATGCCGGTACAATTCAAGTGTACTGACGTCCCTTTTGCCGGGGACGCTACATTCGTGTTATGATTGTAGGTGGATCAGTAGCAGGCACTTCAGCTCATTGGCAGTAGTATCCCTCTCCTTCCACTGCCCGTTTAGGTGAGCCCCTTTCTTCCTTGGGGCCCTGTGTGGTTCATGCCACTTTTGTTTAGATTTCATTTTGGTTTTGTAAGGTATAGCCGGAGCCTTGTTACCGGCAAGTATTGTATTCCCTTTTTGTATCCTAGAGGCTCTGTAGACATGTAAATTGTGGGACTCTAGTCTAATGTATATGTATTGTGTTATGTCGGGCGTTGTAAAAATTGCAAACTTGTTAATGAATCACTCGTATGGTTTTATTTGTTTAATGTGAAATCATTCTTCATTAGTAAGATATTTGGTAAATGAAAAACAATCAGCACAGGGGTAACGCATGGGAATGAGAGGCACCCAGGTCCGCTTGACTGGGGCAACCCGGTCAGGCGCCGGTCATGTTCCCCGATTTGGGGCGTGACATATATTAACATTTCTAAGGCAATCAAGGATAACCTGGAAGGAAGTAGATTGATCAGCCATAGTTGAGTTGGCGTATTGGTGTCAGTGACCGGTTCATGCAACGTGATCGAATTATGCATGTGATTTGTGGCGATGCATTTGAGACTTGTCGGCCGCAGTGATTGATGTTATTTTGAAGTATTCTTCTGTTAGGGCCTGTTATGAGTAGGCGGACCTCGGAAAGGGTTATGTTGGCTTGGACCACTACTTAGAGATTGGCATATTCAACGGTTATGAGAACTCGCATGTGTGTTGCTATAGTTCTCCTGAAATGAGTTAAATGGAAAGTCTTATGTGATGGAGTATTAGCCTATCGTCAGTTCTAGAGTTGTAATGGAAATCATTTCTATCGTATATCGGCACGTGGGGTGCAGTGAGTGGTATGGAATTTGAATTAAGGACCAAGGTCGCAGTTTGGTCAATGAATGTGATATAAAGAGCTCGGATGAGCAGGAAAGGGGTTTCAGTGTTTGAGTAAGATGGGTATTAGCGTCAGTATCGCTTTGCATCCCGGTTAGGGACTCCTGATCGCTTTTCAGTGTTAGTGCAGCCGGTGGGTTGAATGTGCAGGCCCGTTTAATTATTTGGAAGATGGAGGGATCTTGTCCCACAAGAAGATTGTATAGGTATGACATGTAGTCACTTGATTGGTTAGAAATTTAAACCAAGTATGAGGATTTTGGTGATATCATCCATTTGAGAATTTATGCCTGGAGGGCACTCTGCTTATTGGGTTATAGACCTGTGAAATATTATTGACTTAGCTTGGCACGACCAGGATAGACTTAAGGTCGGTGGATAGATTTAAATGTGGAAGTGAGCCTTGCGTCAGGCCGGTTGTGTTTCTTCCAGTAATGCGCCCTTTATGGAGGGGTAGTCGTGGTCTTATTTCGCGGTTAGTTAACTCATGTCAAGATATATTGCGTCGTATAAGTTGTGAGACGGCTTGGTAAATTCCTTATGTGTTGAGGTTCCGCTCAGCAGTGATGTTATATGAGCATGATGGCTCTTGAGACTTAGATCATATATCATACCTCAGTTGTGCTTGAGTTCGTAGCCTATAGCGCTATATGTTTCCTTGTGATCGATATCATGCACCTTAGTGTGCTTATGATCGATATTCAGTATTTTGATGTGATGAGCTATCCAGCTCGACATATGACTCTTTGTGTGAGTTCAATATTGTTTGGATCGGGTGGCACGCCGCCATGGTTATAGTGTTGGGATCGGGTGGCACGCCGCCACGGGTATATTGTTGGGATCGGGTCGCACGCCGCAACAGTGTGATGTTTATTTCAATATCTATAATTGCTTTTATGTGTTCTGTTTCCTATTTTTCTGAGGAGGTCCATGATAGTGTGAGAGTTGAATAGTTCTCTCTAGTGTTCGCCTTCCTTTTGTACCACGTACGAATTAATAGCCTACTAGCACATTGTGTCATCTTGTGGGACTTTTGATTATGTTCTGATGTGGCTTATCGCCTGAGCAGTTCGTACTGGGTGAGATGAGATTATGTGATTTGGGGTCGGTGCAAACTGATTATATGAAGTATATTATAGAGGAAAGGATCATCCTCTAGTTTAGGACAAGGTAATGGATCCTGTCAGGAGTATAGACCCAATGAATTGTTGATTCAGTAGTTGGTTATGGATATCGGCACATCTCTTCCGTCGTGTCAGTATTGTAAAAGTTGGAACGAGACCTATGTAGATCGTGAGGTGCAATGGGAGCATCCGATTCGTTGAATTTTTGGCTAATTTGATCATAAAATATTATCGTGGTCCTGTGGATTTTGTGTTGTAAGGTAAGAATCCAGCAAGGTTATGCAGTCATGTTTGAGGACGGCGTTTGAGGAATATTTAGTGATCTCTTGATGAAAACAAGCCTAACATAGAATTTCGGATGTTAGAATTAGGCTCTAAGACTTAATTGTTTGAACAAGAGGGAATATCTTCGGATTATATCAGGCTAATGTGCTCAGCTGAGTCCTAGATTCAATGGCCCTTTTGATATTTTGAGGCATGTTGGGGAGGTTGCTTATGAGTTGGCCTTACCTCCCAGCCTAGCCGGAGTCCATCCCGTATTTCATGTCTCTATGCTCCGGAGGTACCATGGTGACCCGTCGCATGTGTTGGATTTCACTTCTGTTCAGCTAGACGAGGATCTGTCTTATGTTGAGGAGCCAGTAGCCATACTAAACAGGCAAGTCAGGAAGCTAAGGTCAAAGAACATCGCTTCAGTAAAGGTTCAGTGGCGGGGTCAGCCGGCCGAGGAGGCGACTTGGGAGACCGAGCAGGATATGCGCAGCCAGTACCCTCATCTCTTCACCACTACAGGTATGTTTTCTATGCTCGTTCGAGGACGAACGAATCTTTTAAGTGTTGGAAGATGTAACGACCCGACCGGTCGTTTTAGAAAATCACGCCCCGATCCCCAATCTAACTGTTCCCCTACGTTCATTTCTGCTATTGTGGTTTGCCGGGAGGTTCGGTTCTGGAATTCAGAGTGTTTTGGGAAACTTAGTCCCTAACTAGAAGCTTTATAGTTGGAAAATGGCCCGTAGTCGGAACAGTGTTAAGACCACCTCAGAACGGAAATCTGATGGTTCCATTAGCTCCGTTAGGTGATTTCGGGGTTGGGAGTGTGTTCGGAATGTATTTTGGAGGTCCGTAGCTCAATTAGGCTTGAAATGCCGAAGTTTGAAATTTCGGCGAATCCGAACGATAGGTGAGATTTTGATCCGGGGGTCGTAATGGAATTCCGACAATTTCTGTAGCTTCGTTATGTGATTTTGGATATGTCTGCAAATATTCAGGCCATTCCGACATCGTTTGGTTGGATTTTTGATAGCATGTAGGTTTCGGAAGTTTTGGATGAAACTTAGCTTGAATTCGCTTTGATTTGGTGATTTTCATGTTTATGGATGTGTTTTTATGATGGGAACAAGTTCGTATGATGTTTTGGAGTAGGTTGGTATTTTTCGTTCAGGTCCCGGGGGCTTCGGGATGATTTCGGATGCCCAACGGGTCATTTTTGGAAGTTTTTGAACTGATGTTCTGGTATCTGGTATTGTTCTTCGCGTTCGCGAGGGTCCTATCGCGTTCGCGAAGAATAATTTGGCCTCTAAAACTTTGTTCTTCGCGTTCGCGATGAATGTATCGCGTTCGCGAAGAAGGATTTTCCATCAGGGACTTTGTTCTTCGCGTTCGCGAACAGTCCCTCGCGTTCGCGAAGAAGGATTTTTCTGTCGCACAGGTCCTACTTCGGAAGCTCCTATCTTTTTATGTACAAGGAATTTTGAGGTGATTCAAAAACGAAAGTAGTAGTTCTTTGAATCTAGTTTTCAGAAACATATTATAATAGTCATTTGGAGTTGTGTGTAAAACGTTATGACCATTGCAATAGAGGCTGTCCGAGCAAAGTTGGAAAAATATATTTTTGGGAGTTTGTTCTTCGCGAACGCGAGAGAAGGACCGCGAACACGAAGAACAAATACCTGGGCAGCAGAATAAAGTTCAAACTTCGTCCCATTTGCCATTTTTGACGATTTGGAGCTCGGGTAAGGCGATTTTTAGGGAGATTTTTGGAGAAATCAAAAGGGTAAGTACTCTTAACTCAATTTTGGTTGTATAACTTGAATCTATTGCAAGTTTTAGTCTTTAATTTGAGAATTTTTGTTAAAAAGGATAGAAACCCTCTTGGATAGAATCAAGGATTTGATGGGCCATTTGTGGTCCGATTTGGGTGTTCTTGGTATGGTTAGACTCGTGTTGAGATAAGGAATCCGAAAATGTAACTTTCGTAATTTTTCGAGAAGCGCGTACCGAAAGTTGGGTTTTGGCAACTTTGTGGTTTTGGTGTAATTCGATTGTTTTGATTGGGTAATGCCCAATTGGCCTATTTTGATGTGATTCCATTGGTTTTTATCAGATACTACACCTGTGGAGGCCGACATTCACGGCAAGAGAGTAGTCTCTTAGCGGTTTTGTACCGGAGTCGAGGTAAGTGGCTTGTCCTAACCTCGTGTGGGGGAACTTTCACCCCTAGGATATTATGTGATAGTTTAAATGCCTTGTACGCGAGGTGACGGGCGTGTACATGCGCTGGATGTTGTAACACACACTTTACTTGAATTGTCCGATTAGTGATATTCCTGCTCTTAGCTGATAAAGGCGTTACTTTTACCCGGTATTCGTTAGAAAAGCATGATTAGCTAGGATTCAACATGTTTAATTGCCTAGTTGACTTACTTGGACTTATTGATAAATTGTTGGCACTAGTTTTCGGAGAAGTTGTAATTAAACATATTATACTCTCCCTGTGTGTTTTCTTTAATTGATGTGTTGGTGGACTGCGGGTTCGATTCCCGGAGATCCTGAGTTATTGGTAGGGACTGCGGGTTCGATTCCAGGAGATCCTGAGTTATTGGTAGGGACTGCGGGTTCGATTCCCGGAGATCCTGAGTTATTGATTGAGTTTGTTACTTGTTGTTATTTAATTGTAGACAGTTGGAGTAATCACTTTATTGTTGTTATTTCAAAACTTTTATCATTTAAACTGCTTAATATTGTTAATATCATTATGTTATTGATTCTCTCAGTAGGGCCATGACCTTCCTCGTCACTACTCCATCGAGGTTAGGCTTGGCACTTACTGAGTATCGTCGTGGTGTACTCATGCTACTCTTCTGCACACTTTTGTTGTGCAGATCCGGGTACATCGGGGCAGGCTCATATTAGGTGATTCAGCAGCATTTTGGGAGACCTCGAGGTATGATCTGCTACGTCCGCGGATCCGGAGGCCTTCCTTCTATTCTGACAGTATTAGTAGATGTTTTCTCTCATGTCGTTGTTACATACTTTTCACACATAGAGCCACAATTGTATACTCTCTTTTAATTTGTGTTGCCCGTGGGATTCCGGGTCTTGGTGGTGTTTTATACAGTGTGCTGACGAGTGTATGTGCCAAGCGGCACGGATTACATTCCTATTTATATCGTTTTTCTGCTATTTCTTTTTTAAATTTCATAAACTTGTATATTCCGCAACGTGTTAGGCTTACCTAGTCGTGGGGACTGGGTGCCGCCATGACATGTTCACGATTGGTGAACTAGGGTCGTGACAATTCCAGCCCAAAACCCAAAAACCCGGTCTGCCCTAGCCCCGTCGCCCCAAAACGACCATGTTTATTAAAAGATTGATTTTGGTCGTTGGATTCTCGTGATCCAACCGCTGAGATTAATTCTTGTATTTAACCTAACTAAAGTCCCCCCAAACCCTATTTCCCCTTTCATTTTTGCCAAACCACTCCTCTCCCATCAGAGACGAGTTCGCCACCGCCCTCATACCCACAGCCCTTAAGCCGGTGGAAACTGCCCCGATGACCACCAAACTTACACCCCTGAATCACCCAGTCCCCTTCCGTCCGAATCTACCTTCAGCTTCCTTCAAATCCTCACAGAACCTTTCGAATCTTAGATCAACGAAATCGACCCCAAACACTAGGTCTCATGTTTAACCCCAAATCAACACCACTGAACCAACAGGCTACCCTCGCCCCAAATCCCATGTTAGTTTTGCTCGAATCGTAGCAGAGCTTGTCGAATTTCAATTCGATTGAACGAACCCTAGAAATCCAAAATGGGATCTCTATTCGAAATTGGTCAAGGATTAAGGTCTAATGGACCTTAATCTAGATGTTCTCAACCGAGAACATCCCGATTAAGGCCCATTTGGCTTCAACGATTCAAGTCCGAGGTTGAGCCCGGGTCACTATTGATTTCGAAGAATATTTTGTTTAGCATCTGAAAATGTGAGTTCTTCTAACTTCTTCTTTTCTTTTCTATGTGTTTGTTTTCATGTTTAAACTATATCTTTGTTTTCATTTATGGTAATTGAGTAGTGTATTCAATTGGATTGAGCAGAAATCACTCGCACCTTGTCTGATTGTGTTCACTTTGGATTTTGTTTCTGTTTTGTGTCGTCAAAATAATTTGATTCAGTCAGTAGACCATCACTGTTTCCCTGAATTCTCAATTCATCATGTCTTGGGTTGGTTTCTATAAGCATTAGACTAATAAACAATTAGTTTAATGTAATGGTGAACTAATTAAGCTAATAAAATTGTTTAAATTAGTTAATAGGGAAGGATAACTCTGTAAAACACTGATAATATTAGTCACATGGGCATCATATTATAAAGTTAAGGGTCGAATGGATTAGAATATAGAAGACCCATACCCAATTGAATTAGCAAATGAGAAAAAGGACTGTTTGGTTGGCCTAGTGCCTTTATTAGCAGGAAATCAGAACTAACATGGGGGGAATGATAAAAAGATAAAAGGGTGCACATGTGAAAGAATATACAGTATAAAAAGTGAAGGTTTTGAATAAAAAAATAAGTTGATTTCATTCTTTAAATAGGACACGCTGATAACAGAGAAGCAGAATCTGAAGGAACAGATAGAGATACAATCTAAAAGAGGAGATATAGGGTATTCTGAAATTGAGGGAGAAAGATTATAAAAATAGATACTAAGAGAATTTTAAACACGGACAAGAATATCCTAAAAATACTGTTTGATTGAGTCTTGCTGCTGATTTTGAAATTTCTCCTAGTGGTTGAAACAATGTTGAGTAATTGGTAACATAAACGAACTGAAATCGAGTCTGCGGAACTTTTCTGGTTTACTGCTGGGTTTGAAGTGGATTTGTGAGTTTTTTTTAAGTAGAATCAATTCCTCGGTAGCTGAGGATTGATACTGTTTTGGGTTGTTTACTTTATTCTTCTTGGTTAAAGCTTGGTTGGAAACTGCTGATTGTTGCTCTGAACCTGCTGATCCTTACCATGTTCCTTTATTTCTTCTACATCCAGGTACAGGTTTTGAATACTTGCTGATGTGTATTTCAATTTGAAGAAGGAAATAAAGGCAGTGATGAAACTATGGCTGTAGTTTTGTCTATTTCGAAGTTGTATTACTTTCATGATTCTCATTTTACTTTTGTTAATTGATTCACAGTATAGTCTAGCTAGCTTATGTTAAAACAGAAAAACTGAATTCTTATGTATAAAAGAATTATGGACTGTTAGATAGTTGTGAAGACCAACAACATATTTTTGTTAGATATATAAGTTCCATCCGATACGAATTGATTAATGATTGTAGCTTTAAAGTCCGAAAGGGGTAATCATAGTGTTGTATCGTGACCAGATAATTCCAGTAGCTGAAACAACTGCATGATGGCAGTGATATTAGTGTTTGTTAAATTGACAAATTAGGATTATAAGATGTATTTTCGTAATTGTCTACTTTTGTTGTCTGGCATACTTTTAACATTTAAAATAACTTCCATGTTTCAGTAACTTCACTAGGTGTGAATCAAAGAAAAATGAGAAAAAGCATAAATGTTAAAACTTAACTGATCTATACTCTTGCACCTTTAGATCTCTGATAAATTCATTCAAATGTTATAGGTTATAATTTGTTTGATAATTAATTTTGGCATTTGAGAATTTTTTTCGATTGTATTAGACACAATGGTCTATTTTCGCTTGGTCCAATTTTATAAGAGTGAAAATTTTGTTTAATTTACTAATTAAGGATCTCATATGCCTTTCCGTAACAAATACTTTGTGCATAACACTTGGCCTCACAATAATCTTAAATTAATTTTAGGAAAAATTATTTTGAAAATTTGTAGTTTACTTTGGTTGAGTACAATCCTTTGAAATTAGAATCGGGGTGTGCCATTAGTTGAATTTTTCGTGGCCATCACAAATTTGCAAACATGATAATTGCTTTAGGTGCGTTATTTAATAATACTACCTTTCTAAATTCGCGTGCACATTTATGTGACCCAAATCCAAATCTCAACTTAGTAAAAATGTGTTAACAACTACGGGCGTACTGGTATGACGTAGGTTCGAGGTACATCTTTATTACGTTGCAGTTCTTATGAAATAATAATAATCAAAAGTACTTGAAAGTTAAATTTGCACATAAGTTAAAAGCATGTTATAAAAATTAGATGATTAAGCCAAATACGACAATTGTGCGACCGTGCTAGAACCACGGAACTCGGGAATGCCTAACACCTTCTCCCAGGTTAACAGAATTCCTTATCCGGATTTCTGGTTCGCGGACTATTAAATAGAGTCAAACCTTTCCTCAATTCGGGATTCAAACCGGTGACTTGGGACACCATAAATCTCCCAAGTGATGACTCTGAATCTCTTAATAATGAATCCCTTTTGATTGTCCTTTAATCGAAAAAAACTCCTTTTACCTTCCACTTGCTCCCTCGCGGGTCAGCGCCGAAAGGAGGTGTGACAAACCGAACCCAATAAAACCGGTCCAGATGAACAGTATGCGTAACCGATTAAATTAGCCCGGAACCGGCCCGGCCTAGACCATTAATATACCATAATATAGCATAAATATACCATGAATATACATTTAATATACCATGAATATATTATGAATATACCATGAATATACCAATTATTGTATACTAATTAACATTGTTTAAAATTGTTGGAATTTAACATATAGTGTATATATTTACGGTATAAAACTATAAATGTTAAAATCATAGAAGATGATGGTAACATATTATTTTTAAAATATGCTATATATATGTGTTATTTATGATTTTAAGATAATTTGTGTTATTTTAAAATATTTTACGTATTTATGCTTAGTGTTTTAGTTTGTTAGATTAATTTGAAGTATTATTAATTTATTATGCATGAAATTTAGTTTTACATTTTTTTTTTTGTTAATTTACTTTTTAAATGCAAACTTTAATTTTGTAATTTTGAAATAAATGTAACACTTGCAATTTATAAGTGTAATTTTTCTACATATTTCTTGTATTATTTATATTAATATAAAGTACTAATATAACTTACAATATTTATACAAATTACTTTTAAAAATTAAAAAACACTAAACCCGCCCCTTCCCGCTCAACTCATAACCCGTATGATTTATTTTTTATCCTGATTAACCCGAACCCATTAAATCTGTTAAGAGCAAGCCCAAAATCGGCTTGAAGACAAACCCGTAGGGGTCCAAATAATACTAGCCTGGCTTGGCCTGGCCCACCCGATTAACACCTATACTAAAATCACACCGGAGAACTCACAGGTAGCAGAACTAGGAAGCCTAGGTTTACATCACAAGGGTCCTTAAACCTTGAAGGTCCTAGAGATGTTAAACAGGATAACGAGAGGCCCATCGGAGTCTTGGGGTTGAAGGGAGGTGGCCGGAGATGGCCGGAGAGGCGGTGAAAATCATCAGAGAAGAGAAACAGAAGGTTCTAGAAAGAAGGGAGAGAAAGGAACGATATAGAAAGAGAGAGAGAGACAGTCTCAGAGAGAATGAGGGGTCTGGGGGTAAGTAAATTTAATTAAGGGAATTAGATCGGGACCGCTTATCTCATTTTTTCAACGACACAGATTATAAAGGGTTGGGCTGGGCTTATTAGGGATTGGGATAGGTTAGTTTAATTACGATATTGGGCCATTTGAATCTGATAGTGGGTGTGGAGAATTTGGCTAGAATTGAAATAATAAAGGGTTGTTTGCTAAATTACCAATTTTCCCTTTTTATCATTTAATAAAATAGTAAAAAAAGATTTCAAAAATAAATTAAAGATACATGACTAATTAATAACATATAAATATTAATTTAAAAATACTTAAAGTGATTTTATAATTATAAAATATGCTATACTTACAATTATATGTAATTTAGCTTAAAGATACCAAATAAATATATAAAAATATGAAAAAATTACCTTAATTATATCTTTGTGTAAATGTGAGAATGAAAATAAATTATTCACCAAAAATGCTAGTTTGGGAATAATTATTGAATTTTGTAGTATTAAAATAGATAATAAATTAATTTTAAAAAATCTTTAAAAATAAAGAAAAAAATTCCAAAACTTTTGGGCATGCTTATATATGCATGTACATTCTATTTTGAGAATATTTTGAGTATATCAAATATGTAGGAAAAAATTGGGTATCAACCGCTGCCCTTCTTTACCAGAGAAGGATGAAAGTGTTGTCGAGTAAAGATATGATGGCGAATTTTGACCAAAAAAATGATTTGAAAAGGTTTTTACCGAGCTTTGGTTCCTAAGCTACCTACATATCCCTGGTCTTACAACAACCAGGCCATATGTTGTTCGGAAAATCCATCGGCGGAACATGCCTTTCGAATGACGAATGCAATATTCTGGTCGGGAAGGACGTTCAGGGACCAACGGGATGCAGGAACCGAAGCAAGATCGCCCCTGCTGTGATGGTCGTTGCTAGCTGGTGTACCTAAGCAATGCGAACATATATCGTGCATAAATTTAAATGTGATGCAGGTAACCATTTGTGATAACCCGTCCTGGTGTCACGTGATTTTCTGCTTCATTATGTTTTATTATAAGAGTCATGAGTGAATGGGCCGATTTGGATTGGTTTTTGGATGGAAATGAGACACTTAGTCTCTTTAAGAAAGGCTTATTTTGTAAGATTTAACAGGGGGCTCGGATGTGATTTTTGGTGATTTGGTTAGCTTCGGGGGATAATTTGTGACTTAGGAGTGTGATCGGAATTGATTTTGGAGGTTCGACGTAGAATTAGGCTTAAATTGGCGAAGTTAGTATTTTGGCGAATTCTGGTTGGTTGGTGAGATTTTGATCCGAGGGTCAGAATAGAATTTTGAGAGTTTCAGTAGCTTTGTTAGGTGATTTTGGATGTGTGTGCAAAATATTAGATCATTCAAATGTGTTTTGGTCAGGTTTTTGATCAAATGCATAATTTAAAAGTTTTAGAAGAACTTAGGCTTGAATCCGACGTAATTTGATGGTTTTGGTGTTATTTGTGGTGTTTTGATTATTGGAGCAATTTTGAATGATGTTTTAGAAGAACTTTTGGTTGAGGTCCCAGGGGCCTCGGGGTGATTTCGAATGGTCAATCGGACCAATTCTAGCCTTTGGAAGTTGCAGATTTCAGCTAAAGAGTTGCAAACATTTTTGTTCTTTGCGATCGCATGAGGCCCATTACGATTGTGTAGAAGGTTTTGGGAAGCTGTTCTGATTACTCATTGCGATTGTGGAGCAGGGTATGCAATCGCATAGGTTGAGGATGTTGCTATTTGCGATCGCATTTGGTGTATTGTGATCGCGTAGTGTTAAATGGACCTGGGATCTTGAAGGGTCTTTGTTCAATGTGATCACGTCAGGAAGAGTGCATTCACATAGGTCATTTTGGAGGCTTGGGAAAATTGTGTTGTGTGATCGCAGGTGCTAGGATGCAATCGCATAGAGGAAAATCTGGGCTGGACAGAGGATTTTAATAACATTTCATCCGCGAACCCAAGTCTAACTCCACCATTTTTAAGCAACCTTGAGAGCTCTTTGACGGAATTTGAAGGGTATGTCAACTAGGTTTGATTGGAGGTGAATCTTATGACCTAGAAACATCATTTAATTGTGGATTCAACACTTCAATTCATGGAAATTTGATTAGAAAAGGAAGAATTAGGGTTTGACTTTTTGAATGAAAATTTGGGTTTGAGGGAGCATTTAAGCTCGGATTTTGGTAAATTTGATATGTAAAGACTTGTGGAGAGATAAGGAATCCGGTGATATCAATTTTCAAATTTTTTGAGAAGTGGGCCCGGAGATCGGGTCTTGCCAATTTTGTGATTTTCGATATTTTTTTGAGTCTTCTCAATTGGGTTGTGTTTCCTTAGCCTATTATAATGTATTCCTTGTGGTTTTGGGCAAATTTGACACTCGAGAAGGTTGATTTATGAGGCAAGGCCAAGCGAGCAAAGACTTTCGCCGGCTTAAGGTGAGTAATGGTTCTAAATGATGTCCTAAGGGTTTGAAACCTCATATTTGCACAATGTGGTGCTATGTTAAGGTGAGACACATGATGCATGACGAGTGTGGGGTTCATTCCTTCTAGGGATTAGGACTTGGTCCATCCCGTTTGATGATTCTACTATATTTCTAAGTGACATTTAACTAATATCATTGTAGCCTGGGCTAGTTTCCATGTTTGGGGCCTTGTGCCGACCAGTAGAACCCTTAGGGGCAATTGTACATGATTGAACTCACTTTACTTGTTAAAATCATACCCTCGGTCATGTTCTTAACTGTTTATAATATGAACCGGCCGATGAAATTGAAGAATCAAAATGAGAATAATTTGTGGGGCGGAGTCCCTATCTTTTCTTAGTATGCCTGGGAGTCTAAATTTATATTGACTGAGAGGGGGTTGAGATCCCCATTGTGAGGGTATTTGATATGTATTGGATCGAGTTGCATGCTGCAACAATATATATTTTTATATGGATTGGGTTGCACGCTGCAGCAGTATATTACTGGATTAGGGTTGCACGTCGCAGCAGTATATTTATGTGGATCGGACTGCACGCCGCAGTAGTATAGAACTTGGGTTGTAGGAGCCCGCAGCAGTATATTTATGTGGATCGGACTGCACGCCGCAGTAGTATAGCACTTGGGTTGTAGGAGCCCCTCCAGAATCTGCACACCCCCAGTGAGCACAGTCGACTATTATTATTAGATCGGACTGCACGCCGCAATAGTTGGTGTATATATATATATGTATACCCCGATCGTGATGGCGCCCTACATAATGCCAGGAAAGCCCGACCAACCCAACATTCTCTATCCCGCATTTAGAGTTCATTGCCAATTAACATGATTTAAATACCAAATTAACATAATTATAAATCTGTAACCAATGATAAAATGTGCGGAAATCAAGAAATATCACTACAAATCTCACTAATCTGGTGTCGCGAGTCAAGAGCCTCTAATACAAGTCTGAGGAACATCCTAAACAAAAGATAGTCTAAAATGCTGAAAGTAAAAAGGATAGAGGGAGAAATCGGGTGTACAAATGACCTGTAGCTACCTTGATGATTTTGGTAGGATCTGAATAACAACAATAGCTCGATCTATGCCTCCGGAATACCTATATCTGCACACATGGTGCAAGGAGTAAAGTGAGTACTACGACTCAGTGAGTAATAGTAATAAATAATTACATAGGGAAAGAAATCTCGTAAAAAGCACTAAGTAGTTGTATATATGAAAGCAGAAAGAAAATTTAAACAGCAACTCATTTGATACGGTATATATATATATATATATATATATATATATATATATATATATATATATATATATATATATATATATATATATGGATCGGACTGCACGCCGCAGTAACAGTATATATATGGATCAGGTTGCACGCCGCAGTAGTATACTATATGGATCGGGCTGCACGTAGCAACAGTATAGTTATGATTTCAGTTATAGTGAGAAATAAATGAGTTGAGTACCGGCTTAAAGGATTTTTACCTGACTTCTTCATTGAGTTGTTGTTCAAATGTTCTTACTACTTTGATATAGAACTGCTTAGGGCTTTTGACGATATTTCTTTCCGTCAGTCATTATTTATTACTATTACTCACTGAGTCGTAGTACTCATTTTATTCCCTGCACCATGTGTGCAGATACAGGTATTCCAGAGGTGTAGATTGAGCTATTGTTGTTATTTAGATCCCACCGGAGTCATCGAGGTAGCTGCATACCATTTGCAAAGTTGATTTTTCCCTCAATCCTCTTAACTTTTAGCATTTTAGACTATCTTTTGTTTAGGCTGTTCCTCAGACTTGTATTATAGGCTCTTGACTCATGACACCAGATCGGTATGATTTGTAGTGATATTTCTTGATTTCCCCACATTTTATCAATGTTTACAAATTTAAAATTATGTTAATTTGGTATTTAAATCCTGTTAATTGGCAATGACATCTAAATGAGGAATTTAGAATTTTGGGTTGGTCGAGCTTGCCTGGCACTATGTTGGGTGCCATGACGATCGTGGTTGGGGTTGTGACAAGTTGGTATCAGAGTCAAGGTTACTAGGTTTCGTGAGTCATGAGCCGATTTAGTAGAGTCTCGTGAAGAGGTACGGGGACGCTTGTATATCTCCTTGAGAGGCTGCAGAACCTTTAGGAAAATTCCACATTCTTGAAATTCTTGTTGTGCAAACTTGTTAATCTGAATACTAAACTTCTCTTTATTCTATTATCTCACATATGATTAGGACACGAGCTATCGGACATGATGGACGACCATCAGGGCCACCTACTAAGACCACCAGAGGCCGTGGACGCGGTTGTAGTCATGGCCGAGGTAGAGCAGCAAAAGCAACAACTATTGATCTACCAACTGTCCCATTTTCGGATCAGGCTCTAGTAGTAGCAGATCAGGCACCGACTGTACCCATAGTGATTCTTCGCCTTCAGGAGACATTAGCCCAGATCTAGAAAGTGTGCACGGGCCTGGCTTAGGTGGTTTCAGCCACTACAGCAACAACAACTACTTCAAAGGCTGGGGGGCAATTAGACCCACGCTGCTTGCACACCTGAGCAGGGATTACAGGGATTACTGACTCTAGAGGCACCTCCAACTCAGCAGTAGTACCGGTACAGGATTTCAGGGTTCTAGTTATACTCGAGGATGAGCAGCGTCGCCTCGAGAGGTTTGGTAGACTCCAAATTTCGACATTTAGTGGAGCTGAGGGCGAGCATGCCAGGGTTTTCTCGATAGATGTCAGCAGATGCTCCGTACAGCGGGGATCCTTGAGTCTAGCAGTGTGGCTTCTACTACTTTTCAGTTTACTGGAGCTACCTTCACTTGGTGAGAGGCGTATGAGCGGCGTAGGCCGGCTGGTGCAGCACCTTTGACTTGGCCAGAGTTATCCACTCTCTTTTTGGAGAAGTATGTATTGCAGTCTCGCAGGGAGTAACTGCGCAGACAGTTACAGCAGGGAGATATGACAGTGTCCCAATATGAGATGAGATTTTTTGAGTTGTCTCGGCATGCAGTTTGGTTGGTTCTGACGGATCATGAGTGTATCCGGAGGTTTGTTGATGGTCACACTTATTCTCTTTATGTTTTTCTGACTAGGGAACAAGTGTTGGGTGCCACATTAGAGAAGGTGGTTGATATAGCTTGAGAGATTGAGTTGGTTCACCGGCAGGATCGAGATGTGAGGGAGGCCAAGAGGGCTCAAGGTTCTGGTAGTCGCAGTGGCGCTCCTTTGAGGGGCCAATTCTAACAGGGTCGGGCCATTCTTTCAGGCCCGCTCAGTCAGCTCGACTCAAGTATCGAGAAGGATATTTAGGTCATGGTTATCAGAATTCTCAGCAAAGTCGGCCATCTCTCAATGTTCTCCCATCAGAGAGTTCATCTCGTGCTCTGTCTCTCCGGGTTCTTCCAAGCTGAGTGCATCAGCTAGTCACTCTGGCGCGAGGGGTTCCCTTTAGTCCCAGTTTCCAGTACCTGGTAGTTTCTTTGAGTGTTAAGAGTTCGAGCATATTCGGAGGGAATGCCCTCGTCATGCTGCTAGATTATCTCAACATAGGGGTCAACCCACATCTTCTAGTCTAGTTTGTTTAGCACCCACCCCGCTAGCTAGGTGTGAGGGTTAGGTAGCTAGAGGTCACCCTAGAGGTGCAGGTCGATCGAGCGATGGTCAGGCTCACTTTTATGCTCTTCAAGGCAGGACAAATGTTATTGCTTTGGATGTTGTTATCACAGGTACTATTTCAATCTACCACAGAGATGCCTCACTCTTATTTGATCCTGTCCCACTTATTCCTATATGTCTTCATATTTTGCTCATCATTTGGGTATGACCCGAGGGTGTCTTGCTTTACCTATTCATGTATCTACCCTGGTGGGTGATACTATTAATGTAGACCATGTTTATCGGTACTGTTTGTTGACCATTGGGGGTCTAGAGACTCGAGTTGATTTTCTACTATTGAGCATGGTAGATTTTGATGTTATTTTAGGCATGGACTGGTTATCTCTGTGTCATGCTATTCTGAACTGTCATGCTAAGACAGTCACTCTGGCTATACCGGGTGTACCGAGGATCGAGTGGCGTGGTGTGACTCACTATGTTTCTAGCAGGATGATTTCATTCCTAAAGGTCCAGCTTATGGTTGGGAAAGGTTGTCTTTCATATTGGCATTTCTGAGGGATATTGGAGCCCAGACTCCTAACATTGATTTTGTCCCAGTTGTGATGGATTTTCTCGATGTTTTCCCTGCAGAACTTTCGGGCATGCCACTAGACAGGGACAATAATTTTGGTATTGATCTAGTGCAGGGCACTCAGTCCATTTCCATTCCTCTGTACCGTATGGCACCAGCAGAGTTGAAAGAATTGAAGGATCAGCTTCAAGAACTTCTAGATAAGGGGTTTATTCGGCCTAGTGTGTCACCGTGGGGTGCACCGATTATATTTGTGAAGAAGAAGGATGGCACCATGACAATGTGCATTGGCTACAGGTAATTGAACAAAGTAACAGTAAAGAACAAGTACCCCATGTCCCGTATTAATGATTTATTTGACCAGCTACAAGGGGAAAGGGTATTCTCCAAGATTGATCTCCGTTAAGGCTATCACCAGTTGAAGATCAGGGATTCAAATATTATGAAGACTACTTTCAGGACTAGATATGTGAACTATGAGTTTCTTGTTATGTCCTTTGGGCTGACCAATGCCCCAGCACCATTCATGCACTTGATGAACAGTGTATTCTGGTTGTATTTGAATTCGTTCATAATTGTTTTTATTGATGATATTCTAGTGTACTCGTGTAGAAAGGAGGAGCACGCACAGCATTTGCAGGTTGTATTACAGAGATTAAGAAAGGAGAAGTATTACGCAAATTTCTACAAGTGTGAGTTTTGGCTTAGCTTAGTAGCTTTCTTAGGGTATGTGGTGTCCAACAAGGGTGTTCAGATCGACCCGAAGAAGATAGAGGCGGTAAAAAGTTGGCCTAGACCAACCTCAGCCAACAGAGATTCGTAGTTTTCTTGGGTTGGCAGGTTATTATTGCCGTTTTATTCAGGGATTTTCCTCTAATGCATTGCCCTTGACCAAGTTAACTTAGAAGGGTGATTCATTTGTGTGGTCGGACGAGTGCGAGGAGAGGTTTCAGAAGCTCAAGACAGCTTTGACCATGGCTCCAGTGTTGGTTTTGTCATCAGCTTGAGGTTCTTATATTATATATTGTGATGCTTCGAGAGTTAGGATCGGATGTGTATTGATGCAAGAGGGTAGAGTTATTACATATGCTTCTCGTCAGTTGAAGCTCCACGATAAGAACTACCCTATACATGATTTGGAGTTGGTTGTTATAGTTCATGCTTTGAATATTTGGAGGCACTACTTGTATGGCGTATCTTTTGAGGTATTCACTGATCATTACAGTCTTCTGTATCTATTCAAGCTAAAGGATCTTAATTTGAGGCAAAGGAGGTGGCTAGAGTTACTCAAGGATTATGATATTACCATTCTGTACCACCCGAGGAAAGCCAATGTAGGGGCCGATGCTTTGAGCCGAAAGGCGGTTAGCATGGAGAGTTTGGCGAACATTCCAGTTGGGGAGAGGCCCTTTGCAGTTGATGTCCAGGCTTGGCCAATCAGATGGTGAGAAAAGATATTTCGAAGCCCAGTCGGGTATTGGCTTGTGTGGTTTCTCGGTCTTCCTTGTATGACCGCATCAGAGAGAGCTAGTATGATAATTCGCATTTGCTTGTCCTTAAGGAATGGTTTCATCATGATGCTGCTAAGGATGTGACCATTGATGATGATGGAATGTTGAGGATGCAGGGCCAGATTTGTGTGCCCAATGTGGATAGGCTTCGGGAGTTAATATTGGAGGAGGCCCACAGCTCGCGGTATTCCATCCATCCGAGTGCCGTGAAGATGTATCAGGATTTGAGGCACTACTATTGGTGGAGAAGGATGAAGAAGGATATTGTAGGGTTTGTGGCTCGGTGTCTCATCTGTCAGCAGGTAAAGTACGAGCATCAGAGGCTGGGCGGTATACTTCAGCAGACGATTATTCTAGAGTGGAAGTGGGATAGGATTACTATAGATTTTGTGAGTGGTCTCCCTCGTACTTTAAAGAAGTTCGACTCGATTTGGGTGATTGTGGATCGGGTGACCAAGTCTGTGCACTTTATTCTTGTATGTACAACTTATTCTTCGAGCAGGGATCTTTATCCGGAGATTGTCCGATTGCATGGGATTCCAGTGTCTATTATCTCAGATAGGGGTACTTAGTTCACTTCTTAGTTCTGGGTAGCTTTTCAGTGGGAGTTGGGTATGCAAGTAGAGTTGAGCACAATATTTCATCCTCAGACAGATGGGAAGTCCGAGCTTACTATTGATATATTAGAGGACAAGTTGCGTGCTTGTGTTATTAATTTTAGAGGTTCTTGGGATGAGTTTTTTCTGCTTTTTGAGTTTGCTTACAAGAACAATTATCAGTCGAGCATTTAGATGGCTCTTTATGAGGCGTTGTATGGGAAGGGGTGTAGCTCTCCTGTTGGATGGTTTGATCATGGTAAGTCTAGATTATTGGGGACAGAGATAGTTTAGGATGCCTTGGAGAAGATGAAGCTTATTCAGGAGAAACTTCATACAGCAGAGTCGCGTCAAAAGAGTAATGCGGATCGAAATGTTTGAGATGTGTCTTTTATGGTTGGTGAGAAGGTCTTGCTGAAGGTTTTTCCCAAGAAGGGTGTCATGCGGTTTGCGAAGAAAGGGAAGCTGAGTCCGCGATTCATTTGACTTTTTGAGGTATTTATGAGGATTGGGGAAGTGGCTTATAAGCTTGATTTGCCACCCAGCTTGTCGATCGTGCATCCAAAATTTCATGTATCTATGCTCCGGAACTATGTTGGGGACATATCTCATGTGTTGGACTTCACCACTGTTCAGTTGGATAATGATTAGACCTATAATGTGGAGCCAGTGGCTATTTTGGGGCGTCAGGTACAAAAGTTGAGATCAAAGAATATAGCTTCGGTAAAAGTGTAGTGGAGAGGACGACCCATAGATGAAGCTACTTGGGAGACCGAGCGGGAGATGCGGAGCAGATATCCTCACTTGTTTGAGGCTTTAGGTATGTGTCTTGACTCGCTCGAGGACGAGCATTAGTTTTAGTTGGAGAGGATGTGACGACCCCGCCCGTCGTCACGTGAGTTACTGCACCGTTTCCCCCTTTCTGCTTCATTATGTTTTATTAGAATCTTGAGTGAATGGGTCGATTTGCATTGGATTTTGGATGGAAATGAGACACTTAGTCTCTTTAAGGAAGGCTTATTTTGGAAAAGTCAACCGTGAATTGACCTTTGAGTTAGAGGGATCGGATGTGATTTCCGGTGATTTGGTTAGCTTCGGAGGATGATTTGTGACTTAGGAGTGTGATCAGAATTGATTTTGTAGGTCCGGCGTAGAATTAGGCTTGAATTGGCGAAGTTAGTATTTTGGTGAATTCTGGTTGGTAGGTGAGATTTTGATATGAGGGTCGGAATGGAATTCCAAAAGTTGCAGTAGCTTTGATAGGTGATTTTGGATGTGTGTGAAAAATTTTATGTTTTTTATCAAATGTGTAATTCGGAAGTTTTAGAAGAACTTAGGCTTGAATCCGATGTAATTTGATGGTTTTGGTGTTATTTGTGGTGTTTTGATGATTGGAGCAAGTTTGAATGATGTTTTAGGATGGGTTGATACTTTTGGTTGAGGTTCCGGGGGCCTCGGGATGATTTCGGAAGGTCAATCGGACCAATTCTAGCTTTTGGAAGTTGCAGTTTCAGCTAAAGAGTTATCGACATTTTTGTTCTTTGCAGTCGCAGGAGGCCCATTTTGATCGGGTAGAACGTTTTGGGAAGCTGTTCTGATTACTCATTGCGATCGCGGACCAGGGTATGCGATTGCATTGGTCGAGGAGGTTGCTCTTTGCGATCACGTTTGGTGTATTACGATCGCTTAGTGTTAAATACACCTGGGATCCTGAAGGGTATTTCTTCAATGTGATCGAGTCAGGAGGAGTGCGTTCGCATAGGTCATTTTGGAGGCTTGGGAAAATTGTGATGTGCGATCGCAGGGACTAGGATGCGATCGCATAGAGGAAAATCTGGGCTGGACAGAGGATTTTAATAACATTTCATCCGCGAACCCAAGTCTAATTCCACCATTTTTAAGCAACCTTGAGAGCTCTTGGACAGAATTTGAAGGGGATTACGACTAGGTTTTATTGGACGTGAGTCTTATGACCTAAAAACATCATTTAATTGTGTAAATTCATGGAAATTTGATTAAAAGGGGATGAATTAAGGCTTGACGTTTGAAACAAAATTTAGGGTTTGAGGAAGTATTTGAGCTCGGATTTTAGTAAATTTGATATGTATAGACTCGTAATGAGATAAGGAATCCGGTGATGTCAATTTTTTGATTTTTTTAGAAGTGGACCCGGGGCTCAAGTTTTGCCAATTTCGTGATATTCGATATTGTTCGAGTCTTTTCGATTGGATTGTGTTTCCTTAGCTTATTGTAACGTATTCCTTGTGTTTTTAGCAGATTCGACGCACGAGGAGGTTGATTTGCGAGGCAAGGTCATAGCGAGCTAGGACTTCATACAGCTTGAGATGAATAAT
This sequence comes from Nicotiana noctiflora, assembly GCA_032618575.1. Classification (NCBI taxonomy): domain Eukaryota; kingdom Viridiplantae; phylum Streptophyta; class Magnoliopsida; order Solanales; family Solanaceae; genus Nicotiana; species Nicotiana noctiflora. Next base: position 260,724 of record JASVEL010012353.1, read on the forward strand.
GGTTATAAATGATGTCCTAACGGTTTGAAACACAAGATTTGCACAATGTAGTGCTATGTTGAGGTGAGACACATGTTGCATGACGAGCGTGGGGTCCATTACTTCTGGGGAGTAGGACTTGGTCCATCCCGTTTGATGATTCTACTATATTTCTGACTGAGATTTAACTAATATCATTATAGTATGGGCTAGTTGCCATGTTTGGGGCCTTGTGCCAACCTGTAGAACCCTTAGGGGAAATTGTACATGATTGAACTCACTTTAATTGTTAAAATCATGCCCTCAGTCATGTTCTTAATTGTTTATACTATGAACCGGTCTTAGAAATTGATGAATCAAAATGAGAATAATTTGTGGGTTGGAGTCCCTATCTTATCTTAGTATGCTCGAGATGATAAGTTTATATTGAGTGAGGGGGGGTTACGATCACATTGTAAGGGTATTTGATATGTGTTGGATCGGGCTGCACGCCGCAGCAGTATATATATATATTTAGATGGATCAGGCTGCATGCCGCAGTAGTATGTTATTGGATCGGGTTGCACGCCGCAGCAGTATATTTATATGGATCGGAGTGCACGCCGCAATAGTGTAGCGTTTGGGCTGTAGGAGCCCCTCCTGAGTGCACACCCCCAGTGAGCGCAGTGAACTCTAATTTGAATTATTAAATGTAAACTTTAATTTACAACTTTGATACCGAGTATGTGTGTATATATATATATATATATATATATATATAGAGAGAGAGAGAGAGAGAGATAATGTTATCGGGTTGCACACCGCAACAGTATATATATGGATTGGGCTGCACACCACAGCGGTATAGTTATAATTTCGGTTATCGTGAGGAATAAATGAGTTGAGTACCGGCTTAAAGGTTTTTTACCTAACTTCTTCATTGAGTTGTTGTTTAAATGTTCTTACTGCTTTGATATAGAACTGCTTAGTGCTTTTTACGAGATTTCTTTCTGTCACTCATTATTTATTACTATTACTCACTGAGTCAGGGTACTCACTTTACTCCCTGCATCATGTGTGTAGATATAGGTATTTCGGAGGTGTAGATTGAGCTATTGATGCTATTCATATCTCACTGGAGTCATCGAGGTAGCTGCATGACGTTCGCAAACCCAATTTCTCCCTCTATCCTCTTTACTTTCAGCATTTTAGGCTATCTTTTATTTAGGTTGTTCCTCAGACTTATATTAGAGGCTCTTGACTCGTGACACCATATCGGTGGGATTTGTAGTGATATTTTTTTTATTTTTGCATATTTTATCAACTGTTACAAATTTATAAATATGTTAATTTAGTATTTAAATCATGTTAATTGACAATGAACTCTTAATGAGGAATTGATAATGTTGAGTTGGTCGGGCTTGCTTGGCACCATGTTTGGTGCCATCACGATCGGGGCTGGGGTCGTGACACCATTGGACCATGAATGTTGTCTTCAGACGGATAGGATGACGTCCTGGGCCATGAAGCGTATAATAGAGGATTCACAGGCTATGAAATGATATTCTCGGGCTATGATAATGATGCCTCCGATCCATGATGCCCTTGAATAATGATATGTAATGACAAAAGTAGAGTCCTCAGGTTATGGTATGATGTTCTCAGGCTAGGAAAATGGTGCCTCCAAACAATGACGCTTTCGGACAATTTTGGCGATCTTTCAGCCCATAAAATGCAGGATTTGACGATGTTTTCAGCCGATGTAAAGTATATATATAAATGGCAATCTTTCAGCGATGTAAAGTATAAATATAAATGGAGATCTTTCAGCCGATGTAAAATATAAGTGGCGATCTTTCAGCCGATATAAAGTATAAATATAAGTGGTGATCTTTCAGCCGTTACGAGATTTAAATAAGATTGGCGATATTTCAGCCGATAGAATTTAAATAAAATTAGCGATATTTCAGCCATGTGGGGGATTTATATTAAGTTGGCGATATTTCAGCCGATATAGAGATTTAAATGAAGATGCACATATTTCAGCCATGTAGGTGGAGACAATGCTTAGTCTCGAAAGGCGGAAAGGTAGCCTTATGCAATGCAAGAAAAATGCAGATGGAGAAAGTACTTAGTCTCGGAAAGCAGAAAGATAGCCTAATGCAATGTAGAGAAAAATACAGATGGAGACAGTGCTTAGTCTCGGAAGGCAGAAAGATAGCCTTATGCAATGCAGAGAAAAAATGTAGAAGGAAACAGTGCTTAGTCTCATAAGGCAAAAAGATAGCCTTATGGAATGCAGAGAAAAATGCAGATGGAGACATTTCTTAGTCTCGGAAGGTAGAAAGGTAGCATTATCCAATGCAAGAAAATGTAGATGGAGACAATGCTTAGTCTCGGAAGGCAGAAAGGTAGCCTTATGCAATGTAGAAAAATACAGATGGAGACAACGCTTAGTCTCGGAAGGCAGAAAAATAGCGTTATATAATGCAAGAAATAAAGGTGATGAGTAACGAAGTTTCTTAGTTGGTAGATGATGGCTGATAGTTGATCGTGTCATTGTGGTTGATGGGGATGTCATGTGCGTATAGCATTTGTAAGTAGGCGATGATACTGAGAGTTGTGCTCCTGCAAAATATGAATATGTAATCGCATCTGATGGTTTTAGGTTTTGGGGTACTTGCATTTAAAGAAAAATCGTGAGTTTTGTAAAGGGGGAAGGTTAGTTCGTCTTCCCTTGGACTCCGCTCGTCCTACTCGGCTCTTGTTTTCACTGGGGGTAGCGCTAAACAAAGCAATTTGATAGTAGCCATGCATAATTTAGTAAAAAAAATATGATGAAAATACATAATTGAAATTAGTTTTCTAGGTAAACCGACTACTGCGAGGCGGTTCAAGACATTGCAACCTCTTTTGCTCCGGAATTTTGAGGGTCCTCTTCAAAATTCTGCCCCAGTTTACTGGGTTGGTGCTTCTGACGGCTGCATGCGATGAATGGCTGAAGATCGATTTCACAATTTTGATGGTCCTCCTCAAAATTTTGCCCCAGTTTTCAATTCCGGGTGGCGGGGAGGAATGGAAATTTTTATTGAATTGTGACCGAACCCATAAGGTTGCCTACGTATCCCCTCTTAAACGAGAATCAGGTCAGACGTAATTCAAATTACATCATAAAGAAATCATAATGATAACACGTAATAACGCTTGACTGCATCAGAATTAATTGGCTTTGGCCAGACTTCTCCATATATATATATATATATATATATATATATATATATATATATATATATATATATATATATATATATATATATATATATATATATATATATATATATATATATATATATATATATACGACTATTATTTTTACAACGGCCATGCAGCGTCATTTTTCATATTTCTACGTGAATCCACCTTACTTTCAATTTTAAATAACATATTCTAAAGAAGGTGAAATAACAATGCTATAACAACAAAGAAGCTAGCTAGGTTTCATATATGTGAAGCTAAACTTAAATGCTATGCTAAAGCCATTCTTTTCTTTGCTTGTATGTATATACTTCTTAGGCTCCCATATTTTTAGAATTACAACTACCTATAAATTAAAACCCTACTGTTCTAATATTCAAACTTGAATAATTCCTAATAATTCAGCAATATTAGACAATATTTTTCATAAAATCATCAGAAAATATGCCTATCTATTCTTCTGATTCTGATGACCTACGCCCTTCATCTTCAGCACCTCCCAGAAGATTTTTTACTCATGAAAAACCCATGCATGCAATTCTTGGAGGAGGAAAAGGTATATTCATTTATTTATTTATTTTTTAAAAAAAAAATCAATTTTGCAGCATTTCCAATTCTAAATCTTCTAGCTATTTTCCGACCCACTTACAAAATTTATTTTAAAAATCGTGATGTGTCACATGGTGAAAGGCGATATAGTTTATTAGATTGAGTCAGAAAATGAGCTTTTTAAGTAGATTCACGTAGATATTGTGTAAGGTGAATTATTAACGTGACTATACTTGCATAACAATTTTATTTTAATTAGCATAATTTTTCTTTCTTTTTTCTGATATATAAGCGTAGTTGAGTTAGATTCTAGTATAAAATTTAGTTTTATGACTTTAGATACATTTTATGTAGTTTCCATATTATTTTATATGGCATTATTTACCGGTTATTGTTATTGCTTTTCCATCAATTTTTTGTTTCTTAATTACTATGCTGATATTACTTTTTTGGCTTATGTTGTTGTCACTGATCTTATGTCTATTAGTATTTATTTTCTTCTTGTTGAGCCGAATTTCTTTCAGAAATAGACCTTACTTGTACGATTTTACATTACAAGGTTGTTGTTGTTAACTTTATAGGTACAATCAACGAAAAGTTGAATGACAATCCATAAAATTATGTAATGATATACCTTGGTTTTTTCCTTTAATTTCTTTGCAGTTGCGGACATATTATTATGGAGGGACAGGACGTTAACAGCTTCAATATTAATGGGATTCACAGTAATTTGGTCCCTTTTTGAAGTTATGGATTACAATTTTGTGACTTTATTATGTCACATCTCCATGATCTTGATGTTAATTCTCTTCATTTGGTCTTTGGTAGCTGGATTTGTTGACTGGTAATTTTTATTATATATATTCGAGTTTAACTTATATACATTGACAATATAAAAAGTTGTTATATTTATTATTTTGTAGGAGTCCTCCCGATTTTCGGGCAATTATGATATCAGATTCAACATTCAGATGGTTATGTGGGAAATTCAATTCTATTATAGGGAAATTCTATGAGATTTCATCTGGGAAAGATTTACGAACATTTTTCCTGGTACATATCACAATTCATATGCAATTTTATTCGACCCTTTTCCTTTTATTTTCTATTGAATTTTGTTTAACTCCATATTTTGTATGGGTGATCTAGGCAATCACTTTCCTATGGATATTATCAGTTATTGGAAATTACTTCAGTTCTCTGAATCTATTGTACTTAGGTAAAGTTTTCTAATCTTGGCCTCATTTTTGTTTCCTTTACAGCATGCTCACTCCGTTTCATTTTATGTGAATTTATTTGACTGAGTAGAAAAGAATAAAGATTTTTGGGATGTATTTTCTTAAACATATATCATGACAATTGTGTAGCTATGAACTCATGTCATTGACACCAAAATGAAAAATCTAAAGTTAAATTATTTTTAAATAGTGTGCCGTTCGTGTTTATTCTTAACAGATCGACTAAAAAGGAAATAATGCCCTTAAAGAATGGAAAAGTTCTATATTTGGAATGATTTAACTTGACGTTTTTTTAAATTTTACCCCTAATAACATTCTTTTACCGCCACCAAAATATCGATCATGTAATGTTTAAAACCGCATGCATATTCCAAAATTAAATCTTTCTTAATTTTGTGTCAAGTCAAATACAGTAACATAAGATGAAACTGACGGAATAATTAACACAAAAATCGAGAATATTCAAAAAGACTGGATTCAAACTCTGTGAAAATATAATTCGAATAATATATGATTGGATGTGTGTTGAATTGGTTTGTAGGGTTTATGTGCCTGGCAACATTACCAGCTCTATATGAAAGGTATCAAAATGAGGTGGATTATCTTGTAAGCCAAGGTAACCAAGACATGAAGAAACTATACAAGAAATTTGATACAGAAGTTCTTAACAAGATTCCAAGAGGACCTGTCAAGCAAAGGAAAAAGTATTAAGTCATCTCTCAAAGTTGAAAAAATAAAAATAAAAAATAAACAAGTTTAAGAAAATCAGCTGTGGATGTGTTTGAATTGTAAATATAAATACTGTAAAAGATGAAGAGATTATGCTGTTACTGTTGTAATTACTTGTAATTTCATACTACAACTTCGAGGGGTAATTTAATTGGACAATGCCTCTCATGATTTTAGATAAATCATAAATAATGAAGAAATCAAGGTTTATCTTTTCTTAATGAGTCTTATGGGACGTGGACATGATTTAATAAGTTAGTATCGTATATAAATAGTTAAAATGAAAAAGGATCATGCTTGTTACCCGCTCATCGTCGATTTGGTTGAAAAAAATAAAGGATTTTTAACCATCTTATTATCCTATTACATCTATAATTCTATTTACGGATTCGACAAAAAACACTAACTTTAATTCAAATCCATGTTTAATGCTCAGTTAGCTAACTTTTTTGAATTTTTAAATCATAAATTTAATTTGTAGCTCTATCTCTGCTCCTGACAAGTGTCATATCCATAGGCAGATGCAATGTACAAGTTATGGGTTCGGAGCAGAAATTTATGTGTAAAAATTCATAAAATTGCAAAAATAATAACTCATAACTTTAAAAATATAATAGATTCAATGTTAAAAATCTTAAAAGTTGAATCTATAAAATTTAAATTCTAAATCTGCGTCTGATCATATCTGTTTATATTACACGAAGACATGCCCCAATCAACATTACCTTAAGTTTAGAATTCATATACATAGATATGCTGGAACGTGAACCTCTAGAAGTTTCGATTACCTCATGAAGAATCTTTATATGCATTTAAACCAAATATCCAGATGTCATTGGATATTGTTTGAATTAAATGGAAGTGTTGACTTTCCATTAAGAGTTATTCAGGGTCTCTTATTTTCTTTTTTGTTTTATATTTTTAGTTATTGTTTAGTACGCAGCAATAACTACGAAGATTAAAATTTCATGGCTATTTAAAAATGTCGTGAAATTTCTTAGTTATAAAAATTAAATAGTAAAAACTAATCCCTCATTTTTGCAGTAATAATTGTGAAATGTTGTGGCAAGAATGACCAATCCAAGATGTAACTAAGTCATAAGCCAGCTTATCCAACTAACTTACTCAATATTGTAATCGAACTACAAGCTAAATTACTTAAAGTTGTAAGTCTTTAGCTGTAAGTCAATTTACTTAAAAAGTTGTAGTCAAACTTCCAACCAACTCATTCCAGCTAGCAAACAAGTTACTACCAAACAACTTTCAAAAATAAACTAAAAATTCACAATATTGTTCTAGCAAGTGTGATGGTAGTAGCATGAGAACTTAATATTTCGAAATAGGAAGATTTTTAAAAATAGCCAGATTTATAGTTGGTCGTTTAAAAATAGTCCAATTTTAAAAGTAATCGAAATTTAGCCATTATTTATGTAAAGATAAATTTGAGCGAAAATACTGTTCAAAATCGAAAAATACTCTAGTGTATTATGATGAAATTACAGCATAAGTATACTTGAACTCCAGCATATTACTACTGGAGTTCCAGGATAGTATGTTGGAACTCCAGTATAATATGATGGAGTTCCAGCATAAATACACTAGAACTCAAGCATAATATAATGAAATTCCAACAAGTATAATGGTCCAATATAATATACTAGAGTTTTGAGCACCAGTGCTCCAGTCTACAGTATATTATATTGGGGCCAACAAAGTATACCGGTCTAGCATAATATGCTGGGGTTCGTACACAAATGCACCAGAACTCCTGTAAATTATACAGGACCGACCCATGTTGCAGCAAAACAGTGGCTATTTTTCATTGACTTGGTAAACGTTGGCTATTTTTGATTGACCAGTCCGAAAATTGGCTATACCGTGCTATTTTTACTTCGAAATTTTCTATGATATCCTATGCATAAGCATTTCTTGGCAACCAGAGTGGAGATAGCAATACGCTTTATAGGTTCGGCATAACCCAATAGCTTTAGTTCAAATTATGTATTTATCTTTAAAAAAATAATTTGAATATATACAAATTATTAATTTAAGACCCAACAACTTAAACGAATTACAACCCCAAACTCATAAACTTCAAATCATTGTTCATCCCGTTGGCAACCACCTAACTAAACCTAATAAAGGGCAACCATAAAGAGTATATATAATCAAGTGCTTTTTTCACTTGTAGGCCCAAGCAAAAATTATTTATATTTGGTACTCGAAAAAATGTATAAAATTCGTATAATTTTTATACATAAGATAAAGAATATATATAAATATATATTTTTTGACTATTATTTTAAGATACAATTTCATTTTTTCCTATAATTAATCAACTTGAACCTCGCCAGTTCTACGAAGGTCAAATAAAGGTATTTAAAATAGAAGAAAAAATTATCTCACTAGTTACGCCCGACAACTTTTGCAATTGTGTGAATCACAAATAAGAATCTGTTCTCACTACATTTAGCCATGTGCCCAAGTATTCTACCATATTTGGATAAGCACTGCCAAAAAGTCAGAACCCTTTACCCAAAACACAAGTTAGTTTATTTTGACCACTCATTATTAAGTCTCAACCATCCTTTAAAACCATCAACTGCCTTCCTAACTTGATAAGAGAAACTCATTTTTCGGTGATAAGAAGTCAGTAGAACTGCTCTTATCAAACCACCTGTTAAATTAGACACTTAAACAAAATATGGTTAGGGAATTGAAAGCAACAGTGGGAAGCTGGGAAGGAAGAGGTGTTGAAGATATTGCACAGATTGACATTTGGGGTCTGTGGTTGATGATTTTGGTTAGTCTGTGTATCATTTCAACAATCATCTTCTCTTGTGCAGATGGTATTTCAAAAGAGAAAGACGCCACAACCCATACCGATAATTATGGCGCCGGATGTGGTGCAGGCTGTGGTGCCGGATGTGGAGCCTGAGAAGTTAGAAAAGGAAAGGGGGGAGAAATCGAATCCACACCTATTATGTGGAAGACTTCCACTGATACTAGTAGACTATAAGTCTTGCTGAGAAACTCCTTTCCTTCTGCATACTTTCTATTTGTAATGGGGCTGGGTTTCTCTTGGGTACATTTCATTGCAATACTATGATGGCGATGTTCAACTGTACAATTCTCTGTCAGATATTTTTGTGAGTAGACTGTAAGGAAAAGCCCAGAAAAAGTCCTACTGAAGAAAAAGAATAGCTTAGGTCAACGATTTAAGTATAAAGTTAACAGAACCTTAAGCCTTGGTTAAAGGGCATAATATTTAAAAACCAAACATCAATCGATATACAAATGTTAGAAAGAATACTCATAACAGACATTTCCTCACATTCTCAGTTCTGTGGAAACTAGAAAGAGCGACGCAAAGGATAAAAAATGAATAGAGCTTGCTTTCTCTGTTATCACTTCTGTTCTTTTGTTTTGGACTTTTATTTCTATGCTACATAGAGAAAACCAATTTTAGACGATGCCAAGTAGCAATGCGCAGAAGTTAGGTGAAAATGATACAAACAGCTTACAAAAGCCCTTTACTCTTCCGAATTTCGGAGGAGGATATATCCATGCGGAATTTGTCAACCGGTATAGGCACAAACATGTCTTTTAGCTCCGCTGCAATGTCGAAATCCTCAAGAACCTAGATAAATCAGATGATACGAAATTCATAAGAGTTACAAAAAGCTAAAGCTATAAAATACATGAAGGTCGTGGAGAATTTGTTAGTGTACCTTGAAAGTTCCATTAACATTTCGACCACCAACTAGAAAAGTACATCCCGTGTTTTTACATCCCAGAAGTATCTCCAACATCTTCCCATAGTCATCACCATAATACTTTGGCTGGCAAGAGTAACTTGCAGAAATCAGCACATACATTTTGTAAAACTACCTATTCTATAACAGCTTATCACCACATTTTTCAGAATAAATTTATTATGCAAAATCAGAATTCGATCACAAAATCAAGACCACCTTTTATTTCCAAATACAGATCTTTGTTTAATCTCCTTCTACCAACTTAATCTCTGGTTGAATGCTAATATTTCTATACATAAATATAACTTTGCAGTGGTGCTGATGTGCTAGTTCAGCAGATACTTTCAGAAACCAGCCGGATAGCTGGATTCTATCACAAAATTCAACACAAATATCTTCCTCCCAATAATTGAGTTGCCAAACTAAGTAGACGAGACCGTGAGTTCTAGTACAAAGAAGACACAAAAAGATCTAAGAAAATAAAAGGACACCAGCCTATCAAGTACCACCAACAATGCGGTCGTTTTTGTTCACTAACAAAAGAACAAAATATGAAGCACACCGTCCCTGAATTTTCCAGATAGGCACATTTCTAGAACTGTTAAGCCCAAGTTTAAATATCAGCAAACAGATCAAGGGCAGCCGAGAAAGCTCTCAGCTCAGTATGTAATGAGCTACAAAAACTTATGAATACACAAAGAAAGGGAGCAAGCTACTCTGCAGCAAAAGTCTTTAGAATAATTGATATACGTAATATCACAGTTCATTACTGAACTACAACTCTTCTGACATCAAAGCTACTAAAAGTTGTCATAGCATTGAAGTTGAAGTCTTCACCAAAAGAGTTATGGGATACTTAACCAAAAGAATGAAAAATAAGCTAAGTTGCCCGGGTTCGGGTGTCCGATACGGGTGCAGATCTAGAGGATTCTTCATGATCTAAATTTTATGAGGGATACAGATTCAGGTATCGGATACGAGTGCCGGGATTCGGTTAAAAATAATTCAAATATCTAAAAATAGACTTATAAAAAATGTCTAAAAGTATGAGATATTATGTGAAAAACTTACAAGGTATTCCAAGAAGGAGAAAATATTGATCAAGAGGAGAATCCAAGGAGATAAAAGGAAAAGGACTGACATAGAAACTTCTATAGACAAGGTATTTCATTTTCTTCAGTTTCACCCTAACTTTTGTTCTGATCTCAGAGTTCACTGTACCTGTTCCGAATTTCTTCGTCGATTTTGGTCAAAGTACCCAAAGTCGGTTGACTAGATCCACACCCACACCCACGTTGTATCGATAGGGGCGCGGCACCGAAAGTGAAGAGTCCGATCAACTCAGAAAATAAGGGAGATGACCTAGAAAGTCAAAGAGCAGATAAAGTGCATAGACTGCTCTATAACTTATGGTTCTTTAGGCAAGTAGTGAGAAACCGAGGACAGTTCTGGGAAACAACATTTGCCAGACAGAAAGAGGTCAATGCTTTTCTGATGGTATGATATTAGAAATGGAAAGCAAAATAGTTACAGATGTATGAGAGAGTGAGAGAGTGAGAGAGTGACAGAGAATATGATATCAAACTTACTAAATTCTTGATTTTATGTAATCACAATCTTGTAGAAGCAATTGACGAAACCTTACATTTACAAGTCTTGCAACTGTGTCAGCACCAATGACAAAAGCGCTGCCAGGAAAAAGTTCTGCTTTCTTGTAAAAATATGGCTGGTTAGACACTATGACCGTCTTTCCTGCAATTCAAAGGCTGAAGCCATTCAAACACCAGCATATTTTGATAATGGAAGAAGGGAAGAATTTAATGGCATGGCTAAGTCTTTTCTCTTCTCGGATAACATGAAAACTGGAATATAACTTTTCTTCATACTAGGATATGAAAAAGGTATGGCTAAACTGTACTAAGAACATATACTTCTCTCAAATTTCTTTTTCTTGTGTTTCTATCTGTATTGCATCAACGACGGAGAAGCACTTTAATGATCAGTTTCCACCAGATCGTAGGAAATAACCTCAAACTACAGATCAGCATTCAAAGCCTTTGCGAAGTGTTGGAAAGAACAAAAAAACTAGCTCATCATAGCCAATTCTCAACCCTTACTTTCTGTGAGCTCTTAATTTAATTTGATAAAAAAAAAATTAAGTTCACTTTTTTTTTCCATTGGTTCCTTATCAAGGATATATCAGAATGGAAATAGAGTTCTGTTACTCTGGGTAATAAAACCTGCGGCAAGCAAGACCACCACGCCATTCTAATATCAACTTCCTCTGCTAAACCTTTCTCGTCTCCTTTTTCTTCTATTGAAACTTACAGCTTGTTTGGATGGTTATGACATATCGCTTCATGATGTATGGTATCGTATTATATTATACTGTACTATATCGATTGATGAATACAGTGTTTGGAGTGTTTGGATAGACTGTATCGTTTGATGTCATTTCATGATGTTATGCACCAGCAATATGAAGAATAAACTAGCAATATTACAAAGAAAAAGTAAGCTACGAGGTAAAATTATTATATAAAAAGGTAGAGTAAAGGATAAAATAGGATTATTTAACAATAATCAAGGGCAAGATGAGAGAAAAAGACAAGGTAATGACACGACCACACCAAATCGGTCGTTACGAACTTACGATACAATAAAATTTAAGTAACAATCAAAACAAACATTGTATTTAAAGTAACAATACGATACAATACAATAGGTAACACCATCCAAACAAGCTGTTAGATAACTCGAGTTTGAAACCATTTCACCTGCTACACTGATCCTGTTCAGAGGTTTGATTATCAAGCTAAATTTCATCACTATCTTAGACCTTGCTTTTCATTTTATAATACCTAAAGACTAAAAATATTATGATGTGCTTAAAACATCATAACACATATGTAAAGTCATACCAACTTTTTCAAATTGCTTAACACGATCTTTGATTTGAGATATTGCCAACAGAGGTTTGTCTGCATTGACAGCTGACAACTCAAAGCATGGATATCCACCACCACAAATGCTGCATGAAATAAAACATGAAGTGAATAATATTCCATAAAAAGCATAATATCTCTCTATGCAAGTGAAGCCTTCAAAATCGAAGCTCAAAAATGTGCTACACTTCTTCTGCATTTTTTTCCTTGTAAAATTTGAAGGAAAAAGTTTGGCACTCTGCAGAAAGATGTAATTCCTTAAGAGATAAACAGATCTTTTCTCAATGCGTACAAGAAATCAATCTTTGCAATAGTTGAAAATCACGCTTGATGGTTAGAGATGTGTACCTAGTTGCAATTTCCAAGAGCTTAACGTGACCATCATGCAATGGGTTAAAGGAACCAGATAGAATTATTTTCCTTTGTGCATCTGACGTGTCTACAAAGTTCCTGTATCAACATATGTACTGAATCTTTGGCTTCTGAAAGTGACTATCTTGATTGCATTTACACATACCGCTTGAGAATGGATACATTTTGAAGCATATAGTCCCAGTGAGAAGTTGCTCTAGCTCTTCATCTTCATCAAACTGCCTTTCATACTCATCTGGAACTTCTGATTCAGTCAAGTCCGGAACAAAAGTTCCTGGAACCTTGCTAGCATTTGCAATTGCCTGAACCAGATGGCAGAAACTAATAGAATAATCTATGGGAGAGATAGATCCAGCATAGAAGGATTATCCATGTACTTAAACATTTTGTTCAGTCATATGTAGATTTAGTTGATGAAACCAGTGCAGTTGTATTTTGAACTTGTATAATTACCCAAATCGGAGTTTGAAATGTTCTAATTCCTCTTTCAAAAAATCTCTCAAAATTTTATACACACCTTGATTAAGTATTGACTTGAGACTCCATCTTCCTGCTCACGAGTCCGCAGCCCCTGTATTAGTTCATTCAGTTTAAGCGAAATAAGTACTCAGCGATTGAAATCCAAAGATCCTAATATAAAGAAGGTAAAGATGACAACATGAGAAATATGCATTAATAATACCTTAGTTAAAGTAACAGCCGAGGACCAAAGCCGGTCAGACGTTCTGGTTGACAAGTGAAACCTACTCATAATGCACTAGCTTAGAAGGAGATCCAAATATTGATGTACAACTGAAAGAGTTATACACTCACAAATCAAAAATGGCAATGCTAGGAACTCCAACTGAAAGAGTTATACATTCACAAATCAAAAATGGCAATGCTAGGAACACCAATGACTTGCCAAAGGCATCTTTGTAGAGATCCAAACATGGTCTACAGGCATCTTGAAGGAATAGAGAACTTTCAGACTTAATTATAGCAACAATGTTTGGTGCTTTATTCTAACATGAACACAACTCAGCAACATTTTTCGATAGAAGGATCCGTCTGTGTTCTTAACATCATAACATATAAGATATCGACAAAAGTTCGTGCTTTCTCGATAATAATCATCGGCAGAAGAAGAATACGAATTCAAAATCAGGTTGCGCATGTAGTATTAACAAGAAGTTCATCAACCACAGAAAACATATACTATCCCTGATTGCAGAATCTTTTCTCATGAAAAATGAGGAAAAGGGTAGTTATTTCCACCCACATCATAAAGATCAAGGAAGAACAGCTGTCATTAATAATATCTTGTGCTTGGATAACCACCCTCTAATTAACCAGCCCCACTTTTCAAAGAGAAATATACAAAAATATCTTAGCATATCTTGTTTTCCCTTAGTTTGATCCATTAAATGTTGTAAGGAAAAGTGAATGGTAATTAGGGTAGTCACACTATAGAACAGAAACCCCATGTGAATCATTCAATGAAACCAGCCCTATACCCCTCCTAGTGAATCTAGGAAACAAAAAACAAAAATGACAAACACCGAACACAAGGTGCTCCTAAGGGAATAAGAATTTGAAAGGATAAATCAGGGTAAACTGACAGATGCAACAAGAATACCTATGATCTCCACGTTTTGGACGTGCACTAGCCAAGGCACCAGTAAAACCCACACCTAAAACTGGTGAACCTGTACATTCAAACAAATTTCTGCATGTCACATAAAACAGCATAGATCAAAGAATATAATGCAATTAAATAATAAATGAGGAAACTTTATAATACACATAGGCGTAAAACAGTCTACCCTTGACTCAAAGTGATATCACTAGTTTTTTACGACCATACACACAATCCAACATAAAAATGAGTAGTGATAAAAATCTGGTTTCTCCTTTTTGTGAAAGAGATCATTTATCAGAAAGAGTAATAACAAAACCCGTGCTGATACCTAGCAACTGAAAAGATGGTACATTTTGACTTCTAAACTGTACATTCAGCCTTTATATGTCTTAATTGGTCTGACTTTCTCCCATTTGTTTTATGGCACATTTGGCAAAATCGTAATCATAATGTTTTTAACAAGACATCTACTTTTCTGGATGCCCGGACGGTCTTCACTAGATCGATGGAATACAAGTTCTGTGCGGGACCAACTAATAGTCCTGCCCCCAATAACACTATCCATATCAAGTGGAATCCACCTGCCATGGGCTATACAAGTTAAACACAGATGGCTCCTATGGAGATAAAGAGCGTATGGGAGGACTAGGGGGGATCATAAGGAACTCTGCTGGTGAATGGATCCTTGGTTTCAATATAAAGGTTGCTGCTATTACTCATACCCATGCAGAACTGTTGGCCCTAGAGCATGGGCTCCAACTGGCAACACAACACAATTTGTTCCCAATTGAAGTAGAAACTGATTCAGTTGAAGCTATAGAATTATTGCAGCAAAACCACGTGACTTATCAATCAAACTTATCAATCAACTGTTGATTCATGCAGGTACCAGTTGAGGAGGTTGGGGAGTCCAGCGGTCCGGCACAGTTTCCGTGAAGAAAACAAGGCAGCACACATTTTGGCAAGACAAGGTTCCAAGCAAGTCGTGAGTAACCACCTGTTTGTTATGGCAACAAAGGAGGTCTAACCACTACTAGAATAATGGCAGTATCTGTTTGTAATAAAACCTTAGTACAATCACTATCCATGATAGTGGTCATGTAACCAGTAGCTCTACTGTAACCCTTCAGTATGCAACATTATGTTCTCCCTTTAACCCAAAACAAAAAAAAAAAAAAAAAAAAAAAAAGAGGGGGGGGGGGCAAATTTGACACTAGAATGTCTATTATAGCTTGTGCCTTGTCACAACAGGAAAACCTTCATCATTTATCCAGCAAATTTGACACTAGAATGTCTATTATAGCTTGTGCCTTGTCATAACAGGAAAACCTTCATCATTTACCCAAGGCATAAAAATCATTACAGATACATATATCAAATAGACCACTCATGATTAACTCAAGTGGTCATCTATGATATGAGCTGTATAGCATCTTCCAACCACTTGAATTTGACACTTGAAAGTTTTGCCTTCTAAATCAATTCTCAACATGCTTAACTATATGAACTAACATCAACACTAAACTAGTTAGAGTCAGCAAAAGATGCGACGTGAGGACTATTCATGAAGTTCACACCCTAGTACTATGCTCGCCTAAGCACACTTAACTTCCGAGTTTTGATGTGATCCATTACATTATTGTTAGTATGATCGCATCCCTCACATCTTTAATCTATTTATCTGCCTCCTTTATTCTTAGAGCTGGCTATTCTTTGGATGCTCATATGGAGTTTCCTCAATTCTTCTATAACTAAATTAGAAAATTGAAATTAATGTGTGAGCCAAATTCGTTTAGCTAAGAGATGCATTTACATGATAAAACCACATAATTCACAATCGAACGACAAAAATTCCAATAAATCCAAAATCAAGACCTGGTTTAGCAAGCTTTAATGCTCTATTATAAGCCAATAATGCCATTTCCTCAGCCGTTTGCGAACTAGCTGCTTGAGCAGGAACCTGTCCCAGAAAAAAAGGAAACCCGCAAATGCTTCAGCAGTGAAATCGCGATAATTTCAAATTCAATCAATAAATACAAAAGAAAAATAACGATTGAACTTGAACATTAAATGACCTTGCCAAGTAATTGAATCATAGACATTCTGGAATAAGTAACTACGGATTCAAGCACCGTGTTTGATGCTCCTGGAACTGACATCAACCACCCCAGCGCCTGCTCAAATTGTTACATTTCATTAGAAAAATGCTATAGATCAGTTGATAATATAAAGAGATGCCTTAATATTTCATATGAGTTTAACTTATGTACACTGGCAGTATTTATTTTAACTTTTTTATGCACTCAGATTAAATTGACCTAAAACATAATATTGATCAGTTCAAATATTACTTCGAAAAAAGATGCTATGGAATATGGATCAGCAAAGATGTATTCGTATTTCAAACAAATGAGTTTAACTTCTGTCCACTGGCAGTATATATTTTAATTTTGCACAATCAGATTAAATTGACCTAAGAAAACAGTTTTTACACTGTCAGTGCATACGCTTACCTGAGAGGCACCTCCGGAGAGATAAATGACAGCTTGAGTAGGAGAGGAATGTATCGCTTCTACAAGAGCTCGAAGGCGACAATCGGTCATCGTCGCCGTTGCCGTCGCCGTCGATGGACGACTGCGATTAACTTCGCTTCAGTTTTCGCCGATTTTATCTCTTTTGGGTCAAATTGATTTTAGTTGACACGGTGTCGTTTCCAGCACTACAAGAAATGAGGAAAGTGCGAGTGCGAACGCCTTAGTGTAGCTGGTCCTCTTGCTTTTCCCTTTTTCTTTCTTGGCTCAACAAGAGAATAAACAATAAACTAAAATGAAAAATGAGATGATAAAATATTATCATAACTTTTTTGGGGATTTTGTTGGGGTGGGGTGGTTTTAAATACTCCATCCGTTTCAATTTATATGAACCTATTTGACTGGGCATAAAATTTAATGAAAGAGAGAAGACTTTTGAACTTGTGGTGTAAAATGAGACACATATATTTTGTGTGGCTATAAATCATTATATAAAGGTAAATTATTTCCAAATAAGGAAAGTGGTCATTCTTTTTTGCACGGACCAAAAAGAAAATAGGTTCACATAAATTGAAACGGAGAGAGTATTAGCATTACTTTATTTTGGTTTGGGGGAGGAATGCAAATACCTGCAAAAAACACTAAATTATACTCCCTCCGTTTCAAATTAAATGAGGTAGTTTCACTCAGGGTAAAGCTTTATGAGGTCATGACTTTTGTGCGGTTATAAAAGCTTCTCGTTAAGGGTAAAATGGGTAAAATGGGGAGTTTAAAGTTGTGTATTGGTAAA
The DNA here is from genome assembly GCA_032618575.1 of Nicotiana noctiflora. Taxonomy (NCBI): domain Eukaryota; kingdom Viridiplantae; phylum Streptophyta; class Magnoliopsida; order Solanales; family Solanaceae; genus Nicotiana; species Nicotiana noctiflora. The sequence goes on from JASVEL010012353.1 coordinate 278,470, forward strand.
TATTCGACTATTCGGTGGCCAGGGAATCAACCCCATCACGACCAATCTGTAGTAAATGGTCAACGCTGCTGACTTTTCGACTTATGACAGTTGTGTTTGAAACAAATGAGGGGACATCCCCACAACCAAACAAGGGGACCCACTCGTGACTAGGTGAAATAGTTTGAGGCTATAAATACCAAGGAATAGAACCTCTTCGGGGGGTTGTTCTTATATACGACTCCGATGACACCAGAGACAAGAAAATTATACTCCAGCCGTGGGGCAATAAACAAGGTAATGTAAGATCATAAACCTTGAACCTCTTTAAGGAGAGGCATGTCGAGCTACTTTGAGGGAGAATTCTCAATACATCAGAGATAGAAAGTTATACTCCATAAGTGGAGTAATAAACAAGATCAATGTAAGATCCTGAACCTCTTCAAGGATAGGCATGTCGAGTTATTTTGATGAATAAAATCCCGTTTATGTCGTTCGATAATTTGCTTATGTGTCTCAAGTTTGTCTTCTAATTTATTGATTAATTATGATTGTCTATGATTTACCCCTTCAATTATTTCGATTAATTTGATTGGAAAGTATTCATTAATTTATTACAAAATAATTTGGCACCGTCAGTAGGGATCTCCTAGCGAAATCGCATAGTTTCTCCCTGGAATCGAGGCCAAAGAACGTCAAAAATCAAAAACAAAAAGGAAGAGAAAGTGATCCAACTCAAACGGACCAAAGGAAGCATATCGAGCGCATAATACTCGAATGCATCAAAGGAAACTGATATCCGAAAACGACCGGACAAGAAGAAGAAGTTCCTCCCCTCTCCCTCAGAACAAAAGAATGAGGCATTTCCTTCTCCCCTAACATGGTGTCCGGTCAGAAGCCGGCACAGGGTTGTCTCAAGCCAGAACCCGAATTTAGCCACGTGCCTTCACCATCAAAATACAGCAGGTTCGACCTTAGTCGAGTCGAGACTCAGGCCGATTGCATTCGCCATCAAAATATAGCAGGTTCAACCTCAGCCGAACCAGGATTCAGGCCAAATGCCTTCGTCATCAAAATATATCAAGTTCGTCCTCAGTCGAACTGGGACACGGGCCACTTGTCTTCACCATCAAAATATAGCAGGTTCGACTTCAGTCGAGCCGGGAGTCAGGCCACGTTCCTTCGCCATCAAAATGCAGACTCAGGCCAAGTGCCTTCGCCATCAAAACATTGTAGGTTCGACCTCAGTAGAACCAGGACTCAGGCCAAGTGCTTTCACCATCAAAATATAACAGGTTCAACCTCAGTCGAATCGGGACTCAGGCCAAGTGCCTTCATTATCAAAATATAGCATGTTCGACCTCAATCGAACTAGGACTCGGGCCAAGTGCCTTCGTCATCAAAATGTAGCAGGTTCGGCCTCAGTCGAACCAGGACTCAGGCCGAGTGCCTTCGCCATCAAAATATAGCAGGTTCGACCTCAGTCGAACCGAGACTCTGTCCAAGTGCCTTCGCCATCAAAATGGAGCAGGTTCGACCTCAGTCGAACTGGACTCAGGCCAAGTGCCTTCGCTATCAAAACATAGCAAGTTCCACCTCAGTCAAACTAGGACTCAAGCCAAGTGTCTTCGCCATCAAAATGAAGCAGGTTCGACCTCAATCGAATCAGGACTTATACCAAGTGCCTTCGCTATTAAAATATAGAAGGTTCAACCTCAGTCGAACCGAGACTTAGCTAAGTGCCTTCGCCATCAAAATGTGGCAGGTTCGACCCAGTCAAACTGGGACTTAGGCCGAGTGCCTTCACCATCAAAATATAGCTGGTTCGACCTTAGTCAATCGAAATGGGACTCACGTCGAGTGACTTTGCCAACAAAATACAGCAGGTTCGACCTCAGTCGAACCAGGACTCAGGCCAAATGCCTTCGCCATCAAAGCATAGCAGGTTCAACCTCAGTCAAATTGGGACCCAGGGGAAGTGACTTTACCATCAAAATTTAGTAGGTTCGACCTCAGTCGAATCGGGACTTAGGCCAAGTGCCTTCACCACCAAAATATAGCAAGTTTGACCTCAATCGAACTGGGACTCAAGCGAAGTGCATTCGCCATCAAAATGTAGCAGGTTCGACCTCAGTCGAACCGGGATTCAGGCCGAGTGCCTTCTCCATCAAAATATAGCAGGTTCGACCTCAGTCGAATAGGGACGCAGGCCAAGTGCCTTTGCCATCAAAATGCAGTAGGTTCGACCTCAGTCGAACCAGGACTCAGGCTAAGTGCCTTCGCCATCAAAACATAGAAAGTTCGACCTCGGTCGAACCGGGACTCAGGCCAAGTGCCTTCGCCATCAAAATATAGCAGGTTCTATCGCAGTCGAATCAGAACTCAATCCAAGTGCCTTTGCCAACAAAATGTATCAGGTTTGGCCTCAGTCAAATTGGGACTCAGGCTTGAGTGCCTTCGCCATCAAAATATAGAAGGTTCGACCTTAGTTAGTTGAACCAGGACTCAGGTTGAGTGCCTTCGCCATCAAAATATAGCAGGTTCGACCTCAGTCGAACTGGGTCTCAGGCTAAATGTCTTCGCCATCAAAATGCAGCAGGTTTGACCCTAGTCGAACCAGGACTAGGGCCAAGTGCCTTAGCTATCAAAACATAGCAGGTTTAACCTCAGTCAATCTGGGACTTGGGCCAAGTGCTTTCGCCATCAAAATTTAGCAGGTTCGGCCTCAGTCGAACCGAGACTGAGGCTAAGTGCCTTCGGCATCAAAATATAGCATGTCGACCTCAATCGAACTGGGATCAGGCCAAGTGCCTTCGCAATCAAAATGTAGCAGGTTCGACCTCAGTCGAACCGGGACTTAGGCCGAGTTCCTTTGCCATAAAAATATAGCAGGTTCGACCTTAGTCAAAGCGGGGCTCAGGCCATGTGCCTTCGCTATCAAAATATAGCTGGTTCAACCTCAGTGAAACTGGGACTCAAGCCAAGTTCCTTCGCCATTAAAATGTAGCAGGTTCGACCTTAGTCAAACCGGGACTCAGGCCAAGTGCCTTCACCATCAAAATATAGCAGGTTTGACCTCAGTCAAACCGGGACTCGGGCCAGGTGCCTTAGTTACCAAAGTACATCAGTTCCAACCTTGGTCAAATTGGGGTTCAGGCTAAGTGCCCTCACCTTCAAATCCACTAAGTTCATCCTCAGCCGCACCAAGGCCGAGATGGAAAAAAATTAATCGTCATCATTACAAGGTGACCGCCTTCCCCCAGTCAGGTCAGACCAAGAGGCCATCATTATCAATCCAAAATAGATGTAACAGACTCAGTTGAATTCAAGGGTTGATCGCCCTTCCAAACATATCAATAAAATAAAAGGAGAGAAATGGAAAACAGAGTAAAAACAAGACAAACGTGAAAGAAAGAGTACAATTGTCAACAGAGTTAAGAATGCGGGTACTCCCCGCTTACATCCGGTCCCGGCCAGTCAATACAAGAGAAAAAATATAGAAAAACCATAAGAAACGACCAAGCGCTAATCAACGAACAAAATATAAAGAAAAATAACAAACAACAATAGCAAATCTCTTCCTTACTCGGTGTCATCAGCGTCGTCACCATCACCGCCATTCGCGCTCGTCATCAACCTCTGGTGTCACCACATCTTAACCACAGTCGGACGAGCATCATGAGCCTTCTGGAATGCCACCTCAAAAATGACCTCGGTCACGATACCTGCCTCTAATAAGTTATTGTATACATCGCGTTGATCCTCGGCGTAGACCTAAAGTTTGTGAACCTGGTGGGAAACAGAAGTATGAGACGAACTAGCCTAGTTCTGCAATCGTTGATTCTCCTCCTCCAGAATTGCAATTCGGTCCAACATAGCACGAGCCTCCTGCTCAATAACACCAATCTGCTCCTCGAGCCCCACCTCCTTAAGGGTCGTAGTCTCCCTCTCCGACTCAAGCCGGGACTCATGCACACGAATCGACTCCTCCAATACCATGGTTCTCGACGAGTAACCTTTTTTACCTAAATTTTAAGGTTGCAACCTCGCCATACAACTCCGACAGTTTCCCGCTCCATTCCGCAGCTGCCTCCAGTGCATTGACCCGGTTCTACGCAACCTCTAACTCCATCTCCCTCAATATGCCCTACAGGTGCGCACAGTCAGCTATAATTCCTCTTCCCACCTCAAGCTCATTGTCCTTTTGACGGATCTGCGCTTCAAGAGCATGTTTACCATCGAGCGCCTGCAACAGCTGCTGGTCCCGTTTCACGAACTCCTCACCCAAAGCTCGATTACTGGGCTCATTCCATAAAGGTCCGCATAGCCCTCGGCACCGATCATGGTAACGGTGATATTTCCCCAGCATCTGTAGAAAGATCCTCGAATGAACCTTGGCTCTGCGGATATTCTCCACCTCCAACAAGTAAATCTGCAAAACAAAGGAAAGGCAAAGCTAAGGGAAAGGCTAAAACTGAAGGGGGAAAAGGAGCTAGGAACGTATTACGTACCCTAAGGCCCAGCATGGCCACTTCATCCGTCACTTCAATATCCGAAATGCTCCTCAAAGATGCGTTCTCGGCCTCTGAACATAACAACTTGAACTGCGACACCATGTTATTCCCTTCAGTTAACAAATTCAAATCCGAGGGAACCTCAATAAAATGGGCCGGCCCCCCAGCCTGCACTATTGAATTGGTGATACCTTCCTCAAAAATTCGAACATCATCGGGGTCCAAATCAGACTAAGACTCATACTCATCCTCCACTATGTCCCTCTCCCTCTCTGTCGCTGTTGATGTAGAGCAACTTGACATAGCTGACAATGGCGCAGCAGAAGTCCCAACGATGGCCTATAATGATCGACCCTCTGCCTCGGCAATGGGAACTTCGGACGGGATCGGCAAGGCAACTACATTCCCATGACCAGAGCCAACGATTCCAACTCCAACTAACTCATTTTCCCCACCAGCGAGCATCGCAGTCGCACCGCCCTCCAAATTCGTCGGGGGAGAATCCAAGTTGATCACTCATGGAGGAGCCGCCACAAATGCCTCTCGTTGCTTCTTTGAAGGCCTATCTTCCTCCTCATTTGAAGGCGAGACCGCCCGAGAATGAACAAGACCTGACAACCTGTCATCTTGTGTCATAGCTCAAGGCAAGGACGCGGTCGCTGACAAGTCAACCAATACCGCCTTTGGTACTTGATGAGGCATAGGCGCAACAGCTAGTCTAGCGAGTGCACCTAGACGAAGGAATGCCAATTGTGGAGCTTTGATGCGATGTGGTCTCTCTAGATACAATGGACAAACGAATCAATAGACGCAGTCAGAACAAAATGAGATATAGAAAAAAAAGGGTATGAACGCCTGCCCGGGTATGAACGCCCGGGTATGTGACCATGCCTCTCCCAGAAAGCCGTCCGGGTATGAACGCCTGCAGTACGAGAAAACACTGCCTTAACCCAGTCTCGGATCACCTCCAAGGGAGGCGGCGGCAACGTTTCAGTTACAAACATGAAGTTAAATCAATAATCATAAGTACAAAGCATAAGGAAAGTCGAAATAGGGCGGATGCTCAGTCAGGAACGAGGTATCACGTGCAAAATTCCAAACTTTTGGGAATCCACTTGGGTCCGCCACCGGATGCCTAGTCTGAATATAGAAGAAATTCTCAAAGGTGTGACGAATATCCTCGTCATCTAACCCAACCATAAAACTCTTCAACCCTCATGGGCGTGCATGGATCATGGTGCCGCGGATTGTTTGGGGAGCGAAGAGACTGAGCACATGCCTCAAAGTGACCTCCCTACCTACTAGATCTGCATATTTGATAAACATGAGGAGCAGTTTGTAGAGATAAGGAGAAAGCTGAGCCGGGCATACCTCATAATAGCGGCAGAAGTCCACTATTAGCATCGAAAGTGGGAGCGTGCACCCCACCTAAATGATGTAAGCGTAGAATGAGTAATACCATCGATGATCAATTTGCACCATGTCCCCGGTCTTTGCCAAAGAAATCTCAACATAACGTGGGACACGCCATCGCTCTCGTATTTGGGATATTCCCACTTCCCCCATTAGAGAAGAAATGCCCCTCTATTCTATGCCACTCGGTGCACTGAAATCCATCAGTTGATCCCTTGATCGAGGTAGAATTTTGTCGATCGAAGGAATTTCTTCATCTTTCACCGACTCTAACCCTTTATTTTCCAGAGTGGAATTTTTGACTACGGGAGAATTAGCCAGATGATTGCCGCAAGAAGAAGTGCATGTCGTGATCGATACACGAGCAAAAAAAGAAGAACTTTGACGAGAGAAACAGAGAAATCAATGATGATAATGATCGAAAGAATAGAAAAAATGCGATTTGACAGAAGAAAAAGCTTCTCGAGAATCCTATCAGAAGAGCAATGAATGTGTAAATAACAAAATGACACGTCTTCTGTAGTTATAAATAACTTATTTTTCCTAGACGGAACCCAACGATTGCTATTAATGCATAACCGTGCACGAAGCAATTCAGTTTCTTAAAAACGTGCGCTATTACGAACGACTATGCAGAATAACACTCCGTTCGCCGATCAAAATTCAATACTGAAACCTCATGTTAGAGGACCCTCCCCAATTACGTCGCTCTATCTGCCCGCTGAAGTCGACACAGGCACAACCTCGAAGAGCGGAGGGACTAACTGTATTGGTAAATATTCGACCATTTGGTGGCCAGGGAATCATCCTCATCACGATCAGTCTGTAGTAAATGGTCAACGCTGCTGACTTTTCAACTTATGACAACTGTCCTTTAAACGAATAAGGGGACATTCCCACAATCAAACACGGGCGCCCACTCGTGACTAGATGAAATAGTTTGAGGCTATAAATACCAAGGAATAGAACCTCTTCAAAGGGAGGCTTCTTCTTCTACACGACTTTTATGACACTAGAGACAAGAAAACTATACTCCACAAGTTGGGCAATAAACAATATCAATGTAAGATCCTGAACCTTGAACCTCTTTAAGGAAAGGCAAGTCAAGCTATTTTGAGGGAGAATTCTGAATACATCAGAGATAGAAAGTTATACTCCACAAGTGGAGTAATAAACAAGATCAATGTAAGATCCTGAACCTCTTCAAGGAGAGGCAGGTCGAGTTATTTTGATGATAAAATCTCGTTTATGTCGTTCCATAATTAATTTCTTCTATGTCTCAAGTTTGTCTTCTAATTGAGTGATTAATTATGATTGGCTATGATTTACCTCTTGAATTATTTCTATTGATTTGCTTGGAAAGTATTCATTAATTTTTTGCAAAACAAGTTAAATTTTTCCAAATTCAGAAATGTCTCTTTTATTTTGGAACGGGCTAAAAAGGAAAGTACCTCATTTAATAGAAAATAAAGGGAGTATCAATTTGCCATGGTTATAAGCATTTATCCGTAAAACGATACAGTTAAATTTATACGTGGTTTACAAACAAGTTAACTAATTTGATCCAGAAATACTAAAACAATTTAAGATAGTATGATACTTAGCCTCAGAATGTAGGCAAAATAGTAGAAATAACAATTTCGGGAATAAGATTTTCGGGCACAACGACAATGAGATAAAAAACAAGAAAGTAAATTATACTAAGCTTTGCATAGAATGTTAGCATATCTTTATTTCTGTTGGGGGGGGGGGGGAATGCAAATACCTATGAAAAACACGAAATTATACTCCCTCCATTTCAAATTAAATGAGGTAGTTTCACTCGGAATGGAGTTTAAGAAAAAAAAACTTTTCAAAATTTATGGTCTTAAAAACTTAAGGGGTAAAGCTTTGTGGGGTCATGACTTTTGTGTGGTTATAAAAGCTTCTCATTAAGGGTAAAATGGGTAAAATGAGGAGTTTAAAGTTGAATTTTTCCAAATTTAAAAATGTGTCATTTATTTTGGAACAGACTAAAAAGGAAAGTACCTCATTTAATATGAAACGAAGGGAGTATCAATTTTCCATGGTTATAAGTATTTATCCGTAAAACAGTATAGTTGAATTTATACATGGTTTATAGACAAGTGAACTAATTTGATCCAGAAATACTAAAACAATTGAAGAATAGTATGATACTTAGCCTTAGAATGTAGGTAAAATCGTAGAAATAACAATTTCGGGAATAAAATTTCCGGGCACAGCAACGATGAGATCAAATTTAAGAAAGTAAATTATACTAAGCTTTGTATAGAATGTAGTATAAGTTTGCATAAAATTCATGTCATTTAATTGGGCTCACTATTTATAGTTGTGTCTAGGGAAGGAGGTCCTAGGATTGTGTCCTCCTTGAATGTCAATGATAAGGGCCATTGATGAAGATGTAACGGTAAACATAAATGCCAAGTTCTCTGTAACGAGTCGTCGTCCTTAATGCTGCAGAATATTCCTTATCAGATGATATCGAGCGCAAGGCATTTAATATATATATATATATATATATATATATATATATATATATATATATATATATACGTATGTATGTATGTATGAGCGTTATCCTTTCTAGTGACAAGCGAAGTAGCTGTGTTCGGCCATCTCATCTTTTCCACGTGTCCTTCCCTTTGGATGACCACGTATCATTACACATTTTACCCTATACAGATAGACCCCTTGCTTTCTGGTGACATTACTTTTGGGTCACCTGAAAGTTGGTAGAAATACTCTTTTGGCGGGAATTGCTATAACTTCCGCTGCAGTCCTCTAACGGTTGATTAAATGCACATCTATCCATATTTAATGCCCCAAACACATGTCAACCGATAATTCAACACAGCTTTTGTCGGTTATCGAGGTAATCATGGCCATGAATTTAGGTGCCAAAATTGTACTTATACGCATCATCCTTTTCCTTATGGACCTTATAATTTCTCAAACTTCTAACTTGCATCTTTATTTTCCATCTTTTCTCTAATTCTCTTCATTACAATATCTTTTCTTTCTCTATTTCAATTGCTTCCTCTTCAAAGTGTGCTGGTTCTTCAAAGGGCAAGAACAAAGCTGAAGATTCTACTCCTCCAACTGTAAGTTCCATCATCCTAGAAGTTTTAACACCACAAAATACTTTGAGGAAAAATTCCCTATTGCTAACCCTTATTCATGGGCTATTAGTAGGTATCCTTCTTATATTTGTCCTTCCAATATTCCTACTGTGAAGGAATATTTTCGTTGTCATGACTTAGATATTGTTGCTCTTGATCTATCAGAGCGAATGACTCTTCCCGTAGAGGGTTTTACATATTTAACACGTATCCCTTTACTTTTGTAATGACCTGACCCGTCGTTACGGGAGTTATCATCTCGTTTTCTTCATTTAATACTTCAATATGCTAATTTATATGTGTTTGGAAAGTTAGAAGCAAATCGGAGGGAATTTAGATAGAAATGATGCCATAAACCTCTTTATGAGAAGAATAGTTTGGAAAAAGTCAACCGAATGTCGACCAATGAGTTAGACAGCTCAGAAATGAATTCTGATGATTCGACTAGTTTCGGGGGATCATTTATGACTTAGGAGAGCAATCGAAATCGAATTCGGAGGTCCAGTGTAGATTTAGGCTTGAATTGGTTAAAGGTTGAATTTTGGTGAAATCCGAACGGTAGGTGAGATTTTGATTCGGAGCTCAGAATGAAATTCTGAGAGTTGCAGTAGCTCCGTTAAGTGATTTTGGATATGCGTGCAAAATTTCATGTGTTTCGGAGGTGTTTAGGTCGGGTTTTAGATCGAATATTAGTTTCGGAAGATTTAAAGAAACTTAGGCTTGAATCCGTGTGAAATTGGTGATTTTGATGTTTACGATGGTGTTTTTTATGTTACGAGCAAGTTTGAATGAGGTAATGCGATGTATTTGTACTTTTGGTTGAGGTCCCGGGGGTCTCGGGATGATTTCGGATGCTCAACGGGCATTTTTAGTTAGAAAAATGCAGCAAAAATTATAGCAGCAGGTACCAGTGCTTTTTCATCGCTGTGATCGTGTAGAAGAGAAATTGGGAAGCCAGGAATTGCTCTATGCAATCGCGTGAAGAGGCCTGCGATCGCATAGGCTTGGGCAAGCAGTGCGATCGCGTAGTAGGCCCTACGATCGCGAAGAAGGGTGACCTGGTTCACTGCGATCGCGGACTGGCTCCTGCGATCACGTAAGGTAAATAAGGGCCTGGGGAAAAACTGTTCATCGTGATCGCGTGCAAGGTGCCACGATCGCATAGGCTAAAAGCCAGGTTTGACATAGGGGTTTAATAACACAACCCCCGTGAGCAAAACTTATTTTTCATCAATTGTGAGCGTATTGGAGAGCTTTTGGACGGGGCGTAAAAGGATTTTAGTCGGGAAAACATTGGAGGTAAGTTTTTTGACTCAAAAACACGAATTTATGCTAGAATTAACATCAAAAGTCATGAAATTGGATAGAAATTGTGAGGAACTAGGGCATAGATTATGAAAACGAATTTTTGAGTTTTGAAAGGCCATTCGAGCTCCAATTTAGATAAATTTTATATGCACGGACTCATGGCGAGATGAGGAATCCATTGGTATGATTTTTGGATTTTTCCGAGAAGCAGGTCGGGGGCCCGGGTTTTACCAACTTGGTGCATTATTGCATTATTGCATTTTTCAAGTAAATTTGATTGGGTTATGTTTCTTTGACCTGTATTGATATAATTGCATTGGTTTTGACTAGATTCGATGCACGAGGTGACAAATTCAAAGGGAAAAGGCATCGCGGACGAGTCCACGGCCGGCTAGAGGTGAGTAGTTAGTGTATATGGTAGCCTGAGGGTTTGAAATCCCGACTTAGCACATTGTGACGCTAGTAGGGCGTGGCTCGCACCCCGTGGCATGTGCAGGATTGATTATGACTGGGGATTGAGACTTGGTCCATCCCAGATATAAATAACATGTTATATATGTGGTTGAAATACACACTGTGATAGATATATTTATGGGTTGTAAGCCATGTTTGGGGCCTTGTGCCGACATGTAGTATCCCTAGGGGATAGATATATATGTGATAGCTTGATTTGCTTAATCACTGATCTCAGTCCTAGTTTGAAATCACCATGTTGAAATGCTAAGTCACTCGTTCTTGGAAATTAAATAAAAATTAAAGTATTTTCATTATTAATGATCTGGAACGTGGAGATAAATAATTTGAACTGTTGTGTGACTCATATTCATGTTGTGGACTGTGGATGGATCGGGCTGCAAGTCGCAGCGGATGATGTAAGAATCGGGCTGCACGCCGCAGTAGATGATATGATATTGCGCTTGGGCTGTAGGAGCCCCTTCGGAGTCCGTACACACCCCCGGTGAGCACCGTCGACGTTAAATGGATCGGGCTACACGCCGTAGCGATCATGTGCATTGCATTGCATTGTTATCTGTGAATTATCTGTGCTAATTGTGATTTGTCGTTGTTACTAGTTCGTAGGAGGTATCGGACTGTAGTTTAGCTTTGCTTTGTGGTATTCTGTGGATTTCCTGCTTTCAGCTATTAATATATACTTTTTACTCACTGAGTACTTAGTACTCAACTCCATTGAACCTTTGTGTGCAGATTCGGGTACACGGGAGGGTTAGGCGAGCAATCTAGCTTATACCAGAGTTATTTCGAGCTGCTGAGGTAGCTGCCAGCGTTCGCAGAACCTAGCTTCTCTTTCCATTCAGTTGTTACTATATGTTTCAGACTTGAGTAACTCATTCAGTATTTCTATACTATTCGGTTTTATTTAGAGGCTCTAGACTCGTGACCCCAGATCTTTGGGAGTGTTATTTCCTTTTCTCACTTCTCAATAGTTATTCATATTATTATTATTGGAGTATTTATTAACTCATATATTCTTCTTAAGTTGTCCTTTTGGAACTGGTATTTGGTTGTGAAACCAAGTTTTTGGTCTGGCTGGCCTAGCTTTAGTGTTGGGCACCATCACGATCGGAATTGGGTCGTGACAAGTTGGTATCAGAGCTTAGGTTACTAGGACTCACGAGTCATGAGCCGGTTTAGTAGGCTTCTACGGATCGGTACGTAGATGTCCATATCTATCCTCGGGAGGCTACAGAACTTTAGGAAACACTTCACTTTCTTGGATTCATATCGTACGGTTTGTTATCGTGAAACTAAATTTTTCCATATTCTACTCTCTCGCAGATGGCGAGAACACGTGCTAGCGGACGGGGCGGACGACCACCACTGGCACCAGAGGTTGTGGTCATGGCAGAGGCAGGGCAGTAGTGCCAGCACCTGCTGACCCACCAGCTGACCAGACTCAGGGTCAGATTCCAGCGCCGGAGGCCCAGGTTCAGGATCGGGTTCCAGCTGCAAGCACCCCAGCAGCTCAGGTTCAGGCACCGACAGTTTCTATTGAGATACCGAGTCTTCAGGAGACTTTGGCCCAAATTTTATCAGTATGCACTAGCTTAGCTCAGGTGGTTTCTACTGCAGCGACTTCTTCACAGGCAAGGGGAGGAAATTAGACCCTCGTGGCTCGCACACCCGAGCCGATAGTTCAGGGTTTACAGGCACCCGAGGCAGCTCCAGCTCAGCCAGCTGCACTTGTTGCACCAGCCCCAGCTCATGTGGTTCCACCTATGCCTGATGACGAGTAGCGTCGGTTGGAGAGGTTCGAGAGGCTACAACCTCCGACGTTCAACGGTGTTGAGGGCGAGGATGCCCAGGGTTTTCTGGATAAGTGCCAGCGTATGCTTCGTACTGCGGGTATTCTGTAGTTTAGCGGTGTTGCTTTCACTACCTTCCTGTTCACAGGACCAGCATTTCATTGGTGGAAGGATTTTGAGAGGCGTAGGCCTATTGGGGAAGTGCCCCTCACTTGGCAGCAGTTCTCCATGGTATTTCTGGAGAAGTGTGTGCCCCAGTCTCAGAGGGAGGAGCTGCATCATCAATTTGAGTGGTTGAAGCAGGGAGATATGTCAGTTACTCAGTACGAGTTGAGATTTACACAACTAGCCTGTCATGCCATGTGGATGATTCCGACGGATCGAGAGAGGATCAGGAGATTTATAGATGGTCTCATCTATCCTATCCGTATATTGATGACTAGAGAGAGGGCTTCAGCAGTTACCTTTGAGGAGGTGGTTGATGCGGCTCGTCAGATTGAGATAGACCGCCGCCGAGAGCGTGAGGAGAGGAAGGCTAAGAGGCCTCGGGGTATAGGTAGTTACAGTGGTGCTCCGTCTACGGGCTAGTCTCAGCACAACAGAGGTTGTTCCTTCAGATCTCCTTAGTCAGGTCGTGCAGAGTCCAGTGGAGCTTCGTCAGACCGTGGTCGTCAGGGTCATCAAGGCCAGCAAGGTCGTCAGCAGAGCCAGCCCGCACTGAGCGCCTTTCCAACTCAGAGCTCTACTCCTCCTCCTTTAGCTCACGGTTCATCTGCAGTGAGGGGTCCTCAGCAGTCCCTCTCTCCAGCTTCGGGCCATTTCTTTGAGTGTGGTAAGTATGGACATATCAGGACAGAGTGTCCCCAGTTGCTTCGTAAGCGGTCTCAGCAGAGGGACCAACCCCCGTCTTCTGCTCTTGTTTTTTCAGCACCAGCACAGTCAGCTAGGAGTGGTGGTCAGGTAGCTAGAGGTCACCCTAGGGGTGAGGACCGTACTGGCGGAGGTCACGCTCATTTTTATGGTCTTCCGGATAGGAGGGACGCCAGTGCATCAGATGTAGTCATCACAGGTATTATCTCAGTCTGCCACAGGGATGCTTCTGTCTTATTTGATCCCGGATCCACCTATTCCTGTATTTCTTCATATTTTGCGCATTATTTGGGTATGACCCGTGGTATTCTTGCCTTGCTCGTGCATGTGTCTACCCCGGTGGGTGATACAGTTATTATGGATCAGGTATACCGATCCTGTCTTGTTACTATTGGGGGTCTGGAGACCCGAGTTGACTTATTACTATTGGGCATGATGGATTTCAACGTGATTCTTGGCATGGATTGGTTATCTCCTTGCCATGCAATTTTGGACTGTCATGCCAAGATAGTCACATTAGCTATTCCAGGTAATCCGAGGATCGAGTGGCGTGGCGTGACTGATTATGTATCCGACAGGGTGATTTCTTTTATAAAATCCGAACGAATGATTGGGAAGGGTTGTTTATCTTATTTAGCCTTTATTAGAGATGTTGAGGCTAAGACACCCAGTCTTGATTCGGTCCCCGTTGTGAGGGATTTCCCGGATGTATTTCTAATTGACCTGCCGGGCATGCCGCCTGATAGGGATATCAATTTCGGTATTGACTTGATGCCGGGCACTCAGTTCATTTCTATTCCTCCCTACTGCATGGCACCAGATGAGTTAAAAGAGTTGAAAGAACAACTTTAGGAACTCTTAGATAAGGGGTTCATTCGCCTGAGTGTGTTAACTTGGGGTGCACCAGTATTATTCGTGAAGAAGAAAGATGGCACAATGAGAATGTGCATTGATTACATACAGTTGAACAAGGTGATAGTGAAGAATAAGTACCCATTGCCTCGTATCGAGGACTTATTTGATCAGCTCCAGGGAGAAAGTGTATTATCTAAGATTGACCTTCGATCGGGTTATCACCAGTTCAAGATTAGGGATTCATACATTATGAAAATAGCTTTCAGAACGAGATATGGGCACTATGAATTTCTGGTGATGTCTTTTTGGGCTGACTAATGCCCCACCTGCATTCATGCACTTGATGAACAGTGTATTTCGGCCGTACCTTGATTCTTTCGTGATTGTATTTATTGATGATATCTTGGTGTACTCACGCACCTAGGAGGAGCACGCACAGCACTTGAGGGTGGTATTACGGAGATTGAGAGAGGAAAAGCTTTATGCAAAATTCTCTAAGTGTGAGTTTTGGCTTAATACTGTGACTTTTCTGGGACATTCAGTGTCCAGTGATGGTAATCGGGTTGACCCACAGAATGTTGAGGCGGTGCAAAATTGGCCCAGACCTTCCTCAGCTACGGAGATCCGGAGTTTCCTTGGCTTTGGAAGGCTATTACCGCAGGTTTGTTCAGGGTTTTTCATCTATTTCTTCACCTTTGACTAAGTTGACATAGAAGAATGCTCCATTTGTATGGTCTGATGAATGCGAGGAGAGCTTCCAGAAGCTCAAGTTGGCTTTGACCACAGCTCCGATACTTGTGTTACCATCAGCCTCAGGGTCTTATACAGTGTATTGCGATGCTTCGAGAGTTCGGATCGGTTGTGTATTGATGCAAGAGGGTAGAGTGATTGCATATGCTTATCGTTAGCTAAAGACTCATGGGAAGAACTACCATGTTCATGACTTAGAGTTAGCTGCCATTGTTCATGCCTTGAAAATTTGGAGGCATTACTTGTATGGTGTATCTTGTGATGTATATACAGACCACTGTAGCCTCCAGCATTTGTTTAAGCCGAAAGATCTCAATTTGAGGCAATGGAGATGGCTCGAATTGCTTAAAGACTATGATATTACCATTTTGTACCATCCCGGGAAGGCCAATGTAGTGGCCGATATCCTAAGCCGGAAGGCTATTAGTACAGGCAGCTTGGCGTACATTCCAGTTGGGAAGAGACCTCTCGCAGTTAATGTTCAGGCGTTAGCTAATCAGATAGTGAGGCTGTATATTTCTGAGCCCAGTCGGATGATGGATTGCGTGGTATCTCGGTCTTCCTCATATGATCGTATTCGAGAGCGCCAGTATGATGATCCACACTTGCTTGTCCTTAAGGATAGAGTTCAGCATGATGATGCCAAAGATGTCACTATTGATAATGATGGTGTGTTGAGGATGCAGGGTCGGATTTGTGTGCCCAATGTTGATGGCCTTCGTAAGTTGATATTGGAGGAGGCCCATAGCTTGCGGTATTCTATCCATCCAGGTGCCGCGAAGATGTATCAGGATTTGAGACAGCATTACTGGTGGAGAAAGATGAAGAAGGATATTGTGAGTCATGTAGCTTGGTGCCTCAACTATCAGCAGGTCAAGTATGAGCACCAGAGGCCTGGTGGTGTGTTTCAGCGTCTTGATATTCCCGAGTGGAAGTGGGAAAGGATCACTATGGACTTTGTTAGTGGACTCCCTCGGACAACGAGGAAGTTTGACTCGGTTTGGGTGATTGTTGATAGGCTGACCAAGTTAGCTCATTTCATTCCTGTGTGTACTACGTACTCCTCGGAGCGATTAACAGAGATATTCATCCGTGAGATTGTGAGATGGCATGGAGTTCACATTTCTATCATATCAGACAAAGGTACCCAGTTCACTTCTCGGTTCTGGAAGACATTTCAGCGAGAATTGGGTTCACAGGTAGAGCTGAGCACAACATTTCATCCACAGAAGGATGGGCAGTCTGAGCGTACAATTTAGATACTGGAGGACATGTTGCGTGCTTGTGTCATTGATTTCGGTGGCTCATGGGTTGATTACTTGCCTCTTGGAAAGTTTGCTTATAATAATAGCTATCAGTCCACCATTCAGATGGCACCGTATGAAACTTTATATGGGAGGCGGTGTAGGTCCCCAGTCGGTTGGTTTGAGCTTGAGTGAGGCTAGGTTGTTGGGGACAGAGTTGGTCCAGGATGCTTTGGACAAGGTGAAGGTGATTCGAGAGAGACTTCGCACAGCTCAGTCGCGCCAGAAGAGTTATGCAGACCAGAAGGTCCGAGATGTGTCTTATTTAGTGGGTGAGAAGGTCTTGCTGAAGGTTTCGCCTATGAAGGGCGTTACGAGGTTTGGAAAGAAAGGAAAGTTGAGCCCAAGGTTCATTGGACCTTTTGAGGTGCTTAGGAAAGTTGGGGAGGTGGCCTATATGCTTGCTTTGCCACCCATCTTGTCGGGAGTTCACCCGGTGTTCCATGTATCTATGCTCTGGAAGTACGTTGGAGACCCATCACATGTGTTAGACTTCAGCACGATACAACTGGATGAGGACTTGACCTATGATATGGAGCCGGTAGCTATTTTGGGTCAATAGGTTCGTAAGTTTAGATCCAAAGACATAGCTTCGGTGAAACTGCAGTGGAGAGGTCATCCCATGGAGCAGGCAACTTGGGAGACCGAGCAGGAGATGCGGAGCAGATATCCACACTTATTTGAGACTCCAGGTATGTTTCTTAACCCGCTCACGGATGAGCGTTTGTTTATGTTGGGGAGAATGTAACAAGCCGACCCGTCGTTATGGGAGTTATCATCCCATTTTCTTCATTTAATACTTCAATATGCTAATTTATATGTGTTTGGAAGGTTAGAAGCAAATCGGAGTGAATATAGATAGAAATGAGTCCATAAACCTCTTTTTGAGAAGAATAGTTTAGAAAAAGTCAACCTAATGTCTACCGATGAGTTAGACAGCTCGGAATTGAATTCTGATGATTCGACTAGTTTCGGGGGATCATTTATGACTTAGGTAAGGAATCAGAATCAAATTCGGAGGTCCGGTGTAGATTTAGGCTTGAATTGGTTAAGGTTGAATTTTGGTGAAATCCGAAGGGTAGGTGAGATTTTGATCCGGGGCTCGGAATGAAATTCTGAGAGTTGCAGTAGCTCCATTAGGTGATTTTGGATATGCGTGCAAAATTTCATGTCATTCGGAGGTATGTAGGTCGGGTTTTAGATCGAATGTTAGTTTCGGAAGGTTTAAAGAAACTTAGGCTTGCATCCGTGTGAAATTGGTGATTTTGATGTTTACGATGGTGTTTTTTATGTTATAAGAAAGTTTAAATGAGGTAATGCGATGTATTTGTACTTTTGGTTGAGGTCCCGGGGGTCTCGGGATGATTTCAGATGCTCAACGGGAAGTTTTAGTTAGAAAAATGCAGCAGAAATTGCAGCAGCAGGTACCCGTGATTTTTCTTCACTGTGATCGCGAGCATGGGGCTGTGATCGCGTAGAAGAGAAATTGGGAAGCCAGGAATTGCTCTATGCGATCGCGTGAAGAGCCCTGCGATCGCATAGGCTAGGGAAAGAATTCACTGCGATCACGTAGGAGGCCCTGCGATCGCGAAGAGGGGTGACCTGGTTCACTGCGATCACTGGCTCCTGCGATCGCGTAAGGTAAATAAGGGCCTGGGAAAAATTGTTCATCGCGATCGCGTGCAGGGTGCCGCGATCGCATAGGGTAAAAGCCAGGTCTGACAGAGGGGTTTAATAACAGAACCCTCGCGAGCAAAACTTATTTTTCATCAATTGTGAGCATACTGGAGAGATTTTGGACGGGAAGTAAGAGGATTTTTTTGGAGAAAACATTGGAGGTAAGTTTCTTGACACAAAAACACGAATTTATGCTAGAATTAACATCAAAACTCATGAAATTGGGTAGAAATTGTGAGGAACTAGGGCCTAGATTATGAAAACGAATTTGAGTTTTGAAAGGCTATTCGAACTCCGATTTCAATAAATTTTATATGCACGGACTCATGGCGAGACGAGGAATCCATTGGTATGATTTTGGAATTTTTCGAGAAGCGGGCCCGGAGCCCGGGGCCCGGGTTATACCAACTTGGTGCATTATTGCATTTTTCAAGTAAATTTGATTGGGTTATGTTGCTTTGACCCGTATTGATATAATTGTTGTGGTTTTGACTACATTCGACACACGAGGCGATAAATTCAAAGGGAAAAGGCATCGCGGATGAGTCCACGGCCGGCTAGAGGTGATTAGTTAGTGTATATGGTAGCCTGAGGGTTCGAAACCCCGGCTTAGCACATTGTGACGCTAGTAGGGCGTGGCTCGCACCCCGTGGCAGGTGCGGGATTGATTATGACTGGGGATTGAGACTTGGTCCATCCCGGATATGAATAACATGTTATATGTAGTTGAAATACACACTGTGATAGATATATTTATGGGTTGTAAGCCATGTTTGGGGCTTTGTACCGACTTGTAGTATCCCTAGGGGATAGATATATATGTGATAGCTTGATTTGCTTAATCACTGATCTCAGTCCTGGTTTGAAATCACCATGTTGAAATGCTAAGTCACTTGTTCTTGGAAATTAAATAAAAATTAAAGTATTTTCATTATTAATGAAGTGGAACTTGGAGATAAATAATTTGAACTATTGTGTGACTCATACGCATGTTGTGGACTGAGGATGGATCGGGCTACACGTCGCAGCAGATGATGTAAGGATCGGGCTGCACGCCACAGCAGATGATATGATATTACGCTTGGGCTGTAGGAGCCCCTCCGGAGTCTATACACACCCCCAGTGAGTGCCGTATATTCTTCTCAGTAGTTATTCATATTATTATTATTGGAGTATTTATTGACTCGTATATTCTTCTTAAGTTGTCCTTTTGGGACTGATATTTGGTTGTGAAATTAGTTTGTTGGTCTGGCTGGCCTAGCTTTAGTATTGGGCGCCATCACGATCGGAATTGGGTCATGACATCTTTGGAAGCGTTTTCTTTGAGCGGAGAACTATATTCCTATGGAGTTTTTCCTCCGCTACCAAATACGTTTGGCACATATGAGTCTCTCTATGTAGATGACAGTTTCCTGCTTTCGGCACATGTGCCAGGAGACTGGAGAAGAGATAACCTTAGCTCATTGATGAATCTCTATTCTCCCAATATTTTCCGTAGGGAAATGATAAACCTCTACAAGCGTGGTCACGATTCTCTGTTGTCCAGCATAGATGATGATAATGACCACAAATGGGCGAAACGTTCTGTTGCCCTTGCCATTAATAAAATCATTCCGTCAAGGCTTTATCCTTTCTGGCTACATGGAATCGCACTCGTAAGGGGTTTTCAATTTATACTTCTTTTTACTAAATATGCCTTTGTGACCGTATTGACTCTTCATCTCGCCATATGTTTAACAACTCGATGGGTCCCACCGGCGGTGGAAGGCTTAGACTGGTGGGTCCAGAAAATCTTGGATGTTACAGTGTCCGAAGCTCGTTTTTTGAAAGTATTGTCCCTAAAATATGGGTCCAAAAGATCATAGTAATTTGAACTTACCTTGCTTTTATTCTGTAATGTGAAGAACTTGGTTGAACTGTTCTGACTTGTTCGAGAAATTAGGTCTATATGCAAGCTCGTTACTCTCCCCGAAAAGGACGTCTTGGCTGATCTTGCTGATGTAGCAAGGCTGCTTCAGGAGGCACTTACTCGAACGTGTATCTCCGGCCCTACTTCGAGCGCACATATTTCACCCTGGGTTCCTCGGCTAGAGAATAAGCAACCCAAAAGAATGCGTTCTTCCTCATCCCAAAAAAATAAAAAGGCGAAGACTACTGCCCCCGATTTATCTCCGAAAGTCGTGATCACTAATCCCCCTCCCGAGCTAGTCATAGACACCATGTAGTCGATGATGATAGAGAAGCATGTGATGATGGGGCTTCTCTACACAGAATGTGACATTAATCATCAACTCAACAGAATGCTTTATCTGCTAAGTTAATTGTTCCAACCGAGGATGATGCCTCAGTGCTCTACGGGAGTCTGATTTGGTAGAAAACGCCAAGTCCCATTATTAGATCCCAACTATTGTACTCGGTGATGAGTCCTTGTCGTCTTTGGTTGGCGAGCACCCAACCACCAGTACTGCACTTGATGCGAGTGCTTCGCACATTTCCACTCCATCAGTTTCATCCACATCTTTGCCATCACCAGCAACTGCTACATCATTTCCATCATTATCCACTCTCCTACCGGCACCACATGCCGTATTTGATCATGAATGAGATATCCTTCCTCCCTAGTCCCCAATTCATAGGAATTTGGGGCAGAATTATGTCGCACCTTATGAAGATGCGCAGAGGATAAAGAGTGTGACTCTCTTGGTCTTTACCGGTTGCAACATGCTTTCCCGATCGGTGGAGCTTGCTAACTATCTAAAGCATCTGGCTTCAGAGAGATATTGGGAAAGGATCCAAGAACTTTCGGGCGAGTGTTTGATAAACAATGTCATGCACAATGCTGCAATGGTACGTTCCTTTCTTCCTTTGTAATTCTTGCACTTTTGCTTGAATGCATGCTAAGTTTTTGTTTCTCTTGATTTAAAGGCCAACTTTCTCACTTCTGAAGTCCTTTAGAGGTTTATTCACGAAAAGGAGGAACTCACCTCTCACTGGATCAACTTTTGGTAGAACGGGACCAAACCATTCTCCACCTATCGCAATTGGAAACCAAAGCCACTGAGGCAGTTGTGTTGGAGGCTCTTTGCAGCAAAGCGAGCATGAAGTAGATAAGGACAAATAAGACATTATTGACTTTGATTCCGAAATTTCTAAGGCCCAAGAGCTTGAGTTGACTGCTAAAAATAGACTCTGGCGTAGTCTGCCGCTCCTAGTTCTAGTTCTGGTTTTGAGTTTTCAGAACTGAAGAGAAATCAGAAGGTGACGATGTTGAAGACCAAACTGGGGGGAAATATTAAGCTAACGATGGAGCCCTCTACTTCACTTGGGGACGTAGACACTTTTCTTCCTCCTGCTTTCGGAGGTGCTGCAGTTTAGCTTTTCTTTTTCTATTCTTGTACTTTTTGTCATTTTGGCATTTTCTTATAAATAAAGATATATTTTTGCTCAAGTATGATTTGAGTCTTACTTTTGTTTGAGTACCTATGCAAGTCTTTAACTTTTGCGTTTACTTAAGAATTATGCACACGTTTTATTGTTCGCGTTTTGCTATGTGAGATCTTGGATGCTTTCTCCTTGTAGCATTTTTGCCCCGAGTATTATCTCTTTTACATAAAGGTTTTTATGTTTGCACAAGTTTATTCTTGCATCCTTTTGTGTTCATCTTCATATGCATTTTCTCCCGAAGGCATTTTGATTCTAGGCATAGATTCTTCCGAAATCGACCCTTTAACTTGAGGGCTTTCATAAGAGATGAACCTCTTATATTTATGATGTTCTTGAAGATGATGTCTCCTATTCATTACGGCACTAACATTTTAAAGTACTTGTTTAAATTTCAAATGAAGGAGTTAGTTCATCTTTTAGACTAGAAACAAGATAAAAATAAAAAGGATTTCCTTTTATTTAATTCCCTCTATTTTCAAAAGCATACAAGCATTTTCTATGCTAAAAAAGAAACCATTACTTGTGGTTGTCTCATACAACTTGTTTCTATGGGGCTGGCTGCACAGTTCCCGGTCCTGATGACATATTTACTTTTTTAAATTTTCATTCCCAATTGACGTGGCAACTACTGGTGACGTATCCTCATATCCTCCTCCCTCCCCGCTCCCAAGTTTTCAAATGCGAAGAATGCGAATTGGAACACTAGAAATCTTGTACCTTCAAAAATTCCACCAATGGACTGCCAGATATTCCTTCACTTGGTAACATATCTTACTTTCCCTCAAGAATCTATGCTATTGAGCAAAAGATTATCTAACAATCCTCTAGTCATTTGTGCCGTGAACGGTCGGTTAACCTTTGTTCAATAGAAAACTTAACATCCTAGTAGGAATTTAATATAGAGCCAAAGACTATCTAATCACCCCGAGTAGAAATTTGTTGATTTGCCTTAATATTAAAGGTCTTACTATTGTTATCCTCGTTATATACTTTTCGTTGCTACCTCATTAAAATCCTTACAAGAAAAACCCAATTGGAACAAAAATAGAGCAAAGGAAAAAGAGTGTAACACATACTTTCTGCTCGGATAATGTTGATCAACAATAATATCTTTTGAGGTATGCCACGTTCTAGTTTCTATTCTGATTTTCCAACTCGTATGAACCTTTCCCGGTGATGGCTGAAATCCAGTAGGGACCTTCCCATATTGGTCCCAACTTTACCGCATTGAGCTTCCGGGTATTTTGAGTTACTTTTCACAGAACCAAATCTCCTGCTTGAAATAATAGAGATTGGCTTTTTGATTATAGTATCGCTCTATTCTCTAATTTTAAGCTGCCATTCTTACACGCGCTAAGTTCCTACGTTCCTCGAGTAGCTCCAAGTTGATCAGCATTGCTTCGTTGTTCGACTCTTTATTTGCTTGGAAGTACCTCAAAGTTGATTGTCCTACTTCCACTGGGATTAGAGCCTCTGCATCGTACACAAGAGAAAAAAGAGTTTTTCCTGTGCTCAATTCTGTCGTTGCACGGTAGGACCATAGAACTCTTGGTAACTCTTTGGGGCATTTGCCTTTTACCGCTTCCAACTTTTTCTTGAGGTTTTGAATAATCACTTTGTTCGCTGATTCCGCTTGACCATTTGCGCTCGGATGGCAAGGTGAAGACGTGATCCTTTTTATCTTCAAATCATCAAGAAACTTTGTAACCTTTGCAGTAATAAACTGCGGCAGATTGTCACATGCTATTTCTTTTGGTCTTCTAAACCTGCAAATTATATTTTCCCACAAGAAATCTACCACTTCGCGTCCTCCAATCTTTTGATAAGGACCTGCTGTGAGCACGTGATTTTTGCCCATATGAGAAACACTCCCAAAAATTCAAAATAAAATAATTTTCTTTTTGTGCAATTTTTAAAATTTTTGCGGCATTTTTGGATAATTATTTGTATTTGTCTGTACATATTTAATTTGTTAAAATTAATATAAAATATAAAATATGTCACATTCTCATCCAGGATATAATTCTACATTTAGGAGTAATTAAGTTTGTTTTGCAAAAAAATAAAAAATCACAAAAAATATGTATTTTTGTATTTTTAGCATTTAATGTCCAAATTGTGCGATTTTATTTTAATTAATATTTAATTTTTGTGTAATAATTTTTATTAGCCATTAATTGTTATTTTAAGATAATTTTGGTTTTTATAATTTAATCTTAGCATTTTTTGTTTTATTAATTCGTAATAAAAAAAATAAAAAAATTGAGAAGACAAATTCGGAATTGGGCCTCTTCCTAAATTTTAAATCTTGGCTCAAACCTATTCTACCCAACCCAAAACACCATAACCCAAATCCATGACCCATGACTCATTTATTATACTCCTATACACTATTCAAAACACACCCTAAACCAAAAAATCATAACACACACACACAAAAGCCCCCACAAAAAATATTTTACTGTATTTAAATTTTTCACTCTATGTATTTTAGCTTTTGTTTATTTTTTATATATATATATAAGATTAAATTATAAATTTTAAAAAGTAAATTATTACTATTAATATTATTGCTATTATTATTAATATTTTATTTATTTATTTATTTTAAAAAAACTTGTTTTTTATAAATAAAAAATTGAAAATATTAATTTTTTTTAATTTTCGGTTGGTTTTAAATAATTGAAAATGAAAGTTGGAATTAAAAAATAAAAGTCAAAAGTGGCTGAAAATTAAAAAAAATCAAAAGTAAAAGAAAGTTGTTTTTTTTAAAGAAAAGAAAAGAAAGTGGCATTTTCTTTTAAATAAATAAAAGAAAGTGGACAATTAAAAATATAAAAGTAATTAAAGTTGTGTTTTAAAAAATAAAAGTAAATAAAGGTGGGATTTCGTTTTATAAAATAATAAAAGCATTTTGTAAGTGGGATTTCTTTTAATTAAAAAAAGATAATAAAATAAAAAAATATAAAATATAAAATAAAAAAATTTTGAAAATTTCGAAATTGTTTGCTATAAATAAAGTTCAAAAAAATTGGAAAAAAAAGAAAAAATTTGAGAGAAGAATTAGGAGGAGAAGAAAAATTGAGAGAAGTTTTAAGAGTGAGAAATATCAGAAGTAAGAATCAAAAGAGATAAAAGATTAAGAGAATTATCAAGAGTTAAAAATAAAAAAACGAAAAAAATGTAAGAAGAAGAAAGAGAGTTAGTTTTTTAATTTACAAAAATATATTATCTAGTTTTGTTATTAGTTACTCGTTTTCGTTAAAAATTTCGATACTGGGTTATTTGCTTCCATCGTTGTTGTTGCGTTGCTTCTATTGCTGTGTTGATCAATCCTATATTCTTCTATTTTTTCAATATCAGGTACATGACTGATTGTGTTTAAGTTAAAAAATAAATACATATGAAGAACGGAAATTTTAAAATTTTAATTTGCTTTTTCCTTGTTTTCTTTTACTGATTGTGTTTAAGTTATTTTACGTATTACTATTCTGTAAATTTCTATCACTTTGAATAATTAGGCTTTTTGTAGTAATAATAATTTACTTCAATATGGTTATTAGATAGTATAGGTATAAACATGTTTATTAATGTCCAAGTTGTTTAATAATTGAAATAAGAATAAGTTACTCTTTAATTAATCAAATTAGTTAAAATTGATTAGTTCATTAGCTATAAATATTTTTTTAGTATTGTCCTTAATAGGCTAAATTGCAAATATGTAGCTAAATTTAGTAAAAATATGAATTTGAATTATTTTTGCGAATTAGGCATTTAAGGCACGATTTAAGTTTAAATAATACAAGATAACTTTTAAGTTTAACAAATTTTCAAATAAGTATAAGAAATTAAAGCTAATTATAGTTTTTTAATAGTTGTAAATAGTTAATTCCAATGGTTCAAGTCACATAATAATATGAGTTTAAACTAGTTGTAGGATAATGGATTTAATTCATATATATTATTTGTCGGTTTTGTATTTTACTTTCAATTTTAATTTTAGCGATGTTCACTTCCATTAAACATTTGTCTCAATATAGAAAATAATATGTCATACTTTGAGCATGTAATCAATTAGGATTTTCTCTTTATTATTTAGAAAATAAATTAAATAACTAAAAAATTGCAGTCAATTTAGGATTGTTTTAAGATGAACTTAGTTTCAAATAATTTTGAATAAATAATTTTATTAGTTTTGTTTTGTAATATATTACAATGCAAGCTTTAATCCTGTTCTGATTAGTTTCTTTTAATACTAGTTAAGAAATTTCGTATTTAAAAAAAAAATTGAAAATTAAAATTTTTTAAATATAAATTAAATTCTGCTTCATTAATATTTGTCACAAATTAGATGAGTGTATTGCGTATTTTTATCTCATAATTAATTAGGTTTTTTCTTTCTTTATTATAGAGAAAAACTTTAAAAAAAATAGAAATGTAGTCATTTTAGGATATCCTTAAAACAAATGAGACGTGCCTCGCCATATCAAATGTACAAATGTGGAGCCTCATTAATTTCATAATTAAAAATATTTAGAAAACTCGGGACAAGCTGTTTAGCAAATTTCACGGCCTTCCCAAAAGATAACAATCTGGTAGTCGCTTTAGGAGCGATATTTAAAATTACATTCTTAAATTTGGGGGTGTATTTCATACAACCTAACTCTAAATCCGAAAACGTCAAATAAAAATGTGTCGAGGATCCGGGTGCATTTTATGTGACGTGATCCGAAAACATATTTTTAGGCGACGTTCCCTTTCGTAAATAATAAATATTAAAAGTGGTTAAAAATATTAAAATTGGCACATAGGTTAGAATGTCTTAAAATCAAATAATTAAGCCGAATATAACAGTTGAGCGACTGTACTAGAACCACGGAATTCGGGAATGCCTAACACCTTCTCCCGGGTTAACAGAATTCCTTATCCGGATATCTGGTGTGCAGACTATTAAATAGAGTCATTCTTTTCCTCGATTTGGAATTCAACCGGTGACTTGGGACACCATAAATCTTCCAACATGACCGGCGCCTGACCGGGTTGCCCCAGTCAAGCGGACCTGGGTGCCTTTCATTCCCACGCGTTACCCCTGTGATGACTGTTTCTCATTAACCAAATATATTACTAATCATAATTGATTTCACATTAAACAAATAAAACGATACGAGTGATTCATTAACAAGATTTCAATTTTTACAACGCCCGACATAACATAATGTATACATAATACTGGAGTCCCACAGTTTACATGTCTACAGAGCCTCTAGGATACAAAAGGGGAATACAATACTTGCCGGTAACAAGGCTCCGGCTATACCTTACAAAACCAAAATGAAATCTTAACAAAGGTGGCATGAACCACACAGGGCCCCAAGGAAGAAAGGGGCTCACCAAAACGGGCAGTGGAAGGAGAAGGATACTACTGCCGATGAGCTGAAGTGCCTGCTATTGATCCACCTACAATCATAACACGAATGTAGCGCCCCGGCAAAAGGGACGTCAGTACACTTGAATTGTACTGGTATGTATGGACAAACTTTGTCCCAAGTAAACTCAAGCCATTAAATTACATCAACAATTAATTAAGCCAACCAACCATGTTTCCACATTTTCCTTATTTCAAATAATTCTCAACACAAAGCACTTTCTACAATCAACCAATTTAACAATAACCAATCAATCACGTAAAGCACAAGTAGTCAAACAAAGGGGCAATCAGTGCCCCACAGGGGTTGCAAACTCTCCTGCTGTCTCCTTTCACAATTTCACATTATTGATTTTTGTATCAATTTTCAATAGCGATTTCGATCGCTTTCCATCCTTATTGCCCCTGACCACCCTTATTACCTCGGCCACCCTTATCACCCCGACCCACACCTTATTTCACCACGTTGCGGCGCGCAACACGACCCCGCCTTACAGTTGAAAACACAACAATTTCAAACACCAGATAAGGTACTACACACAATTTCAACGAGTTCAAATAAGCAACTTACACATTGGTTCATGTTCTCAATTTCTTCTCAATTCAATATCACAACCATGTTACAATATTTCCACAATTCAAGTGTTTCATCTCTTTCCACAATAAACCAGTTCTCAAGTGTTTCGTTTGTCTTCCACAAGGTGCCATATAGGCCATCATAGTCATTATTCACAATTCTTTTGCCAAATTAAACTCTCATTTTACATCACTCATAGCTCAACAACAAACTTTGAATATCCAACAACAACATCAAGAATTTCACGCAATTTGTCAATTTAACACGAAACAAACAAGCTTCACACATATAGGCGATTTCACAAGAATCAAAATTAGCCATACATACCTGGTGATGATTTTTCCTCCTACTTTATGCTTACACAAGATATCCTACTCTTGCCAACCTTGTTCTTGAAGACTCTTACTTCTACTCACTTCTTTTTACTAGAAATCAAGTTAAATAATCATGCATGAGTGTAAAAATTCTATTTTTAAAAGCTATTATATGCAAACCTCTCTTTACCCAATTAAAACTGAAAATCAAAGAAAATAGTTAGGGTTTTTACCTTGAAAAGATTGGGGATGTTGAATCCTTGCCCTAGAATCCTTGGAATTAAGTAGTTGGAACAATCTTTGAAGATGAAGAACTTCTCTCTCTAAAAACCCTCTCTTCTCTCTCTAATTTTGGTGAGATGATATGATAAAATGAAGAAGAAAGGTGTTATATTAAAGAAGAGATCGGGTCAAAATGTTACAAAAATGTGGGCCGGGGTCAAATATGCGGTCACTATGCGACCGGAGAATCCACATGCGGTCCGCAAAGTGACCGCAAAAATGGCCTCAAAGTTATGCGGGTTCTGTTTAGGAATGCGGTCACTATGCGGACCGCATGTTGATTCTGCGGTCGCAAAAGTGCACCGCAGATTTGACATGCGATCGCATATCGACCGCACTTTTGACACGATTTTGGGCAACTCTCTGGAACGATTTGCGGCAAGAATGCGGTCCGCATGTCAGGTTTGCGGTCGCATTCTTGACCGCATATTTGACATTTTTCGGAAAAATTAATTCTCTACATTTTTGAAACTTAAATCACTACCAAGGGTCCGAACCGCGGCGAGCAAGCTCGCCGCGAAGAATTCTACGCATTACTAACACATTATTCGGACCATGACACCACAGCTACTAGGTTTTATGCACAAAAATTTTACGGGGCCTTACATCCCCCCCCCTTAAGATCATTCGTCCTCGAATGAGGATTTTGAAATAAATGAGTTGGTTTTGAAAGACATGATATGCAACCATCAAAATTTTGACTAACTCTTATATTTTAGAAAAATTTCGCCGGAGTTTCCTTTGTATTATGGACATATCCACCTGTCAGAGGGCCCCCGAAACACATTACCAAACAACAATACACAAATACAACACTTTTCACAACTGGTATACACTTTCTTACCTCAACGAATGCACATATTCTATCACATCGTTACAATTGCACATAAACTAGTCACTTCAATGAATTCTTACCTTATTTAACCATTTTAACACACCATGTACACTTAACAAATCATTACCAATCTACACTTACTATTAGTTGTTTATTTAACACGCGAATATTTATAAGGATTCCATTTATCAAGAAAGGTTCAAGTGACCCAAGGTAACAACACATTTAACTCGTTACAAAATGAAGGGGACTTTACTAATACTAAGAGGGAAACAACTTAGACAAGATGACAATTACTAAGAGTAGGAGGGTCACCTAATTTCTTCTAGGCTTGATCAAACAAATGGGGGTACTTTTCTTTCATCTCTTTTTCTGCTTCCCATGTGGCCTCCTCAACTTGTTGACTTCGCCATAATACTTTAACAGAGGCAACTTCCTTATTTCTCAACTTACGGACTTGCCTATCAAGAATGGCAACTGGAACTTCTTCATATGACAAATCTTCATTAACCTCTATAGCTTCGACTGGCATGATGGTGGATGGATCTCCAATCACTTTCTTCAACATGGACACATGGAATACCGAATGCACTGATGACTGTCACACCTCCATTTTGCTACCCCACTTAAGCATAAATATACGCTTGTAAGGTATACCCCGACGCTCAAATATCCGAAACGGATAAAAATAACGTAAGGGAAGGAGTTTTTCCAATTAAAGGACAATCGGTTCGGGATTTTATTGAGATTAATCGAGTCGCCACTTGGGAATGATAATGGTGTCCCAAGTCACCGGTTAATCCCGAATCCGAGGAATTTTGACTCTTAAAAATGTCTGCGAAGCAAAGATCCGGATAAGGAACTCGTTAACCCGGGAGAAGGTGTTAGGCATTCCCGGGTTCCGTGGTTTTAGCACGGTCGCTCAATTGTCGTTCTCGACTCTTGTTTGACTCAATTATAGATTTTTAAACAACATATAATGCTTTTTACATTAGGTATTATTTTAAAGAATTTGCGGCATCGCGAAAACACGCCTCGAGTCATACCGCAACCAGTACGCCTATGACTTTCGGTGTATTTCAGCTTTGCCGAGATTTGGATTTGAGTCGCACCAAGTGCACACTCGTTCAATGGAAAGTACATTAACATCGTGCCCTAAATAACGTCTATCGGCTTTTAACTTTGGGAGAGGCTATGGAATTTGCTATTAGCCTCTCCGGTTCTATTATGTTATCTTATTACTAAATGGGGGCCCCGGTGTTTGTTATTCGGGCGAGGCTCATCCCAATTTTCATTAAAGGATTCAATACTAGTATTTGGCTATGTTTTCTACATTTGTTTTTTCCTTAATCGATTTCTAATATTTAAACATTCCAGGCCCGTAATTTTGTTATTCAATGGGGCCTGGATTTCCAGAATAAGGATTTACTACATTAAAAACAGGTCCGGGTTCTTAAAGAACCAGACCTGATTCGGGCATTCTATCGCCAGCCCAGTTGGCATTATACAGAGATTCAGGCCCGTAACACGCCTTGGGCCCAAACTAAATAAAATTGGAAACAATTGAAGCAACAGAACAAAGATACACATTTGAAATGGAAAGCACTTTTATTTATTCAGTGAAGGAAATCAATGTCATACATTAGCTACAAATTAATTATTTATTACCATAAATCAGAACTAACAGACTACTTCTTCTTCTTACACTTGCGTTTTGAAGTTAATACCTAATCTGAGAAGGCGACGTAATTACATAATGAACTTAAAGAATCATTAAACTAATTCACTATGGATCTGAATTAACTGATTAACTATTCACGTATAATCACATTACCAGTTTCATTATATACTAAGCATTTTTTTTTTTTTGCATTACAAATATGTGGTTCTAGTTAAATTGTTTCAATAACCGTAAATGAATAACTCAGAGACCTATTTATGATTATGTTACTGATTTCAATGTGACTTGTTTTATTACCAGATTACTAGCCTAAAACATGATTAAAGCACTATCTAATCTAACATTTCCTATTTTTAAGCTTATCTATGTGTGAATGACATATGATACGTGATTAAGACTTATGAATCTGATGTGAGTGAGTGACCAACCGATTTTTGAAATTATTATTAACTAACCCATGTTTTAAGATCTATTACCTAATTAAGCTAGGTGATGCACTATTGCTACTATACTACTAGCCATTACAATATCTTCCTGTTTCTGTTTTTCAGTTATATATATACTACAATGGATAAGTCACAAATTGAAAACAAAATCAAACTATAACTACTCGGCAACACATAGTCAAATCTGGAGCTTTATTTCAGCAACTCGGCATTATAGCTTTAATGAAAAGGGTGGTGTACCTGGTATTGAAAAGAAGGGGAAGATGGAAAATCAACAGGCCGGTGAAAGTACAACAACAACAACAGTAACAACCAACAGTAGCTTCAACACCTCAATCCCGAAAATCCCATCAATACGGAGAAAAACAAAAACCAGTAAAAAATAGAAAAGAAAAATATATTCCAGATTTTCTCTTTGTTTTGTCTTTCTAGCTTTGAACTCTTTTCAATTCTCAAAAGAAACTCTCAAAAATTGAATTTTTCGCCATGTATACTTCTGTGTCCAGAATGTATATCGAGTGTATACTACAGCAGGAAATTTTTTTATTTTTACTTCTCTTCCTATTTTTCCTCTCTTTTTTTCCCCTCTTTTTCATAAATCCTCTCTTTTATTTATAGGCAAGAATTTCAAAAATTTTCAGATTTTTTATTAAAAAGAAAATATTTTTTTAATTTAAAGAAAACCCACTAATCCATGTTTTCCTCTCCTTGTTTTCTTCCTTGATTTCCTTGCCCCCACTACTTTATGTCATGTAATTATGATTATTTTTTGCTAAAAAAATCTGAAATTTTCTTCTTGGGCCAAGGAGTTTTGGGTTGGGTAAGGGTTCTTAGGATTGGGCTTGTAACATAATTTGCAAGATGGCCCAATCCAAATTTTTTCCAATTTGTTCTTCTCCATTATTCAACTTCCTAATTAATAAAGCCCAAAATACTAAGATTAATTTATAAAAACTAAAATTATCTTGAAATACTAATCTCATAATAATAATTGTCACCTAATTTTAAATGGTAATTAAAATACAATCACACAATTTGGACATTAAAGGCTAAAATGCAAAAGATGCCTATTTTTTGTGATTTTCATTTTTGTAAGATAAAATTAGTTACTCCTAATTGTAGAATTAAATCCTAAATGCAAATGCGATATATATATATATATATATATATATATATATATATATATATATATATATATATATATATATATATATATATATATATATATATTGTCATTATTTTTAAAAATGACACTAATTTCACAACAATTGCAAACAACACAAAACTCTTTTATTTTGAATTTTTGGGAGTAATTCTCATATAGGGCAAAAATCACGTGCTCACAATTGCCCCTCTTTGCGCGTAAACACGAAGAGTTTCTGTGCAAAGACAAGTGAGCGGATACGAGCGATTTTTGCCCGTTTGAGCACTCCGTGAGAAGCATTTTTTTTTTTTTTTCAAAATTTTGACCGAACCTTTGCTCCAAAAGGTTTCCTACATATCCCTAGCTAAAAGGGAATCAGGTCAATGTAGTTCGGAAAAATTTGGTAGCTGGGACTACCAATGAAACTGCGATTTTTTGCTGTTACTGTTGCTGCTGTTGCGGTTACTGCTTGTTGACCTCCTTATTACACCGGGGGAATGTAAAATGAAGAAGTTATTCTAAGCTATGATTCTACAATTACAATTATTCCTATCCTAGCTTTTGTTTGCTTCTCCTTGTCTCTTTTTCTTTGATTTTTTGTTTTTTGAGATGCTCACTCTCCCTTTTTTGTTGATTTTCTTTCTTGTTTTCCTCTTCTTTTAATTTTTTGATTTTCAATGGTACTTCTTGCCCTCGAGCTGAACCTGCTCAAAACAAAAACAACAAACTACTTTTTTTCTTTTTCTTCCCCAGTGTGGGCTTTTAGCTATATAAACCATGATGTGCAGAAATATATTCCCGTATTTGAAGGTGGGCGCCTAACAGAAATTAAACGTGCAATGCGATGCAGAAAAATATTCCCGTATTTGAAGGTGGGCACCTAACGGAAATTAAACGTGCAATGCGATGCGAAAAGTATTCCCGTATTCGAAGGTGGGCACCTAACGAATTTAAACGTGCAATGCGAATGCAGAAAATATTCCGTATTCGAGTGGGCACCTAACGAAATTAAACGTGCAATGCGATGCGGAAAAGTATTCCCGTATTCGAAGGTGGGCACCTAACAAAATTAAACGTGCAATGCGATGCGAAAATATTCCCCCTAACGGAATTTAGACGTGCAATGCGATGCAGAAAAGTATTCCCGTATTCGAAGGTGGGCACCTAACGGAATTTAAACGTGCAATGCGATGCAGAAAAATATTCCCGTATTAGAAGGTGGGCACCTAACGAAATTTAAACGTGCAATGCGATGCAGAAAAGTATTCCCGTATTTGAAGGTGGGCGCCTAACGAAATTAAACGTGCAATGCGATGCAGAAAAGTATTCCCGTATTTGAAGGTGGGCGCCTAACGAAATTTAAACGTGCAATGCGAATGCAGAAAATATTCCCGTATTTGAAGGTGGGCGCCTAACGGAATTTAAACGTGCAATGCGATGCGAGAAAATATTCCCGTATTTGAAGGTGGGCGCCTAACGGAAATTAAACATGCAATGCGATGCGGAAAATATTCCCGTATTTGAAGGTGGGCGCCTAACGGAAATTAAACGTGCAATGCGATGCGAGAAAATATTCCGTATTAGAAGGTGGGCGCCTAACGAAAATTAAACGTGTAATGCGATGCGAGAAAATATTCCCGTATTTGAAGGTGGGCACTCGACGGAAATTAAACGTGCAATGCGATGCGAAATATATTCCCGTATTCGAAGGTGGGCACCTAACGGAATTTAGACGTGCAATGCGAATGCGAGAAAATATTCCCGTATTTGAAGGTGGGCACCTCACGGAAATTAAACGTGCAATGCGATGCGAGAAAATATTCCCGTATTTGAAGGTGGGCGCCTAACGGAAATTAAACGTGCAATGCGATGCGCAGAAAATATTCCCGTATTTGAAGGTGGGCGCCTAACGAAAATTAAACGTGCAATGCGATGCGAGAAAATATTCCCGTATTTGAAGGTGGGCGCCTAACGAATTTAAACGTGCAATGCGAATGGAGAAAATATTCCCGTATTAGAAGGTGGGCGCCTAACGAAATGAAACGTGCAATGCGATGCGGAAAATATTCCCGTATTTGAAGGTGGGCGCCTAACGAAATTAAACGTGCAATGCGATGCAGAAAAGTATTCCCGTATTTGAAGGTGGGCGCCTAACAGAAATTAAACGTGCAATGCGATGCGGAAAATATTCCCGTATTTGAAGGTGGGCGCCTAACGGAATTTAAACGTGCAATGCGATATGCGCAGAAAATATTCCCGTATTAGAAGGTGGGCGCCTAACGGAAATGAAACGTGCAATGCGATGCGAAAAATATTCCCGTATTTGAAGGTGGGCGCCTAACGGAAATTAAACGTGCAATGCGATGCGAGAAAATATTCCCGTATTTGAAGGTGGGCGCCTAACGAAATTGAAACGTGCAATGCGATTCGAGAAAATATTCCCGTATTTGAAGGTGGGCGCCTAACCGAAATTAAACGTGCAATGCGAATGCGAGAAAATATTCCCGTATTTGAAGGTGGGCGCCTAAGCGAAATTAAACGTGCAATGCGAATGCGGAAAATATTCCGTATTAGAAGGTGGGCGCCTAACGGAAATTAAACGTGCAATGCGAATGCAGAAAAGTATTCCCTCAGCCTGAGGACTGGGGAGCCGATTTTAAAAGATGTTACCTTCCTCTTTTTGGTATTTTCTTTTTTTTACCAACTTATCTCTTGCCTGTGAATTTCTCCACTTATTCGGCAGACTTTCTCTTTTTGGTATTTTAAATTTTCCACATTGGTCACATTCACTTTAAAGTGATTAGTGACGGTTTGTTCCTGCATGAAACAAAATTTATTAGATATAAACTGCTGGCAACTGGCATCTGCCGTCCCCACTTCTTATTGCTTCCTTTGTTTTTGCTTTTTCATGTTGCATGGCTCTTGACTTCTCGTCCCTTGCATACTCTTTTTGTATTTTTCTCATTTCTCCATTTTTGTTTTGTTTTCTTTTTCTTTGGCCATGTTTGCCAAGCTTCTTTATTCCTTTCCCCAATCTTCTATCCTTTCTGATCCAATATTGTTTCAACTTCCGTTATCAGGAGCTGGTAGTTAGCTCTCAAAAGGGTAAACAATGAAATGCAGAAAAAATGAAAGAAAGGTAAGGGTATTTTGGAGAGATGACGGAACTTATCTGGGTATTTGTTGGCTGATTCCGCCGACCATGCCATGTATTTAAACTCCGACCCAGTTCGTTCCAATCATTATTCAGACTCTGAATTGCCTTTAACCCAAACCGATACTCTCTTTTGTTGCTTTTTTCTCTTTTCTGATAGTCCCCATGATCGCCTTACGGTGCCTCGAAAGGTTTTCACCAATAAGACTCTCTCATTTATTCTCTCAACCTCACAATCGTCTCACCAGTGCCGATTAAGGTTTTCACCGATGAGACTCTCTCATTTTATTTCTCTCAACCTCACAATCGTCTCACAGTGCCGGCTAAGGTTTTCACCGATGAGACTCTCTCATTTTTTATATTTTCTTTTTTCATTTTTTCCTTTTGTATTTTGTTTTCTGTACCACGGGTATTATCCGACGCTTCGCTCCTCCTTCGTTGTATTTGTTATCATTTCAAAATTGATCAGAAGGTCTTTCTTTGGACCGTAACGTGGCTTTTGGGTGGGTTAAGAAAGAAAGATATAAAGGCTCAAAATTTCAACGAGGGTTAAAAATATTTACAACTCTCGGAATTATTAAACATAACCTTCTGCCCCAGTTTCAATATGTGGGGAATTTTTGGATTTTTTCTTTATTGTGACTGAACCTCAAAGAGGCTGCCTACGTACCCTTTCGGGATCAAGTCGGACGTAGTTCATCCAACTTCATTAGTTAGATGGATTTCTTTTGACTTTTTCCCGATTTCTTTGTCTTTTTCTCTTTTTTTTTCATTATTTTTTTTTCATTTCATTTTTCATTTTTTTCATTTTGGCAATTTCGATCTTATTGCGCTAAAGCGATTCCGAGAGAGGGATATGAAAGAATATATTCATTAAGGCTCAAAGGGGTTATCAATGGATAAAGTGTTTGGATAGAGAATAAAATGCCTTCGTCATTTCAATTCCAAAATCACAACAAAATACAAAACACATAATTGAAAAGGAATCATACATAGTATCTTTTGACTGCATCTGAAGTTTATAGCAGTCTCTACGCACTTTCCTTCAACATCCGTTAAATATAATGCCCCATTGGACAACACCCGCGATACTACAAATGGTCCCTACCAATTTGGCACAAATTTGCCCTTTGCCTCGGCCCAGTGCGGTAAGATACGCCTCAATACCAAAATGAGCCTATGCCCATTGGAAGCTGTTGGCTCTATCGGACTAATAACATCTATGCTCCTGTTTCAAAGCAAAGAAAAATATGTTAGTTTAAATACGGTGGTTGGTTGTGGCCTTGAACTTTGATGGCGACTGCTTTCCACTCGAGTGCCTTGCCTGTTCACCGACTATCCATTTTTACTTCTTCTTTGTTCAAAATCTCTTTAGGTATGTATATTGTTCCTTTCTTGACGGATCCCACAAACTTCCATCTCGATTCCTTTGATGACTCTACTTGACATCCTTTGGTCTTTCTCTTGTCCGAAGATATACCCCCTCTCTGTTCGAACCCCGTACTTCCATTTGCTATATTTTCCTTGAGTTGGCACCTTGCCGACCCTTATGTCTTGCATGATCACCATTGCACATATTGCTCTTGTGGGCTTAAATCACTGGCCTTGTCATTCCCTGACCTACGACAATTGTCGTGTTGGCTAAATCCCATCTTGTGCAATTGGAAAACTTGGTGGCAAATTTTGAAATCATTTCTATACTTGTTATGACCTGACTGACTCGATAAGAAGGAGGGTAAAACAAAGTGTGAAGAATAAAGAGAAAGGAAAATACAATTCCTAACAAGAAACCTACAGACGAATGACCTAACGGATTTTGAATACCGACTCTAGCGACCTTGACACGCACTTTTGGCCTTCTCCGTATAGCAAAGTTGATGTTCAACTCTTGTTGCAAAGTTCTGCCGTGAAACCGGTCTTCAATACTTCATTTCTTTGATTTGATCCTTAGTCGACTTGCAGTGCCCGTAGGGTTTTCGCCAACAAGCCTCTCTCATTTGATCTTTCTTTCTCTCAACTCACCGTCGCCTTACGGTGCCCGTGCGGGTCTTCACCGATAAGACTCTCTCATCTTGACTTCTCTCATCCTGGAGTCTCGTGGTGGTTTGAGTTCTTCACTCTCCTGGAGTGTTGCCCCTGATGTGATTGACCTTTGTTCGCTTGACTCGGCATTTCTTGAAGATTGATCGGAAGGTCTTCCTTTGGACCGTAATGCAGGCTTTTGGATGGGGTTTAGAAAAAAAGATATAAAGGCTCAAAATTATTTCAATGTGGGTTAATGATTACAACTTTCGGAATCTTATTTCTTCAACAACCATAACTTCTGCCCCAGTTTCCTTCTTGGGGGATTTTTTTTTAGATTTTCGGATTTTTCATTTATTGTGACTGAACCTCAGTGAGGCTGCCTACGTACCCTTTCGGGATCAAGTCAAACGTAGTTCGGATCATAAGATCGCTTCCTTGTTGCGATTTGACTTCTCCCGATTTTTTCTCTTCTTTTTCTTTTTCTTTTCTTTTTCTTCTCTTTTTCTCTTTTTTTTTCTTTTTCTTCTTTTCTCCATTTGATTTCCCCGCTCAATCCTCAATTTTTGTTTTTGATTCCGAAAGAGGGATATGAAAGAAAATATAATATGGCTCAAATGGGTAGCAATGGACGAAGTGTTTGGATAGCCGAATAAAATGCCTTCGTCATTCCAATCTTCAAAATCTACCAAGTACAAGCTACACAGTTAAACACCTTTCGACCGATTCACATATTTGCCTTATGTATTTGACGATTCTCAGTGCCATTGGACAACAACCTCGATACCACGAATGTTTCCTTTAACCTTGGGGTACTTTTGCCTTTGGCTTTAAAATGATGAAGCATAATGCATTACCAAGGCATTTCTTTATGTTATGCTTTCCCCAGTATTCACTTGATTCCGGCTTCACAGTATTTCAATATGTTTTTATTTCTTCCGAGTATCATTACATCTTCAACATTGTTTCATTGACTTTTAAAAACCAGGCTTAGAATTATGTGCATGTCATGTTGCTAAAGTCAGTATGAGAAAAAAAATGCAAAGTGATTAGAAATGGAATGACTAGGAATGATGGGAAACAAAGAGTTGTACTAAACTAATGGGTTGAAACAAAACGAACAAACTAGACTAGAATTACAAACCTAGACGGCACTAAACAATTTTTATTACTAAACAAAGCAAAGATAGAAGAGTTTTGACTCTCAAGACAACGTCCGGATTACAACCGTGAAATAACCCGGGTAACAGAAGTGACACCAAAATAATACTACCAAAACTCCAAGAGTTGGAGAACCTTCCCAATTGACAAGCATGGCATCTTAGCCGCTGTATTCTGCATTAAGATCGCTTTCTATTTCAATATCCTCGGCTTCCAAAGAAAAATCTCTTCACCCTCGTCATCGGGCATCGTCCCCACAAAATGCACAACGTCACATACAGGTAGAGGATTCTGTGTAATGTTCAGGGTGCCAGTGTCTTGGACCACAATCATTCCTGCCTGAATCATTCTTTCTATTTCCTCTTTCAAATTCCAACATCTTTCAACACCATGCCCCTGAGCATTGGAGTGGTATACACATCGTGCAGTAGGATCGAAGCTTCTTGCAAGAGGATTTGGAATACATCCGGCGAGCGGCTTAATCAAGCCAACATGATTCAACCTTTCGAACAAACTCGCATAAGATTCTCCGATAGGGGTGAAAGCCTTTTCTCGCTTCAGCAACCTTTCCTCCCTAAACGCCTTGTTTGGCTTGAAACCTGACCCAAGGGGTTTCCGGTATATTTGTGGGGGTTGGTAAGCTTTTTGTGGAATTGGGTACCTGGAAGGTGAAGTACAATTTTGGGTGCCCCGGGGAGAGTAGCGGGGTTGGGGACGGAAGTAGTGTTGGGAAAGCATAGCTGGGGGACGAGTAATTGAGCTACTCGAATGGCTAGAAAGGCTGTGATAGGCAGGTATATTTGGCATCGGGTTCAGTGTAAGGACCGGGTCCATGAAACTAGGTGGTGGCGGGGGTGGTGCTTTTCCATCCATCCATGCCCGATACATTTTAGCCACGTGTTGTCTTAATATTTTGACTTCTTCTACTAACATGTGGTTCCGTTCAACCAGCTGTTGTCGGGAACCGGTACCAACCCACTCAGTCTTGAGATTCTCTGCCATTGTCCTCTAACCTTGTATTATAGGGAAGAGTTATTTTGGGAACCACAACCAACCACCTTTCTGAAAAATGGACACAACAAAACGAAGCCAGCATGTCAGCATTAAAGTATCCCGCTTATTGATCATTTTTTTTTTATTTTCTGCTATTTTCTTTTCTTTTTCCCTTTTTGTGGTTTTTTTCATTTTTCCTTTTTTTCCTTTTCTTTCTTGGTTTTCCACTATTTTCTTTTCTTTTTGCTTTTATTGGCTTTTTTTTTTGTTATGGTTATGGTCGACTCCTATGTGGATTGCCTACGTATCATGACCCCGCATGAATCAGACCGAGCGTAGTTCTTGCAAATTAATGCAAGAAATAAAGAGATGTTTATTTGATTTTTTTTTTTTGAAGGAAAATTACAGAAACCGACTCCAACTACAAACTTGAAAAACTTTCACATTTTGTACCGGAGATTTCTACAAGAATAAGAATATTTTTGGTGTCAATTATGACTATTTCTATAAAATTGGCCACGTAATGGCTTATTTGACAAAATGACTATTTTTGCAAAATTTATTTAAGAAAAATAAACTTGAAATTTTCTTATCCTGTGGCTCATGGGGCATCGTTCGGCATCACCATAAACCAACACAAGACTATTTTCATAAATTCGCCATATAATGGCTTATTTAGACAAAATGGCTCTTTTTTTTCAAATTTTTTTATCCTAGGGCCTATGGGGCATCGTTCAGCACCGACACAGGCCAACACAAGACTGAGGAAGTTAAAATGCAAAAATGTGGCTATTTCAGCAAAATTCCGGCCATGTAATGGCTTATTTGATAAAATGGATATTTTTGAAAAATTGAGCAATGACTCAAACTTAATTTTGCGGATACAGCCTTTCGACATTTCCACGAGGGAATATTTCAAGGCTATGCCCGCAAATTATTTAAAATGACCCAAAGTGGCTATTCTTGCAAAAATGGCCTTCCGGCGTTCTTTTGAGGGACATTCGGCTTATTTTAAGCACGAATAGCATCACCCGACTTATTTATAATAAAAATCAAAAATTTGACATTTTTTGTTATTTTTACAAAAAGGGGTGTGTACCCCGACTTGATTTTGCGGCTATGGCCTTGCAACATTTCCACTTGGAATATTTCAAAGTTGTGCCCGCAAATTATTAAAAATGTTTCAAAGTGGCTATTTTTGCAAAAACAGCCTTCCGGCGTCCTTTCAGAACATTCGGCTATTTGCAAAAACGGCATCACTTTGATTTTATTGACAAAATTAAACACATTTTTTTTTTAAAAGGGGTGGTTGGACCCGATGAGGGTTGCCTACGTATCCCACCTAATGGCGGGAATCAAACCTGCGTAGTTCGGTCAGATTATTTGACCAATTATTTCAACAAAAACTGTTCCACCTTTTTTTTTCAAATTTTCAAATTTTTCGGATACCTATTTCCTATAGATCTTATTTTTCTCTCTTCTTTTTTTTTTCTTTTCAACAATTGTTCTACCCTCAGGATTTCCGCCGGTCCGCATAACGATCAAGGACAATAATAATGCAACACATAACATGTTCGGTCTCCAATACCGGGTCACCTGTCCTAGACGGACCCAACCCCTATGTTGAGTCCCCTAAGTCACATATGATGCAAATAATCGTCCTAGACCTATGTTCAAAATCTTACGGTTTCATAGAGTGCTAGACCGTGTACCCGAGCGGACAACTCGAATCGAGGAGGGGCTACGTACCGGTGACCCGCGGAGTCAATCGGCTTTGTAACTTATCCGGCCTCTATTTTCTTAATTTAAGGTGACTTTAACAGAAAGGGAGTCTCAACCAGTAAGCACATCCCCGGGGGCGAAGAGAGAAAGGTTTTCGGCACAATTTTATATACAATTCACACAATATCAAAGCGATAAAACACATAGCATGTTGTTCAAATCATATAATGAAGTCAAACAATAACGCGAACGGCAATTCTAAGGAGCTCGAGTTCTTAAACCCTGAAACCGAGGTTCGGGGTTGGGATCCCCAGCAGAGTCGCCAGAGCTGTCACACCTACATTTTGCTACCCCACTTAAGCATAAATATACGCTTGTAAGGTATACCCCGACGCTCAAATATCCGAAACGGATAAAAATAACGTAAGGGAAGGAGTTTTTCCAATTAAAGGACAATCGGTTCGGGATTTTATTGAGATTAATCAGAGTCGCCACTTGGGAATGATAATGGTGTCCCAAGTCACCGGTTAATCCCGAATCCGAGGAATTTTGACTCTTAAAAATGTCTGCGAAGCAAAGATCCGGATAAGGAACTCGTTAACCCGGGAGAAGGTGTTAGGCATTCCCGGGTTCCGTGGTTTTAGCACGGTCGCTCAATTGTCGTTCTCGACTCTTGTTTGACTCAATTATAGATTTTTAAACAACATATAATGCTTTTTACATTAGGTATTATTTTAAAGAATTTGCGGCATCGCGAAAACACGCCTCGAGTCATACCGCAACCAGTACGCCTATGACTTTCGGTGTATTTCAGCTTTGCCGAGATTTGGATTTGAGTCGCACCAAGTGCACACTCGTTCAATGGAAAGTACATTAACATCGTGCCCTAAATAATGTCTATCGGCTTTTAACTTTGGGGAGAGGCTATGGAATTTGCTATTAGCCTCTCCGGTTCTATTATGTTATCTTATTACTAAATGGGGGCCCCGGTGTTTGTTATTCGGGCGAGGCTCATCCCAATTTTCATTAAAGGATTCAATACTAGTATTTGGCTATGTTTTCTACATTTGTTTT
Source organism: Nicotiana noctiflora (assembly GCA_032618575.1). Lineage (NCBI taxonomy): Eukaryota > Viridiplantae > Streptophyta > Magnoliopsida > Solanales > Solanaceae > Nicotiana > Nicotiana noctiflora. The sequence goes on from JASVEL010012353.1 coordinate 320,818, forward strand.
TTCCTTAATCGATTTCTAATATTTAAACATTCCAGGCCCGTAATTTTGTTATTCAATGGGGCCTGGATTTCCAGAATAAGGATTTACTACATTAAAAACAGGTCCGGGTTCTTAAAGAACCAGACCTGATTCGGGCATTCTATCGCCAGCCCAGTTGGCATTATACAGAGATTCAGGCCCATAACACGCCTTGGGCCCAAACTAAATAAAATTGGAAACAATTGAAGCAACAGAACAAAGATACACATTTGAAATGGAAAGCACTTTTATTTATTCAGTGAAGGAAATCAATGTCATACATTAGCTACAAATTAATTATTTATTACCATAAATCAGAACTAACAGACTACTTCTTCTTCTTACACTTGCGTTTTGAAGTTAATACCTAATCTGAGAAGGCGACGTAATTACATAATGAACTTAAAGAATCATTAAACTAATTCACTATGGATCTGAATTAACTGATTAACTATTCACGTATAATCACATTACCAGTTTCATTATATACTAAGCATTTTTTTTTGCATTACAAATATGTGGTTCTAGTTAAATTGTTTCAATACCCGTAAATGAATAACTCAGAGACCTATTTATGATTATGTTACTGATTTCAATGTGACTTGTTTTATTACCAGATTACTAGCCTAAAACATGATTAAAGCACTATCTAATCTAACATTTCCTATTTTTAAGCTTATCTATGTGTGAATGACATATGATACGTGATTAAGACTTATGAATCTGATGTGAGTGAGTGACCAACCGATTTTTGAAATTATTATTAACTAACCCATGTTTTAAGATCTATTACCTAATTAAGCTAGGTGATGCACTATTGCTACTATACTACTAGCCATTACAATATCTTCTTGTTTCTGTTTTTCAGTTATATATATACTACAATGGATAAGTCACAAATTGAAAACAAAATCAAACTATAACTACTCGGCAACACATAGTCAAATCTGGAGCTTTATTTCAGCAACTCGGCATTATAGCTTTAATGAAAAGGGTGGTGTACCTGGTATTGAAAAGAAGGGGAAGATGAAAATCAACACGTCGGTGAAAGTACAACAACAACAACAGTAACAACCAACAGTAGCTTCAACACCTCAATCCCGAAAATCCCAGCAATACGGAGAAAAACAAAAACCAGTAAAAAATAGAAAAGAAAAATATATTCCGGATTTTCTCTTTGTTTTGTCTTTCTAGCTTTGAACTCTTTTCAATTCTCAAAAGAAACTCTCAAAAATTGAATTTTTCGCCATGTATACTTCTGTGTCCAGAATGTATATCGAGTGTATACTACAACAGGAAATTTTTTTATTTTTACTTCTCTTCCTATTTTTCCTCTCTTTTTTCCCCTCTTTTTCATAAATCCTCTCTTCTATTTATAGGCAAGAATTTCGAAAATTTTCAGATTTTTTATTAAAAAGAAAATATTTTTTTAATTTAAAGAAAACCCACTAATCCATGTTTTCCTCTCCTTGTTTTCTTCCTTGATTTCCTTGCCCCCCACTACTTTATGTCATGTAATTATGATTATTTTTTGCTAAAAAAATCTGAAATTTTCTTCTTGGGCCAAGGAGTTTTGGGTTGGGTAAGGGTTCTTAGGATTGGGCTTGTAACATAATTTGCAAGATGGCCCAATCCAAATTTTTTCCAATTTGTTCTTCTCCATTATTCAACTTCCTAATTAATAAAGCCCAAAATACTAAGATTAATTTATAAAAACTAAAATTATCTTGAAATACTAATCTCATAATAATAATTGTCACCTAATTTTAAATGGTAATTAAAATACAATCACACAATTTGGACATTAAAGGCTAAAATGCAAAAGATGCCTATTTTTTGTGATTTTCATTTTTGTAAGATAAAATTAGTTACTCCTAATTGTAGAATTAAATCCTAAATGCAAATGCGTATATATATATATATATATATATATATATATATATATATATATATATATATATATATATATATATATATATATATATATATATATATATATATATATATATATATATATATATATATATATATATATATATATATATATATATATATATATATATATATGTATATGTATATATTGTCATTATTTTTAAAAATGACACTAAATTCACAACAATTGCAAACAACACAAAACTCTTTTATTTTGAATTTTTGGGAGTAATTCTCATATAGGGCAAAAATCACGTGCTCACAATGACATCTCAGGAGGCAACTCTAGCCTATAAGCAACTTGACCAATCCTTTGAACGATCCGATATGGCCCGACATACCTAGGACTCAATTTCCCTTTCTTTCCGAATCGCATGACTCCTTTCATAGGAGATACCCTCAAGAACACCCAATCATCGACTTGAAACTCCAAATCCCTTCGACGAACGTCCGCATAGGACTTTTGACGACTCTGTGCTGTTTTCATTCTCTCCTGAATAACTTTGACCTTTTCCATAGCTTCGTACACCATATCTGGCCCTAGCAATTCCGCTTCACCTACCTCAAACCACCCGATTGGCGATCTACATCTCCTCCCGTACAATGCCTCAAACGGGGCCATTTGAATGCTAGCATGATAGCTGTTATTGTAAGCAAATTCCATCAGTGGCAAATGTTCATCCCAATTACCTTTAAAATCCAAGACACAAGCCCGCAACATATCTTCAAGCGTCTGAATGGTCCGCTCGGCCCTGTCCATCGGTCTGTGGATGGAAAGCTGTGCTGAGATTCACCTGAGTTCCCAAACCTTGCTGAAACTTCTTCCAAAAGTTAGCGGTGAACTGAGCCCCGCGATCTGAGATGATAGAAAGTGGAGTGCCGTGAAGCCTTACTATCTCTTTGATGTACAATCTTGCATATTGCTCCGCAGTATCAGTGGACTTGACAGGCAGGAAGTGAGCTGATTTGGTGAGTCGATCTACTATCACCCATATTGAATCGAACTTACTCTGAGTGCGAGGTAACCCTACCATGAAATCCATATTGATCATCTCCCATTTCCACCTTGGTATTTCTATAAGCTGAGTTAATCCACCGGGTCGTTGATGCTCGGCCTTCACTTGTTGACAATTTGAACATTTAGCTACAAAGCCTGCCACATCCCTTTTCATACCGTTCCACCAATAAATCTCCTTGAGATCGTGATACATTTTCGTTGAACCAGGGTGCACGGAATACCTGGAAGTATGAGCCTCTGCCATCACTCTTTCCCGAAGCTCGTCCACATCCGGAACACATAGCCTATCTTGACACCGCAATACACCATCTTCGCCGCTGAGTACAAATGCTGAGGTCTTGTCATTCATGATCGCTTCCTTCACCCGAACCAATGCTCGGATCCATGAACCGTTTTTCCTTGATTTTCGCGACCAATGATGATTCTCGCTCCATTATGCACCAAGATATCCCCTTCGTCCGACGCCGAGATACGAACCCCCAAATCGGCTAATTGGTAAACCTCTCGAGCCGGGGTCTCCGATCCACACCCAAATGAGCCAAACTACCCATGGATTTCCGACTAAGAGCGTCGCCTACCACATTTGCCTTCCCTGGATGGTACAATATGTCCATATCATAGTCCTCGAGTAGTTCTAACCACCGCCGCTGTCTCAGATTCAGCTCCTTTCTGCTTGAACAAATACTGGAGGCTCTTGTGGTCCGAAAACACATCTACATGAACCCCATAAAGATAGTGTCGCCATATTTTCAAGGCAAACACAACAGAGCTGCAAGTTCCAAATCATGCGTCGGATAATTCTTCTCATGGTTCTTGAGTTGTCCGGAAGCATAAGCTATAACCTTTCCGTGCTGCATCAATACACATCCCAAACCGACTCCGGAGGCATCACAATAAACTACAAATCCCTCTGTGCCTTCTGGCAAGGCCAATACCGGTGCCGAGGTCAATCTTGACTTCAATTCCTGGAAACTTTTCTCACATGCTTCGGACCACTGGAACTTAACTGCCTTCCGCGTCAATTTAGTCAATGGGGAGGCGAGGGTTGAGAATCCCTCTACAAACCTCCGATAGTACCTGCCAGACCCAAAAAGCTGCGAATCTCTGTCGGGGTCGTGGGTCTAGGCCAATCTTTCACTGCCGCAATCTTCTGAGGATCCACCATAATTCCCTCACCTGGAAATAACATGCCCTAGAAAAGCTACGGACTCCAACCAAAACTCACATTTTGAGAACTTGGCATACAATTGATGCTGAAGAAGGGTCTGCAATGCTGCTCTGAGGTGAATGGCATGATCTTCCCTGCTCCGAGAGTAGATGAGGATGTCGCCAATGAATACAATTACAAAGGAATCTAGGAATGGCTTGAAAACCCGATTCATAAGATCCATGAAAGTTGCTGGGGCATTGGTTAGCCCAAAAGACATGACCAAAAACTCAAAGTGACCATAACGAGTTCTGAAGGCGGTCTTAGGAATATCCTGCTCCCTGATTTTCAACTGGTGGTACCCAGACCGTAAATCAATCTTTGAGAAGAACTTCGCTCCCTGCAATTGGTCAAACGGATCATCCACTCGAGGCAAAGGATATTTATTCTTGATGGTGACTTTGTTGAGCTGCCGATAATCAATACACATTCGAAGTGACCCATCCTTCTTTCGGACAAAGAGAACCGGAGCACCCCACGGCGACACACTCGGTCGTATGAACCCTTTCTCTAATAAATCCCTCGACTGCTCCTTTAACTCCCTTAACTCTGCTGGCGCCATTCTGTATGGTGGAATGGATATTGGCTGAGTATCTGGCATTACATCGATCCCGAAATCAATCTCCCTATCCGGCGGGATGCCTGGAAGCTCATCCGGAAACACTTCAGGAAATTCATTCACAATCGGCACGGACTCGAGGGTAGGCACCTCAGAGGTGGTGTCCGTTACCTGAACTAGGTGATAGATACACCCTTTCTTAATCATCTTCGAAGCCTTAAGGTAGGAAATAAACCTACCCCTTGGCACCACACCATTTCCTCTCCATTCAATAACTGGCTCGTTAGGGAACTCGAGCCTCATAACTCTCGTTCGACAGTCAAGTTTGGCAAAGCACGAATAAAGCCAATCCATCCCCATAATTACATCAAAATCTACCATCCCAAGCTCAATAAGATCAGTTGTGGTATCACGACCACCCACTGTAACAACACAATTCCTATAGACTCGTGAGGCTGTAATAGAATCACCAATAGGAGTCGACACAGAGAACGGCTCATGAAGCTGTTCGGGTTCTATCCCAAAACTTGAAGCAATGAATGGTGTAACATAAGACAAGGAGGACCCTGGATCAATAAGGGCATAAGCAATCAATAGTTTGAACAGACAGGATACCTGTAACAACATCTGGAGAAGCCTCGGCATTCTGGCGGTCACTCAATGCATAGAATCGGCTAGGTCCACCCCTACCCCGAGCTCCACCCCTAGCTGCACCACGCCCTACTGCTGCTGGAGTACGCGCTGATGATGTAGCAGCTGAAGAACCGGATGACTGAGTGTCACACCTCCCTTTTTGCTACCCCACTTAAGCATAAATATAAATACGCTTGTAGGGTATACCCCGACGCTCAAATATCCGAAACGGATAAAAATAACGTAAGGGGAGGAGTTTTTCCAATTAAAGGACAATCGGTTCGGGATTTTATTGAGATTAATCAGAGTCGCCACTTGGGAATGATAATGGTGTCCCAAGTCACCGGTTAATCCCGAATCCGAGGAATTTTGACTCTTAAAAATGTCTGCGAAGCAAAGATCCGGATAAGGAACTCGTTAACCCGGGAGAAGGTGTTAGGCATTCCCGGGTTCCGTGGTTTTAGCACGGTCGCTCAATTGTCGTTCCCGACTCTTGTTTGACTTAATCACAGATTTTAACAACATATAGTGCTTTTTACATTAAGTATTATTTTTAGAGAATTTGCGGCATCGCGAAAACACGCCTCGAGTCATACCGCAACCAGTACGCCTGTGACTTTCGGTGTATTTCAACTTTGCCGGGATTTGGATTTGAGTCGCACCAAGTGCACACTCGTTCATAGGAAAGTACGTTAAATCGTGCCCTAAATAACGTCTATCGGCTTTTAAATCTTTTGGGAGAAGCTATGGAATTCGCTATTAGCTTTCCCGAGTCTACTTTATTATCTTATTACTAAATGGGGGCCCCGCTTGATTAACGTTGGGCGAGGCTCGTCCCAATTCAATTTTAAAGTTCGATCCTAAGAAGTGTATACTACGTCTCTCTAATTGTGTTTTTTCCTTAATCGTTTCCTAATACTAAGCATTCCCGACCCTTTCGATTTCTATTGTTATTTGGGCCTGGACCTTCACGTCAATTAATTAGATCAGCAATGGGCGAAGCCTAGGCCTTAAAGCCCAGGCGGTCTTCAGGCTTTCTTTCAATGGACCAGTCAGTTTCGTATGGCAGTTCATGCCCACGTTACACATAGGGTCCGAACCAAATTGTAATAACAAAGAGTATAACACAAAATTCATATAAAGAAATAAATACTCAGAATTGGAAATGAAATCAAATCACCTTTATTTACTAATAAGGAAACCAGTACACAAAAATAGTAGTCTTAAGTTAATGGACTATGTACATGAAGAGCTCAATCCATTGTTATCACTATACACTCAAAACTAAGAATTTATACTAATATCTAATTATTTGCTAAGGAGGTATTCTGGAACACAGCCTACTTACCTAGGAAATTAAAGTGATTTAACTAATTATTCACAACATCAAAAGAGAAACTAAACGATTAATCACAGATATTTGCTATATTACCAGTTTCATTGCGAGTTATACCTCTCATCATCACCGGTTCATCCTAATTGAATTGCTTCAATATCTAATTATTTTCCCTTTTAAAACTCAATCAGATTTGAACCTAGATTCACAGAAGCAGACTAATTATGTAAGCAATAACTATATGAGTCTCTATATCTAAGCGATTTAAGGGTTTAAATAGGACCAAACAGTGGGTTTTACAGTGACTTAGTTCATTACAACGTTATTAAATCAGTTACGCTTGACTTGAACTAATGTCTTTTATCTTCTAAAACTTACTTATACTAAAATGTAGATCCACACTAGATGATTATCTACGTGATCATGGCTTATGAGACTATTGGGAAGAACAAGTTAACGATTTGGGAACTTATGATATGCTAACTTATGTTTTAATGTTTTTACCTAATTAAACTAAGTGAGATGCTATTACTACTACGATACTACTATTATAGATGTAAATAATTAAGGTTGATTATGGTTTCGAAAAATAGTTGTAAATAGTTAATATCATGGGTTTAAGTTAAAAAATAGTATAAAAAAAGTTAAAAATATGAGTCTAAATTAGTTATAAGATTGGTTTAGTTTGTACAAATATTAGTTGTTGGTTTTGCACTTTTATTTTTAGTTTTAATTTAAGTACTGGTTATTTTAAAAAAAAAAAAAAATCCCAAACGTAGTAAATAAAAATATTTTTTTAGTATGTAATCAATTAGGATATTTGCCCCTCAAATTAAAAAAAAACGAATTTAAATAAAAATTACAATTGATTTGTGATTTCTGTTTTTTTTTACCTAGCTTTGAATAATTGGAATAAATAATTTTATCATATAAACTTTAATATTGTTATAATTTTGATAGTTTTTTGAATAAATGATTTTATTGGTTTTTCTTTTTTATATATTCAAGTTTTTAATATTATTCTAAATTAGCTTTTTTTTATTATTAAGTTGTGAAATTTCGTATTTAATAAAATAATAAAATAATAATAATAATAAAATAATAAATAAAACAATTTCGAAAAAAAAATATTTTTGTTTAAACATAGATTAAAATCTGTTTCATTAAGTTCTTTTTGTCATAAATAAGATAAGTATTGCATTTTTAATTTCTAAATTATTTATGAGATTTCTTTATTTATAAAAACTAAAAAATAGGAAATGTAGTCATTTTAGAATTATATTGTTAATAAAATGAGATGAGCCTCGCCGCACTAAATACACAATTGCGGGGCCCTCAAATTAATTGTAAAGACTTAGACTCGGGAAGACCGTTTAATGAATTTCACGGTCTTTCCCAAAGTTAATAAAGACGATAGAACCCTTAGGCACGATTTGTAAATAAATTACTTTCCTAAATACGGGTGCGCATTTATGTGACCCAAATCTTACTCTCGGCGAAACTGAAATGCACTAAAGTCACAGGCGTACCGGTTGCGGTGTGACTCGAAATGTGTTTTCGTGACGTCGCAATTCTTCTAAAATTAAAAGGCGGAACATTAAAAGCATCTAGTTAAAATATAAAAAGAAATCAGATAAAAGCAAAAAGAGCAGTTGAGCGACCGTGCTAAAACCACGGAATCGGGAGTGCCTAACACCTTCTCCCGGGTTAACAGAATTCCTTATTCAGGTTTCTAGTTTCGCAGACTGTATTACAGAGTCATAAATTTCCTCGGTTCAGGATTAAACCTGTGACTTGGGACACCATTATTTTTCCAAGTGGCGACTCTGAAAAATTAAATAAATTGATCCCGTTCCGATTGTCCTTTAAGTGGAAAAACTCCTTCACTGATTATTATTATATTCCTTCTCGGGGTGTAGTATTAAACAATGGCACATTTACGGCGCTGGTGATGTAGCAGCTGAAGAACCGGATGACTGAGCAGATCCCCTACCTATACCCTGACGGGGTGCACGACAGTCCCGCTGAACGTGACCTCTCACCCCGCACCCGAAGCACACTGGAAGGTCAAGGTAGCAAGTCTCTGTATGAAATCTCCCACATTTGGGGCATGTAGGTCTCCCCTGCTGCTGGGATCTCACCCCAGGATGACCAGACTGACGAGACCTCCTGCTGTCTGAACCAGGTCTCGAGTAACTGCCCTGCTGATGACTGTGCACGGATGGCGGTGCACTCGCGGAGGACTCTGAGCATATGACTGGGATGGCCCTGATGACCCCTTCCCTGGAAGTGATCTCCCCGAACGACCCATTGACCGGGCCCTGTTGCTACTTTCTCTTTCTGCACGAATCTTCAATTTCCTGGCCTCTGTGGCCTGAGCAAACCCCACAATCCTCCCATAGTTCATGTCTGAGTGCAAAGCTGCTGTGGCGGCCTCATTCACCACCAAAGGGCTAAGGCCCTGAACAAACCGTCGAACCCGGGCATCCATGGTCGACACTAAATGAGGAGCATACTTGGACAACCTTACGAACTCCATGTGATACTCCCAAACACTCATACTGCCCTGCTTGAGGACCTCGAACTCCGTGGCGCGGGCTGCCATCACCTCGGCAGGCGAGAAGTGGTCCATAAATGCATCTACGAACTCATCCCATTCTGGCCGGAGGGCTCCCTTCCTCACGGGAATCCTCCCACATTTCGAACCATGAACGTGCCGCTCCCTTCGGCCTGTAAGAGGCCAACTCTACCCCCTCTATATCTGTAGCCTTCATCACTCTGAGGGTCTTGTATATCTCATCAAGGAATTCCTGTGGGTCAGCCTCTGGATCGGTACCTGAAAATTCCGGAGGGGCCAATCGCAAGAACTGGTAGACTCTGGAGCCAAAGGAATCTCCCTGTCCGCTGGAGGATGCAGGGGCATCATGGGATCTCTGGGCCTGGGCGGCCACTAACCGTGTTAACATATGGATGGCTCCCCTAAGTTCTTCATTAGAGATACCAGAGCCCGAAGCGGGAACTGTATCTGAGTCAGGAACACCGGCATGAGGAATGGTGGCATCCTCTGCCGCGGCTGGAATAGGGACACTTGGGTTTTGAACAGATGGGCCAGGCAAATTCGGGACTGGTGGGTCATTCTCTCCCACGGCATCGGGTACATGATTAACAGCTGCACTTGGGCCGGCATTGGCCCTAAGGCCGAGTCTAGCCTTCTTCTTAGGTGCCATATTCTGAAAATTTGGGAACAAGGCACGAATTAGACACAGATATCTCCACATTGCACTTTACCGCACGATATAGATTATCAAAGAAGTAGGTAAATTCCTAAATGCTCGTGTAGCCCCCTACTTATATGATGTGGTCGACAACACACCTATAAGAAGGGCACTACTAGACACGGCTCCGAGACATCCTAGGACACTTTAAAACCTTAAGCTCGGATACCAAGTTTGTCACGCCCCAAATCGAGGAACATGACCGGCGCCTGACCGGGTTGCCCCAGTCAAGCGGACCTGGGTGCCTTTCATTCCCACGCGTTACCCCTGTGATGACCGTTTCTCATTAACCAAATATATTACTAATCATAATTGATTTCACATTAAACAAATAAAACGATACGAGTGATTCATTAACAAGATTTCAATTTTTACAACGCCCGACATAACATAATGTATACATAATACTGGAGTCCCACAGTTTACATGTCTACAGAGCCTCTAGGATACAAAAAGGGGAATACAATACTTGCCGGTAACAAGGCTCCGACTATACCTTACAAAACCAAAATGAAATCTTAACAAAGGTGGCATGAACCACACAGGGCCCCAAGGAAGAAAGGGGCTCACCAAAACGGGCAGTGGAAGGAGAAGGATACTACTGCCGATGAGCTGAAGTGCCTGCTACTGATCCACCTACAATCATAACACGAATGTAGCGCCCCCGGCAAAGGGGACGTCAGTACACTTGAATTGTACTGGTATGTATGGACAAACTTTGTCCCAAGTAAACTCAAGCCATTAAATTACATCAACAATTAATTAAGCCACCCAACCATGTTTCCACATTTTCCTTATTTCAAATAATTCTCAACACAAAGCACTTTCTACAATCAACCAATTTAACAATAACCAATCAATCACGTAAAGCACAAGTAGTCAAACAAAGGGGCAATCAGTGCCCCACAGGTTGCAAACTCTCCTGCTGTCTCCTTTCACAATTTCACATTATTGATTTTTGTATCAATTTTCAATAGCGATTTCGATCGCTTTCCATCCTTATTGCCCCCGACCACCCTTATTACCTCGGCCACCCTTATCACCCCAACCCACACCTTATTTCACCACGTTGCGGCGCGCAACACGACCCCGCCTTACAGTTGAAAACACAACAATTTCAAACAGCAGATAAGGTACTACACACAATTTCAACGAGTTCAAATAAGCAACTTACACATTGGTTCATGTTCTCAATTTCTTCTCAATTCAATATCACAACCATGTTACAATATTTCCACAATTCAAGTGTTTCATCTCTTTCCACAATAAACCAGTTCTCAAGTGTTTCGTTTGTCTTCCACAAGGTGCCATATAGGCCATCATAGTCATTATTCACAATTCTTTTGCCAAATTAAACTCTCATTTTACATCACTCATAGCTCAACAACAAACTTTGAATATCCAACAACAACATCAAGAATTTCACGCAATTTGTCAATTTAACACGAAACAAACAAGCTTCACACATATAGGCGATTTCACAAGAATCAAAATTAGCCATACATACCTGGTGATGATTTTTCCTCCTACTTTATGCTTACACAAGATATCCTACTCTTGCCAACCTTGTTCTTGAAGACTCTTACTTCTACTCACTTCTTTTTACTAGAAATCAAGTTAAATAATCATGCATGAGTGTAAAAATTCTATTTTTAAAAGCTATTATATGCAAACCTCTCTTTACCCAATTAAAACTGAAAATCAAAGAAAATAGTTAGGGTTTTTACCTTGAAAAGATTGGGGATGTTGAATCCTTGCCCTAGAATCCTTGGAATTAAGTAGTTGGAACAATCTTTGAAGATGAAGAACTTCTCTCTCTAAAAACCCTCTCTTCTCTCTCTAATTTTGGTGAGATGATATGATAAAATGAAGAAGAAAGGTGTTATATTAAAGAAGAGATCGGGTCAAAATGTTACAAAAATCCAGGCCGGGGTCAATTATGCGGTCACTATGCGACCGCAGAATCCACATGCGGTCCGCAAAGTGACCGTAAAAATGGCCTCAAAGTTATGCAGGTTCTGTTAAGGAATGCGGTCACTATGCGAACCGCATGTTGATTCTGCGGTCGCAAAAGTGCACCGCAGATTTGACATGCGATCGCATATCGACCGCACTTTTGACACGATTTTGGGCAACTCTCTGGAACGATTTGCGGCAAGAATGCGGTCCGCATGTCAGGTTTGCGGTCGCATTCTTGACCGCATATTTGACATTTTTCGGAAAAATTAATTCTCTACATTTTTGAAACTTAAATCACTACCAAGGGTCCGAACCGCGGCGAGCAAGCTCGCCGCGAAGAATTCTACGCATTCCTAACACATTATTCGGACCATGACACCACAGCTACTAGGTTTTATGCACAAAAATTTTACGGGGCCTTACACTTGGGACACCATAAATCTTCCAAGTGGCGACTCTGAATTAAATAAATAAATCCTGTTTCGATTGTCCTTTAATTGGAAAAACTCCCATGTGCCCTCGCGAGTAGCGCCCAAAGGAGGTGTGACAGCTTTGGTGACTCTGCTGGGGAGAAGGACCCAGAACTTCGGTTCAGGGTTCAAGAATTCGAGCTCAGTTAAACTGTTATATTTGGCTTTATTTGATTTTTCTACATGCTTTCATGCTTAATGTGCTAAATGTTACCTCTTTGATATTATCTGGATTGTACATACAAATTGTGCCGAAACCAATCTCCTCTCTGAGTCTTCTAAATCAAGAAGAAGGGTGCACTTCGTGTGACTTCTTTTTTGTATAGTGTCTAATTCCCACTTTAGAACAAGGTTTGGATAAGTTGCAAAACTGGTGAAGTTTTTGTATTCCCGAACTGCTGCCTCCTCCTCGGCTCGAGTTGTCCGCTCGGGTAAGCCAGGTCTAGATCACTAAACCTAGAGTTTAAACCTAGAAGAACAATAAACTCATGTCGGGTCCCTGGTAGGATGTTTGTTTGCATCACGTGCATTTGACTTATGAGACTCAATACAGGGGTTGGGTTCGTCTAGGACAGGTGACCTGAAATGAAAAGACCATCCTATTGCATCCTGTTTGTTTTACGCATTTATTTGCTTCAGACTTGCATGCTGACCGTTTTTTTTATATATTGAGGAAAATGGAAAAAAGAAAAGAAAATTTTTTTAGTTTCAAAATAGTTTGTTTTTTTACTTAAAAAGAAAAAGAAAAAAAAATGTTTTTTTTAAATAAAAGAAATTGTGATTTATTCGTAAAATAAAAAAAATATAGTTTAGTTGTTTTTCAATAAAATAAAAAAAAATAGTTTGCTTCATTTATAGATGTAGTTTGTTTTATTTGACCGAACTACGCTGGTTTGATTCTCACCGGATGTGAGATACGTCGGCAACCCCCTTCGGGTCCAACCTCCTATTTTGCAAAAATAGCCAAAAATTTCGAAATTAATTTTTCGTCTTAAATAAGTCGGTGAGGCGGTTTTGCCAAAATAGCTGAATGTTTCCGAAAGGGACGCCAGAAGGCTGACTTTGCATAAACGGCCACCTTTGGTCATTTTTAGGATTTTGGTTGGTTAGCTAATGCAACCTTAAAATCTTCATCCCTGAGGCGCTGAAAGGTCGTGTTTGCAATACCGCTCCTTTGTTTTAATTTGAAAAACAATGTCAAAATTTTAATTTTTGTCATAAATAAGTAGAGTGATGCCGTTTTTGTCAAATACAGCCAAATATTCTCGAGAGGGAAGCCGGAAGGCTACTTTGAATAAACGGCCACCTCTGGTCATTTGGTCATTTAGCTAACACAGCCTTAAAATCTTCGTCCCCGAGGTGCTGAAAGGCCGTGTTTGCAAAACGTGGTCTTTTATTTTAATTTGAAAAAAATAAGAAAAGAAAAAGAGCCATTGGGCATGTGAATGCCATTTGGATTTTGGTCAAAATAAGCCGTGCCAGCTTCGGCAGTGTATTAAACCGTTCTTGCTGAGATAGCCTAAGAGTATCTTTCAGTTGTCAAAAGGCTATTTTCGTAAAAGAACAGAAAAGTTTGTAAAATAATCCTTCCCGACCTCAAAATTCATGTGGAATAGAAGGGGCCACATTTTCAAAAATAACCTTTGGTTAAAATTGACATATATGGGAAGGAATCTGTCCCTTTGTTTTGAGTTTGTAATTATTTTATGTGTGGGTGTTTGACATATATGGGAAGGAATATGTCCCTGCGTTATCGAGTTTGTTGCATTATAAAAAAAAATAAAAAAGTGCTTTATTGTGGTTTGTCGTTTATCTACATGAACTACGCTGGGTCTGATTCATGCGGGACATGATATGTAGGCAGTCTACATAAGATTCGACCACTGTTTATAGTAAAAAGGGGAAAGTAAATAAAAGTAGTGAGAGAAATTACGGAGGGGCATAGAAACACTTGAAAATTATAAGCCGGGATGACGCATGCAGTCTGAGCAAAAGCATAATAGAAATGGTTCATAAAGACATTGCATCCCCAATGTGATTTTACTATATCTATTGAAATTCTAACACTAACAAGTTTGTTGTTTTTTCAATCACAATATCAGTTAGTTGTTAAAAGTGTATCGGTATCGCACAGATATCAGACAAGATCAAAAGGGCCCATTCCGAAAAGCATGTCTGGTTCGGACAAAAGCATCGAAGAGTAGCGGAAATGCAAACGATGAAGGAAGAAGTAGACATGTTAAGGCGACATATAGCAAAAATGCACATAGCCTGGGCTAGAGGGCAACCATTACCGATGCTTCCCAATGCTCCTACTCTACCACCAGCTCAGACTCCGGAACATCCTCCCTCTGGTCCGTCAACAAGCTTTCTAAGCCACCAATACTACCTGGGAAGAAATCCCTATGATCCCCAAGGTCCACCACCCAATCAAAACCCTCATCCACCAAAGGTTCCTGTCTTCATGGCGCCTCCACCAGCCCCATTGCACAGATCGTCTAGTGAGTTGTTGTTTCAGACTCATGATACACAATATTACCCCCTGAACCGACATTCAAAGCGCCCGAGCCACGTGCTTATAATCCCTACTTTAAGCTCCCGGCAGAAACTAAGAGGCCGGCTAAGAGTTTGGAGCAGGATGAAATGCTTTGTAAAGTGAGAAGCCTGGAGCAGTCCTTTGGGAATATGCATGGGTTGGGCAGCCAAATTAGTGTGGCCTACAAAGATCTGTGTCCTTTCCCCGATGTTCAACTGCCGATGGGATTCAAAATGCCGAAGTTTGGTCTATTGGAGGGACATGGTGATCCAATAGCGTATCTGCGAGGTTTTTGTAGCAAGATGAGAGGGGCAGGTGGGAAAGATGAGCTGCTGATAGCCTATTTTGGTCAGAGTTTAAGCGGGTCTGTGCTGGAATGGTATACAAGGCAGGATCCCAGCAGGTGGTACACTTGGGATGACCTGGCGCAAGCATTTGCCAATCATTTCTAATATAATCTTGAGATCGTCCCTGACCGTCTCACATTGTTAAAGCTAGAGAAAAAGCACGGAGAGAGCTTCAGGGAATTTGGGTTCCGTTGGAGGGAACATGCAGCAAGGGTTGATCCCTCAATGAAGGAAAGTGAAATGGTGGATTAATTTTTGCAGACTTTGGATCCAACTTACTTTGGTCACCTGGTGACATCGGTTGGAAAATCTTTCAATGAAGTGGTAAAAATGGGCTGTATGATAGAAGAGGGACTTAAGTCCAATAAGATCCTAAGCTATTCCGCGATAAAAGCAACAACTCAGGCCATTCAGAGTGGCACGGGGGTTGCACTCGGGAAGAAAAAGAGAGAAGAAGTTGCAACGGTAGAGGCAGGTACTTGGTCCAGATCAAAAGGTCCTTCCCCTTACCACCAATCCATACCCCACCACCCAAATCACCCAAATCACCCTCTGCAGAACACATATCCACCATTAAAGGCTTACAAGAACCCTCCAGGACCAGGTTTCTGCGGGAATCAGGTTTTCAGAAATGAAAGGGTACAAAGAACATTCATTGAGTTGGGAGAAACCTATACTGCTTTGTTCCACAAATTAAGGCAGTTAGGCTTGTTAAGTCTCGTTGAGCCAAGATTTCCATATCCCCTACCCCAAAATATGGATCGCTCAGTAAGCTGTGAGTATTGTTCAGAGGCTCCCGGACATGATACCGAGAAGTGTTGGAAGTTGAAACATGCAGTGAAAAATCTTATTGACACCAACAAGATTGAGGTTCAGACACCAGAGATACCCAACATTAATCAGAATCCATTGCCAGCTCACCATTAGACCCATAAGATTAAATTGGTACACAAGGGAGGGAAAAATTAAGAAACCCAATCTGTAATAGTGGGACCATAAGTTGGTAATTGGGAGGAGTTTTGGTGGTTTATTTTGTTGTCATTTCTGTTGTCTGAGTTATTGTTGTAATCTGGATTTCATCTTGTAGTCAAACCTCTTATCCTTCCATTTTTGTCATTTCAGTTTGCTTAGTTTTGTCAAGTTTTATTTCAGGGTTGTACTTTGGTTTGTTTTGTTATTGAACCGTTTCGCCGTTAGTCTAATGAAACTTTTGGTCTTTTGTTACCCCCGGTCATCTTCTTTGTTTACTTCTTTTTATCTTTAGATTTGTCTTTTGTTCAAATGCCGACTCTAGTGACATGACATGCACGCATAGTTTGGGCCTATTCTTAAATGATAATCATAAAATCATTTAGAGGTGCTCGAGACATTTAATGGAAATAAGAGCGATTTGAGATTATTTGGAACCCAAGTCATGTGAAACTGGGGCATGTAAAACATAAGAGGCAAGTTGGCCATGTTGACATGGGTTTCGCTCGTGGTAATGAAATAAGAGTGTTGCCCAGCGATGCTTTAAAATGGCAAATAAAAAGGCGAATGGGCAGATATGGTTATCAATATGTTGTTTGCACTTGGCATATTTTGAATATTGGAATGTCGAAGGCATTTTGTTCTGTTATCTAAACAATTTATCCTTCGTTAACCCTTTGAGCCTTATGTGTTTTCTTTCATACCCCTCCTTCAGAATTACTTGCAAAGACTAGAAATACAAACTTGAAAGACGAGAAGAAAAGGAGAAAGAAAAAGAAAAGAAAAAGAAAATAACAAAAAGAGATAAAGAAAAGAAAAGAAAAAGAAAAATATTAATTGAAAAGAAAAATTAGAACAACGAGAAATTGGGAACTACGTTTGACCTGATTCCTCAAAGAGGATACGTAGGCGCTTCACAGCTCGGTCTTAGTATAATAAAAAATAAAAAAATTCCCAAGTAAGAAACTGGGGCAAAGAAAAATTATGTTTATTATAAATAAATTTAGGTCCGAAGATTGTAAATTTTGAACCAAAAATTGATTTGTTTTGAGCCTTTAATACCCTTTCTTTCTAGCCCTATCCAAATCTCACATTATGGTCCAAAGAAAGACCTTCCGATCAGTCTTCAAAAGTGGCCAAGTCAGGAAAATGCGAGAGTCTCATCAGAACATAACACTCTAATTCCCAGCAGAAAAGACTCTGATCCCCAACAGAAAAGAAATACGAGAGAGTCTTAAGCAGTGACACCCCAATCCCCAGCTAAAAAGTAATATAAATGAGAGAGTCTTACCGGTGAAAACCTTCATAGGCACCATAAGGCGCCAAAAGATGAGAGAAAACCAAAATGAGAGAGGCTTGAAAGTGAAAACCATTCGGGCACTACAAGTAAAATAAAGGTGATAATTAGATGAAAATCACAAGACATAAATTGTGAAAGGCGATTAATGAAGGAGGATAGGCCATATGTGCATGTCATGACCAGTAGAGTTGGTATGCGCGTTTGATAAGTTTTTATAGTTATTTCTTGTTAGAGAGTCATTTTTTCCTTTGTCCTCTATTTTTGTTTCTTTTTATCTTTCTCCTTTTTATAAAAAATTCCCCATCAAAGTTTATCTAGTCAGAACAAGTGAGAAATGACTTCAAAACTTGCCATCAACTCTCCAATTATTATGCAAGGCAAGAAAATGTCATTGATGGCAGAGAAGTGTGGTGCAAGGAAGATTATTAAACTGGGGCAGAAAATTTTATTTTCATTTTGAAAATTTTCTGGAAGTCAAGTCCCACTTGGGGAAGAAGGAAGATAAGACAAGCCTTAAGGGAAGTGGTCTTTGAACTAGTGTTATCCCCAACAGCCTTCAGAAGAGTGAAACACCAATTTTGAGGAAATGAAAATCCCCCAGCAGTGTTATGTCCAGCAAGTTCCGAGGTGGTCGGACAACACAGAGTGGTAAAGGAAGAAAGGAAAATTCATCTTCAACAAAATAACCCCCAGCGAGTTGAGAAACACAGAACGGGGAAGGGATAAGTGGAAAACCCACCCCAACATGAATATCATCCCCACCAAATGACATCATTCCCTAACAAGTTTTGGGAACGCCGAGCGAGGGAAAGGAAAAGGAAAAACCACCCTCACAGGATGTAACGACCCGGCCGGTCGTTTTTGAAATTCACGCCCCGATCCCCAATTTAACTATTTCCCCTAAGTTCATTTCTGCTATTGTGTTTTACCGGGAGAGTCGGTTCTGAAATTTGGGGCGTTTTAGGACACTTAGTCCCTAAATGGGAGCTTTAAAGTTGGAAAATGGTCTGTAGTCGGAACAGTGTTAAGACGACCTCAGAACGGAAATCTGATGGTTCCATTAGCTCCGTTAGGCGATTTTGGGGTTGGGAGCGCGTTAGGAATGTGTTTTGGAGGTCCGTAGCTCAATTAGGCTTGAAATGCCGAAGTTTGAAATGTATTTGAATTGTTTTGGTTGGGTAGTGCCCAATTGGCCTATTTTGATGTGATTCTATTGATTTTGTCAGATACTACACCTGTGGAGGCCGACATTCGCGGCAAGAGAGTTATCTCTTAGCGGTTTTGTACCGGAGTCGAGGTAAGTGGCTTGTCTAACCTCGTGTGGGGGAACCTTCACCCCTAGGATATTTTGCGATTAGTTGAAAAGCCTTGTACGCGAGGTGACGGGCGTGTACATGCGCTGGTTATTGTAACTCACTTTACTTGAATTGTCCGATTAGTGATATTCCTGTTCTTAGTTAATTAAATAGTTACATTTACCTGATATTCACTAGAAAAGCATGACTAGATAGGATTTATCTGTCTATTTGCCTAATTGTCTTTATTTGAACTTCTTGAAATATTGTTTATACTAGTTTTTTTTTGGTGAAGTTGCAGTTTAGCATATTATATTCTCTCTGTGCGTTTCTTTATTTGTTATGTTGGTGGACTGCGGGTTCAATTCCCGGAGATCCCAGGGCTGTGGGTTCGATTCCTAAAGACCCGGAGTGATATTGAGTTGTAGACTGCGGGTTCGATTCCCGGAGATCCTGAGTTATTGAGATATGGACTGCGGGTTCGATTCCCGGAGATCTGAGTTATTGAGATATGGATTGCGGGTTCGATTCCGGGAGATCCTGAGTTATTGAGATATGGACGGCGGGTTCGATTCCCGGAGATCCTGAGTTGTTGAGATATGGACTGCGGGTTCGATTCCCGGAGATCCTGAGTTATTGAGATATGGAATGCGTGTTCGATTCCCGGAGATCCTTAGTTATTGAGATATGGATTGCGGGTTCAATTCCCGGAGATCCTAAGTTATTGAGATATGGACTGCGGGTTCGATTCCCGGAGATCCTGAGTTATGAGATATGGACTGCCGGTTTTCGGTTCGATTCTCGGAGATTCTAATGTTATTGAGATGTGGACTGCGGGTTCGATTCCCGGAGATCCTGAGATTTATTGAGACATGGGTTGCGGGTTCGATTCCCGGAGACTCAGGGGTACTGTTAATGGGACTGTGGGTTCGATTCCCACAGGTCCTGGACTTGTTATTTGAGTTTTATTACTTGTTGTTAGCTTAATTGTAAACGGTTGTAGCAATCTCTTCATTGTTGTTATTTCAAAGTTATTATCCGTTAACTGCTTATTATTGTTACCATCATTTTGTTATTGCTTCCTCTCAGTAGGGCCCTGACCTTCCTCGTCACTACTCCATCGAGGTTAGGCTTGGCACTTACTGAGTATCGCCGTGGTGTACTCATGCTACTCTTCTGCACACTTTTGTTGTGCAGATCCAGGTACATCAGGACAGGCTCATACTAAGTGATATCAGCAGCACATTTGGAGACTTCGAGGTACGATCTGCTACCTCCGCGGATCCGGAGGCTCTCCTTCTATTCTGATAGTTTTGGTAGATGTTTCTCCTTCCTTTCGTTGTTTAGATACTCTTTACACATAGAGCCATAGTTGTATTTCTCTTTTAGTCTGTGTTACCCGTGGGATTCCGGGTCTTGGTGGTGTTATATACAGTGAGTTCTTGACGGGTGTATGTGCCAAGCGGCACGGATTACACTTCATTTATATTATTCCGCTGTTATCTTATCTTTAATGTTCATAATTTGTATTTTCCGCAATGTGCTTGGCTTACCTAGTCGTGGGGATCGGGTGCCATCACGACATGTTCACGATTGGTGAACTAGGGTCATGACAAGTTGGTATCAGAGCTCTAGGTTCTTAGGAGTCACGGGACACAGACCGGTTACTTAGATTCTCGCTGATCGATACAGAGACGTCTGTATTTATCTACGAGGGGCTATGTAACTGTTTAGGAAACTCTTCAATTCTTTGAATTCCTTATCGTGCGCCATTTATTCAGTTAGAGCCTATGTCATATGTTCTTTTGCTTCCACTCGTGTATTGAAATTGCGCACTCGGTATCAAGTATGCGCCGACGGTTCGTGATGCTGCAGAGGGATTTCAAGGGAGTCAAGAATTTACTCAACTATTGTTACCGTGTGTCATACATATCGATAATGCAAGAAATTGAGAGATCTTCAATTGTGCACATGGGGGTGCACTAGGTTCTGACATTCGATTGATAAGTACGGTCTTGAGAAGGTTTACTTAACTGCCTAATTGTCACAGTAATGGTAGAATCACAAGGTGGATGTAGATCTAAAGATAGTTAGTGGTAATAAAGACTATGGTTCAAATGAGATATCTATTTAGCGAAGGATTCAGCCAGCGGAGATACTGGGGGGAAAGAGTGTAACTATCTTAAGAAGGACATGTACCAAACGAATGTCTTGGGCTGTCTTATGATGAAGATGTACAAATGATAAAGGCTATTGTCATGGATTAGCAATGTGTACCTTAAGGCTTCGTGCCAAGTGAATGGATTTCACTATCAACGATCAAATTATGGGTCATGTGTCAT
The DNA here is from genome assembly GCA_032618575.1 of Nicotiana noctiflora. Lineage (NCBI taxonomy): Eukaryota > Viridiplantae > Streptophyta > Magnoliopsida > Solanales > Solanaceae > Nicotiana > Nicotiana noctiflora. Next base: position 342,014 of record JASVEL010012353.1, read on the forward strand.
GTCAGATTTGGCATGCGATGTAATTAGGTGCTATTTAAAAAAATTCTTGAAAACTTGCGGATGGGCAAGAGTTGGGGCTCGTATGGTATGATGTTGGGATTTTTGATGTTCTTGTGTCCCTAATAAACTCTACATTTTATTTTCAGCAGGGAAATATTTGACAAAGGCTACATGGTGCTTCGTAGGCGTGTGAGAATCATAGTGTGTTTTAAGATGTCGTTGGTAGAGAGTGCTCGGTGCATGGAGCGGGATGATGTTTGGTTGTATTAGAATGAGGTCATACCCTATGGGGTCAGAGTGCTAATAGGGCACAAGTGATTATGTTCGCAGGATCAAGTGAGTTGCAGTTGAATAAGAGTCGATGACTTGAGAGAATGGTTCTAATAGGTTCGAGAGTTGTGTAAGAGTGGCCTCGAGCTAAGTGGGAGAGTCCCACTGCTTACGATTGGTTCGCGTGGTTAATTACCTGCGTAAATTCTAGATACTAGCGTATTAATGGGTTATTGCAGCCACGGGAAAGGACCATGTGTGGTAATTTGAGTATATGTATTGTTAAATGCATGTTATGGTTAGCCTTACTGGCTCATGTTAAAACTTGAGGGAAGATTGATGATTTACGCCTCGTATAGGTGCAGGTTGCGAAGGAAGTGGTTCTACTGGGGGCTTTATCGAGAGGGTATTCATATGTTATAAAAATTCAGTAGAGTTGGTTGCGTACTGGGGCAAGTCAGGGCAAGTCAGGATCGGATGGCTCTCAATGGTGGTCCTAGTGAATTCAAGAGGTAAAGTGTGGCATTTGATAATTCTGAGACTATAAGTACAGTTGGGAGTCAAATTTTTGAAGCAACTTATGAAGAAGGGCACAAAACGTTTTATGATGTCTTGACTTGTGGTATAGTATTTGAGAGACATGAAATGGTCGTCGTTCTTGAGATAGCATGGCCTTATGATTTAAGGTCACTCGGGGTAAGTGCAGTTGGAATAAGTTAGGTATTGAAGGGAGATATTAACATTTCTAAGGCAATCCGGGATAAACTGGAAGGAAGTAGATTGATTAGCCATAGTTGAGTTGGCATATTGGTGTCAATGATCGGTTCATATAACGTGATCGAGTTATGCATGCGATTTGTGGCGGTGCATTTGAGACTTGTCGGCCGCAATGATTGATGGTATTCTGAAGTATTCTTCTGTTAGGGCCTGTTATGAGTAGGCGGACCTCGAAAAGGGTTATGGTGGCTTGGACCACTACTTAGAGATTGGCATATTCAACGGTTATGAGAACTCGCCGTGTGTTGCTATAGTTCTCCTGAACTGAGTTAAATGGAAGGTCTTATGTGATGAAGTATTAGCCTATTGTCAATTCTAGATTTGTGATGGAAATCGTGTCTATCATATATCGACACGTGAAGTGTAGTGAGTGGTATGGAATTTGAAGTGAGGACCAAGGTCGCAGTTTGGTCAATGAATGTGATATAAAGAGCTCGGATGAGCGGGAAAGGAGTTTCAGTGTTTTGAGTAAGATGGGTATTAACGTCAGTATCACTTGAGATTGGTGTTCTGTGAGAAAGACTTTGCATCTCGGTTAGGGACTCCTGATCGCTTTTCAGTGTTAGTGTAGCCGGTGGTTTGAATGTGCATGCCCGTTTAATTATTCGGAAGATGTTGGGAGCTTGTCCCAACAGAAGATTGTATAGGTGTGACATGTAGTCACTTGATTGGTTAGAAATTTAAACCAAGTATGAGGATTTTGGTGATATCATCCATTTGAGAACTTATGCCTGGAAGGCACTCTGCTTATTGGGTTATAGACCTGTGAAATACTATTGACTTAGCTTGGCACGACCAGGATAGACTTAAGGTCGGTGGATAGATTTAAATGTGGAAGTGAGCCTTGCATCAGGCCGGTTATGTTTCTTCCAGCAATGCGCCCTTTATGGAGGGATACTCGCGGTCTTATTTTCGTGGTTAGTTAAATCATGTAAAGATATATTGCACCGTATGAGTGTGAGACGGCTTGGTAAGTTCCTTATGTGTTGGGGTTCCGCTCAGCGGTGATGTTATATGAGCATGATGGCTCTTGAGACTCAGATCTTATATCGCACCTCAGTTGTGCTTGAGTTTGTAGCCTATAGCGCTATATGTTTCATTGTGTATGATATCATGCACCTTAGTGTGCTTATGATCGATATTCAGTATTTTGATGTGACGAGCTATTCAGCTCGACATATGACTCCTTGTGTGAGTTTTATATTGTTGGGGTCGGGTGGCATGCCGCCATGGTTATATTGTTAGGATCGGGTGGCATGCCGCCATGGTTATATTATTGGGATCGGGTGGCACGCCGCCATGGTTATATTTTTGGGATCGGGTGGCACGCCGCCATGGTCATATTGTTGGGATCGGGTTGCACGCCGCAACAGTGTGATGTTTATTTCAGTGTCTATAATTGCTTTCATGTGTTCTGTTTCCTATTTTCTGAGGAGGTCCATGTTTATGTGAGAGTTGAATAGTTCTCTCTAGTGTTCGCCTTCCTTTGTATCACGTACGAATTAGTGGATTACTAGCACATTGTGTCATCTTGTGGGACTTTTGATTATTTCTAATGTGGCTTATCGCCTGAGTAGTTCGTACTGGGTGAGATGAGATTATGTGATTTGGGATCAATGCAAATTGATTATATGAAGTATATTATAGAGGAAAGGATCATCCTCTGGTTTAGGAAAGGTAATGGATCTTGTCAGGAGTATAGACCCAATGAATTGTTGATTCAATAGCTGGTTATGGATATCGGCACATCTCTTCCATCGTGTCAGTATTGTAAAAGTTGGAACAAGACCTATGTAGATCATGAGGTGTGATGGGAGCATCTGATTCGTTGAATTTTTGGCTAATTTGATCATAAAATATTATCGTGGTCTGGTGGATTTTGTGTTGCAAGGTGAGAATCCAGCAAGGTTATGCAGTCATGTTTGAGGATGGCGTTTGAGGAATATTGAGTGATCTCTTGATGAAAACAAGCCTTACACAGAATTTCGGATGTTGGAATTAGGCTCTAAGACTTAATTGTTTAAACAAGAGGGAATATCTTCAGATATATCAGGCTAATGTGCTCAGCTGAGTCCTAGATTTATTGGCCCTTTTGAGGTTTTGAGGCATGTTGGGGAGGTTGCTTATGAGTTGGCCTTACCTCCCAGCCTAGCCGGAGTCCATCCCGTATTTCATGTCTCTATGCTCCGGAGGTACCATGGTGACCCGTCGCATGTGTTGGATTTCACTTCTGTTCAGCTAGACAAGGATCTGTCTTATGTTGAGGAGCCAGTAGCCATTCTAGACAGGCAGGTCAGAAAGCTAAGGTCAAAGAACATCGCTTCGGTAAAGGTTCAGTGGCGGGGTCAGCCGGTCGAGGGGGCAACTTGGGAGACCGATCAGGATATGCGCAGCCAGTACCCCCATCTTTTCACCACTCCAGGTGTGTTTTCTATGCTCGTTCGAGGACGAACGAATCTTTAAGTGTGGGAAGATGTAACGACCCGGCCGGTCGTTTTTGAAATTCATGCCCCGATCCCCAATTTAACTGTTTCCCCTAAGTTCATTTTTGCTATTGTGTTTTACCGGGAGAGTCGGTTATGAAATTTGGGGCGTTTTGGGACACTTAGTCCCTAAATGGGAGCTTTAAAGTTGGAAAATGGTCCGTAGTTGGAGCAATGTTAAGACGACCTCGGAACAGAAATCTGATGGTTCCATTAGCTCCGTTAGGCGATTTCGGGGTTGGGAGCGCGTTCGGAATGTATTTTTGAGGTCCGTAGCTCAATTGGCTTGAAATGCCGAAGTTTGAAATTTTGGCGAATCCGAACGATAGGTGAGATTTTGATCCGGGGGTCGGAATGGGATTCCGACAATTTCTGTAGCTTCGTTATGTGATTTTGGATATGTCCGCAAATTTTCATGTCATTCGGACGTCGTTTTGTCGGGTTTTTGATTGAATGTTAGTTTCGGAAGTTTTGAAGAAAACTTAGGCTTGAATCCGTGTGAAAATGGTGATTTTGATGTTTAGGATAGTGTTTTTATGATGTGAACAAGTTCGTATCGTGTTTTAGAGTATGTTGATGGTTTTCGTTGGGGTCCCGGGGGCCTCGGGGATGAATTCGGGGGTCCAAACGGACCATCTTGAGCCAAAATGAACTGCTGGAATTGCTGCAATAAATTGCAGGTTATTTGTTCTCTGCGATCGCGGTCATTGCCACGCGATCACATAGTGTATCGGAGTGAGGCTAGAAATTTGTTATTCGCGATCGCGGGAAGAGTAATGCGATCGCGTAAGGTCGAAGGGTTGTGCATCGCGATCGCGGGTGTATTGATGCGATCGCGTAGAGTCGAGCTCGAGTGCAGTGCGATCGCGTTCGTAGCATTACGATCGCGTAGGGTCGCTAAGTTGTTCACTGCGATCGCGTCCAGGCCCACGCGATCGCATAAAGGAAAAGTTGGCCGCCCAGGATTTGTGCATCGCGATCGCGAGCCCAGTACTGCGATCGCGTAGAGTAAATAGGCCTGGCGGTGAATTTAAGTTCAGAACAGAACACCCGCGACCCTCATTCACTAAAACGCCATTTTTGAGCTCCAAGAGAGGAAATTGAAGGGGAAACGCTGGGATATCATCGTGAAATCATCGGGGGTAAGTTTCTCGGCCTTAATTCGTTAGTTTATCATGAAATCCGTGATTATTTCATTGTTAATGGAGGATTAATGGAGGGTTTGAGCCCTAGGCCTAATTTTTAGAAAATCTTTGATTTGAATGGGAAAACGGAGTCCGATTTCGATAAATTTTATATGCACAGACTCGTGTTGAGATAAGGAACCAGAATATATAACTTTTGTAATTTTTCGAGAAGCGTACCGAAAGTCGGGTTTTGGCAACTTGTGGGTTTTGATGTATTTTGAATTGTTTTGGTTGAGTAGTGCCTAATTGGCCTATTTTGATGTGATTCTATTGATTTTATCATATACTACACCTGTGGAGGCCGACATTCGCGGCAAGAGAATTGTCTCTTAGCGGTTTTGTACCGGAGTCGAGGTAAGTGGCTTGTCTAACCTCGTGTGGGGGAACCTTCACCCCTAGGATATTTTGTGATTAGTTGAAAAGCCTTGTACGCTAGTTGACGAGCGTGTACATGCGCTGGTTATTGTAACTCACTTTACTTGAATTGTCCGATTAGTGATATTCCTGTTCTTAGTTGATTAAATTGTTACATTTACCTGGTATTCACTAGAAAAGCATGACTAGATAGGATTTATCTGTCTATTTGCCAAATTGTCTTATTTGAACTTCTTGAAATATTGTTGATACTAGTTTTTTTTTTGGTGAAGTTGCAGTTAAGCATATTATATTCTCTCTGTGCGTTTCTTTATTTGTTTTGTTTGTGGATTGCGGGTTCAATTCCCGGAGATCCCAGGGCTGTGGGTTCGATTCCCAGAGACCTAGAGTGATATTGAGTTGTGGACTGCGGGTTTGATTCCCGGATATCCTGAGTTATCGAGATATGGACTGCGGGTTCGATTCCCGGAGATCCTGAGTTATTGAGATATGGACTGCGGGTTCGATTCCCGGAGATCCTGAGTTATTGAGATATGGATTGCGGGTTCGATTCCCGGATATCTTGAGTTATTGAGATATGGACTGCGGGTTCGATTCTTGGAGATCCTGATTTATTGAGATATGGACTGCGGGTTCGATTCCCGGAGATCCTGAGTTATTGAGATATGGACTGCGGGTTCGATTCCCGGAGATTCTGAGTTACTGATATATTATTGAGATGTGGACATCGGGTTCGATTCCCGGAGATCCTGAGATTTATTGAGACATGGGCTGCAGGTTCAATTCCCCGAGACTCAGGGGTACTGTTAATGGGACTATGGGTTCGATTCCCACAGGTCCTGGACTTGTTATTTGAGTTTTATTACTTGTTGTTAGATTAATTGTAGACGGTCAGCAATCTCTTCATTGTTGTTATTTCAGAATTATTATCCGTTAACTTCTTATTATTGTTACCATCATTTTGTTATTGCTTCCTCTCAGTAGGGCCCTGACCTTCCTCGTCACTACTCCATTGAGATTAGGCTTGGCACTTACTGAGTATCGCCGTGGTGTACTCATGCTACTCTTCTGCACACTTTTGTTGTGCAGATCCAGGTACATCAGGACAGGCTCATACTAAGTGATATCAGTAGCACATTTGGATACCTCGAGGTGCGATCTGCTACGTCCGCGGATCAGGAGGCTCTCCTTCTATTCTGATAGTTTTGGTAGATGTTTCTCCTTCCTTTCATTGTTTAGATACTCTTTACACATAGAGCCACAGTTGTATTTCTCTTTTAGTCTGTGTTACCCGTGGGATTCCGGGTCTTGGTGGTGTTATATACGGTGTGTTCTTGACGGGTGTATGTGCCAAGCGGCACGGATTACACTTTATATATATTATTCCGCTATTATCTTATCTTTAACGTTCATAACTTGTATATTCTGCAACGTGTTAGGCTTTCCTAGTCGTGGGGACTGGGTGCCATCACGACATGTTCACGATTGGTGAACTAGGGTCGTGACACAGGAGTGGCACAACCACTCACAATGTTTTAAACTAACAAATTTTCTTTGATTTGAAACAGGGAAAGAAAGTGCTATTGATAGCAAAAAGTCATACCACAAGGAAGAGCACCAAAACTGGGGCAGAAAATTTTCTGCCATTGTTGAAAATTTTCTCGGAGAAATGAGGAAGGCAATTCAAGATGTAAGGAAAAATCCATCCCCAACGGGAGTGGCACGATCACTCACTGCACTTTGAACTGGCAAAATTTTCTTTGATTTAAGAACAGGTTTGTCCACCTTCAAACAGGACGTATCAGGTTTGCCCACCTTCAAAAAGGATATTTTAGGTTCATCCGCCCTCGAAAAGGATATAATTGGACTATCCGCCCACGAATAGGATATGATGGGACTATTCGCCCTCGAATAGGATATGATGGGACTATGCGCCCTCGAATAGGATATGATGGGACTATCCGCCCTCGAATAGGATATAATGGGACTATCTGCCCTCGAATAGGATATTATGGGTCTATCCGCAATCGAATAGGATATGATGGGACTATCCGCCCTTAAATAGGATATTATGGGTTTATCCACCCTCGAATAGGATATTATGGGACTATCCGCCTTCGAATGGGATATTTCAGGTTCATCCGCATTCGAATAGGATATTTTAGGTTCATCCGCCTTCGAATAAGATATTTTAGGTTCATCCACCTTCGAATAGGATATTTTAGGTTCATCCGCCTTCGAATAGGATATTTCAGGTTCATCCGCCTTCGAATAGGATATTTTAGGTTCATCCGCCTTTGAATAGGATATTTCAGGTTCATCCGCCTTCGAATAGGATATTTTAGGTTCATCCGCCTTCGAATAGGATATTTTAGGTTCATCCGCCTTCGAATAGGATATTTTAGGTTCATCTGCCTTCGAATAGGATATTTTAGGTTCATCTGCCTTCGAATAGGATATTTTAGGTTCATCTGCCTTCGAATAGGATATTTTAGGTTCATCCGCCTTTGAATAGGATATTTTAGGTTCATCCGCCTTCGAATAGGATATTTAAGGTTCATCCGCCTTTGAATAGGATATTTTTAGGTTTGTCCGCCTTCATATAGGATATTTTACGTTTGATTTATTTCGACCCGAGTGGCCTTGCCTATATAAACATTGCCAAATATGTATTTCTTAAATTATTGCCAAATGCATTTTACTTTTCAGTTTGTTAATAATGTCAGGATCCCACCAGAAGAGAGGAGAGACGATTTAAAGTTGTTGTTAGATACAGGAGCCCACCAGAAGAGAGGAGAGACGATTTAAAGTTGCTGTTAGATACATGAGCCCACTAAGAATAAAGACATATTTCAAATTATAGTAGACAAGCAACATTAGAAGGAATGGCAAAAACATCGCCAAGGCAATATCAAGAATTCCATTAGAAGAATACAAGATATAAGATCAAGGCAACACAGGAGCAAGTTGAAGATATGGATAAGATTTTACAGTTCACAGACCATAATTCAGCCTAGCTTCTTATTTTGGTTCTAGCATGGTGAACAATAAGGAGGTCGGCAAGTAGTAGACGCAACATCAGCATCAGTAACAACAAGATCACAATTCCTTGGTAGTCCCAGCTACCGAAACTTCCCGAACTACATTGACCTGATTCCCTTTTAGCCAGGGATATGTAGGAAACCTTTTGAAACAAAGGTTCGGT